>JAUIMM010000875.1:587500-984201 GCA_031769625.1 Taudactylus pleione
AGTCAGAAAATCTATACTCAGGTCCCTCGGTCCCCTGTTTTATAGCAGGAGGACGCAACACAACAGGCTAGAGACCTGTCCAGACCTCTATTATTATTATTATTATTATTATTATTATTATTATTATTATTATTATTATCATCATTTATTTATATGGTGCCACGAGTGTTCTGCAGCGCCTTACATTGTACATAAAACTATTAAGTAAACAAGAAACAAGTAACTTACAGTACATTACAGTGCAGGACAAGGACATGATTTATATACATTGCTGCAATAGCGATTAAAGCACTCACAATAAGCAGCTGGGAGCTGGCAGTCATGTGTTAGGTGCCTTTATGGGGAGAAAGGAGTAGAAGAAAATGTAAAGAGAAACACATGAGGGAAGAGGTCCCTGCTCGTGAGAGCTTACATTCTAAAGGGGAGGGGCAGACAGACAGGTGTGACACAGAAGGGGAGGGGCAGACAGACAGGCGTGACACAGAAGGGGAGGGGCAGACAGACAGGCGTGACACAGAAGGGGAGGGGCAGACAGACAGGCGTGACACAGAAGGGGAGGGGCAGACAGACAGGCGTGACACAGAAGGGGAGGGGCAGACAGACAGGCGTGACACAGAAGGGGAGGGGCAGACAGACAGGAGTGACACAGAAGGGGAGGGGCAGACAGACAGTTGTGACACAGAAGGGGAGGGGCAGACAGACAGGAGTGACACAGAAGGGGAGGGGCAGACAGACAGGTGTGACACAGAAGGGGAGGGGCAGACAGACAGGCGTGACACAGAAGGGGAAGATAGGGAGGAAAGAGCATGAGGTGGGTTAGGATGAGTGCTGGAAGGCCATGATGAAGTAGTGGGTCTGTTCGGACTATTATACCAATCAGCCAACTACCTTGCAAAATATAAATAAATACATCTTACATTTCAAAGGAGCCAAACATTTTCCTCTTTCCTTTCATACATATACCACCCAAACCAGTTGTCCAAACACAATCTGATTTAGCATATAATGGTCTCTTTCATAACACCTTAAAAAGCTCCACAATACATGAATACCTCCTGAGAGCAGTGACTGTAAATAAATATTTGATCATTTCACACTAAACAACTTGCTAAGCCAGGATAATTACCATTGCTCTTCCTATGTGTAAATGTCCCATTAACAATCTATTTCCATACGTCAAAACCATATGAAACAAAAAACCTTCCAATCCACAATTCTACAATTCTATACATTTACAACACATTATTATACTGTATATATATTTACAACACATTATTATACTGTATATACATTTACAACACATTATTATACTGTATATATATTTACAACACATTATTATACTGTATATACATTTACAACACATTATTATACTGTATATACATTTACAACACATTATTATACTGTATATATATTTACAACACATTATTATACTGTATATACATTTACAACACATTATTATACTGTATATATATTTACAACACATTATTATACTGTATATACATTTACAACACATTATTATACTGTATATATATTTACAACACATTATTATACTGTATATACATTTACAACACATTATTATACTGTATATATATTTACAACACATTATTATACTGTATATACATTTACAACACATGGCTCCCAGTGCCGATAGTTCATATGAAAATGGTGCAGCAGCACAAAGGATTATCCCCCTGAGTGCCGTTGCCCCTTATTTAACATGTGGGTTGTGTCTAGAGCCACATGAACAGTTTAAGTTTTGTGTTTAGTTGAACCCTATGTCAGCAGTACAGTTCACTGTTTGTCATTTTCCTTAATCAGAAATTTCTTTGTACTATTCAAAAATTCTTGGCATACTTCAAGCTTTAAAGTTTTTGAGGAGTAATATAGATGCAAATGTAAAACAAGTGTCTGCTTTGCACTCTGCAATCCCGCATAGAGGGGTCATAAAATGCAGACACTGTGCACCAGAGCCCTCATCAGCTGCAGAGTTCTCAGAGATCGCTCTCATGAAAACTCTCATATTCCGTAGATTGCCGCCTTGCAGACCATGTCACACCAGAGAAGACAAGGGTAATAAAGAAAGATTCCCTTAATTAATCCAAATTATTTTCCTTCTGGTCAGTCACAGTTAAGTCATAAAAAAAGAGGTAATTTAAATTACAATGATAAAATGCCAGGCAGAGCTGAAGCTTTGTAAATCAGGATAGAGCCCCAAGCAAAGATTTTGATCACAACCACTTTAATTACTGTTTTACAAATCATCTCTGTCTCCTACTGAAGCACTCAGATATCCTGAAGCCGGCAAATGATAATTGGAAAGAGTTTTTCTACTTTAAAATATACTACAAGTGCATTTGAAATTTCATCCATCCCATGAAAACAATTTAGCTGCGGTCTCTCCTCTGGGCCCCCCACTATTTGTTGTGGTGATCAGGGTCACTAGTGGGGGATCAGCAGCAGCATGTAGTACAGTCACTGTGTGGTGTAACTCCTGCTACAGGGAAGCCCAAAGATGGGCTATGTGTGAGCATGAAGACACTGGTGATGCCCACGGTTTGCACAGTACCACTCTGGAGAAGCAATGGAATTAAAGAGAAATTGTGAATAAGTCATTAATATTTATGTCAGTGCATACAATGAGTAATAGGAGAATGTGGCATCCTTAATGTATGTGAATCATTATTGTTTGGGTATTTGTTAAAAGAGTTATTGTGAAAGATTCACTAATTAATATATTCAGGGTAATTACCATCAGTATAATAATAAACAGAAATATACAAATGACTAATGTGGACATGATCTGTATAGCAGGTTTGCCGACAATCTGGCTGCCTCTTCCGGGAGGAGGCAGCCAGCTCTGCACAGCAAGGGGGGCATGATGCATTTTTTTGGGCAGGGGCATGACCGCGCTGAATGGCGTCATTGTTGCTCCGTCGTCACTATGCAATGCCAAGATTACCGGCACTGTGTAGCTGGGGGTGAGGTCACGATGACGCCATTCAGCGCGAATCGTGTCATCAGTTCCCCCCGGGCCGGCCACCTATTCAAAGTAAGAGTAGATGCCATCAGGTGATGTGGGGAAGGGGGAGTGCCACTGGTCGGGAGACTTACCCACTCTTCCAGGGTGCCAAGAGGAACACACGATTTTTGGGAGTCTCCTGACCATTTTGGGAGAGCAGGCAAGTATGCTGTATAGTGTAGTATCATATATATTACATACAGAATAGTTCCCATCCTTATCTAATCTCACTTTCAGTGTTTGTTTTTCTGAATCCATCTCCTCTTCACTACCTCTGTCAGTTGGAGACCGCAAGGCTCAGTCATAGGTCCCATGCTTTCTCAATCTATACCACATCTCTTGGCAAATTTACCAGCTCCTTCAAATATCAGTATCTGTATTATATGTGGATTATACTCAAATCCACATATCTTCCCCAGCTTTGTCACCATCTATATTGGTCCGAGTTACTGAATGGCTTTCTGCCAATTCATATTGAATGTCATCTCACCACTTCGAACTTAGGGCCTGATTCAGAGCCAGACGCTCTTTAAGAGCGCTTGCTCTGAATCAGGGCATTTCTTTTTGTTGTTGTGGCCTCCTGGCCGCTTGCTAAGCTGTGGGTGACCATCGGGGCTTGCGATGAGGCCCTTGTGGTAGGGTCTCATGAGTCGCAAGCCCCAGAGAGCTTCCTGCTCTAACAGAGCAGGAAGCTCTCCACTGACATCACTGGTGATGTCAGTGGTGCCTCCCGCAAACAGCAGGTGTTCCCTCAGGAACTCCTCCATTTGTGTTGCCACACCCCTTGCCCACCTCCAATACTGGGCTAGCTGTCAATCAAAATCGACAGCCGCCCCCTTTTGGTGTGAGACCTGTAGCGACAGAGCACCCATTGCTGGCCGGGTCGTGCGCGTGCGCAGTGAGGGACAATCGACCCGCTTGCGAATGCTGTGCGCTCGCGAGCGGGTCTGAATCAGCCCTTTAATCCTTCCAAAATAGAAATAATAATATTTCCATCAGCCAAAAGTAGTTACCTACCTGATGTCTCTATCACTGTTGATAACTTGACAATCAACCCCACCCCACAAGCTCACTGCCTAGGTGTCATCCTTGACTCGTAACTGTCTTTTGTTCCCCACATTCAGTCTGTTTCCAAATTATGTTACATACATCTAAATAACAGAGCCATGATATCACCATATCTTACACAAAACACTGCATAACCTCTAATTTATGCACTTATTATCGCCTTCTTTGATTATTGCAAAAGTCTATTTACTGGTCTTCCACAAAACAGACTCTCACCACTACAATCCATTTTGAATGCAGCTGTGAGGCAGATCTTCCAGGCTAAACATTTGTCTTCTACTTAACTGTATCAATTGCTCCATTGGTTTCCTGTATTCTACGTAAATCAATATAAAATATTTTACTTGCACATAAGAATATAAACCAAACTACACCAACATAAATCTCTTTGCTTATCTCAAAATATCTCCCAAACTGACCTTTCCACTCTGCATATGAACTGTATCTCTCATCCTCAAACATCAACTATTCCCATTCACGGTTAGAGGATTTTTTTCGGGCTGCACCTACTGTACTCTGTGGATTACCCTCTCACGCACAATAAGATTTTCCTTTATCCTCCAAGCCTTCAAGCATTCCCTGAAAACTCATCTCTTCAGACAAATGTATTAAATTACAGTAACAGCTACTTAACGTTCATAAGCTATCCTACCCAATTCCATCCCCTCTATACAGTCCATACATAACTTTACATATTTTCTCTTTCTTCTCTTTCATATCCTCCTGACCCCAGGCCAACACTCCTGTGTGACTGGATTACTGTATACATCTCACCAAGAGCCTCTGCTATCTGGCTGGACCAATATGCAATATGTACACCCATCCTTGTGCATCACTGTGTATTCCCTATAGAATGTAAGCTTGTGAGCAGGGTCCTCCTACCTCTATGTCTGTCTGCTATTACCAAGTCTTGTTCTATTACTGTTTGTTCCCAATTGTAAAGTACAATAAAATATGCTGATGCTATATAAGTAACTAATTATAACATATATATTTATGGAGAGGTTGAAAAAATATTCTAAGATTGCAGTGTGAGCTACTAGTCATCTCTTTATCTGGGTTGGGTACGGGATGCTGTAGATCAGGAACCTGGTGGACAGAATTCCAAAAGCGGCAACCCGACACCTGTTGGTAAGTAACCTAACTCTACCCCTAATCCTAACTTTCCCCCCACAGCCTAAACCTAACCTTCCCCCCGCAGCCTAAACCTAAACCTTCCCCCAAAGCCTAACCATAATCCTCCCCTTAATGCCTAACCCTAACCTTAACCCTCCCCCTAGTGTCTAACCCTAACCCCAATACTTACCATCAAGATGCTGGCGGAAGGGAATACTGGAGCCGAGATTCCGACACTGTCGGGATTCAGGTGCCGGTATTTATACCATCGGCATCCCACATGCCAGGATGCTGACTACATCCCCATTTACATTATAAAGAGTTATACCTGCTACATTAGACGGCCAAATGTAATAGGGTGAGAGTTTGGAAATGTGAGAGTTTTTTCAACTTGATCAATGTAAATCGAGTCCGAGCAAACTCTCATGTTTTTCATGCTCAAAAAACTCTCACAATGTAAACTCTCATCCAGATGTTTCCTATTTTGAAGATACAACTCTACCAATGTAACAGTGTGAATGTTACTGCTAAACTCTCACATTATCTAATCTCCCACCCTATTACATTTGGCCCCTGGTCAGTGATTCTTTATAAAGAATGTAACATAGTAAATTGCATTTAGTCTGTGTGAATAGAATCAGTTTTTTTATCCAGTAAGGAAACATACAGAGATCTGTAAAACAAAACCCTGAATGGACAGATGTCAGACTTACAGTACATGATAACTAGCTACATCCAATATAAAATATTACCCAATAGCTGATATGAATTAATAATGAATTACAAGTGGCCCGGGAAGCCCAGTGACACACTAACATTGACAGCTCATGTAAGGGACACATACCCTAAATTAATCATTTTACATCATGTTCAAGATGAACTTGGTGCATGCCACCCGAACAGTGGCAAAGAGAAACCAATTTACACTGCGCTAAAGTGTTATACAGAACTGTACAACCTGTCACTTTATCCACAGTCTTTGTATCAATTTCTCAAAAACACACATACGTACGTACATACTGATACAACCGTAATGGAGCTTAAATGCGCCATGTGCTGGCCCGACCTCTTAGCACCAAATGCCATGACATCAACGGGGGGGCTGAGTCAGCAGCACCGGTAAGTGCAGAGCTAACTGGAGCATCCTGAGGATGCTCCAATCAGCTGCGCAGACTGCAGGTTTTATGTCTGGAGTGTCTACAGGACGTTCCAGCGCTGCCGTAGTGGTGATCCTGTCTGCAGGTTGCAGTTCCAAACACCCTCCTGTAAAGAAATGGGGTTGGCTATGGGATTACCCACAGAGCCCTGTGTTCTGTGTGGCAGCACTGGTCGCACACTCGTAGTAATTGCCCTGGACACACACATACCCATATAGATACACACAAAATAGTTGGTTCAGAGTTGGGAGCAAAAAAAAAACATGTACAGTAACATTGTACCTGGGTAAAACCATTCTGCACTGAAGGAGGGGGCAGATGTAAAAATGACACTGCCCAGCTTTTATGGGCTGCATGCAAAATCAGCCAGTATTTACCCTGCATGCAAACATAATAGTTAATAACAAATGGTTTTGTACAGCTTGCAGTTCTGCATGGTTTGTCCACATACAAAGTTTTCTTCTTTGTTCCCAACTTAGACTCAGCCCCAAAGACCCAAATTCACACACACACACACACACACACACACACACACACACACACACACACACACACACACACACACGCACACGTACACTGACAATTGCCCACATAGACACAGACACAGACCCAACCTCATTGACATTAGACACACATGATACATACAAACACCCACATAGACACACACAGGGCCTGATTAATTACGGATCGCAACTGCAAATGCAATTGCAATTATGCACGCAGTTCAACTGCGATAGTGTGCTAATCCATAGCAACCGCTATGCCCTCACAGCACTACACAAGGATGCCCACTTTACCTTACACACATCTGTATTGTTTAGCAAAACTGAGAAACCATCGGTATAATGGAGTACCATCGCAGCCTAACGCACACTTGCACAAGGTCTGACCTTACTCAGAAATTGCTAACAACCATGCACGTTATGAGGCCTCATGCTGCGTATGGCATCACAGTAGATAATTTATTCATGCCCATGCAACGGCGTTCAAACGCACTGGCACGCCTACGTTTCCCCGACCACCCCCCCGTCACCATTCACAAACAGCACTTCCTCTCAATCACTCTGCGATGGGTCTGCGTAGCCGTTGCAGTCCCTTTCGCAGTGGCCGGTTTGCGCACCTGCACTGCAATGCTTACGCATGCGCAGTATGCAACAATCAGTCGATTGCGTGCATATTAGCAACTGCGTTCCCTGCTTAATGAGGTCCACAAACACAAATGCTCACACATAACTACATAGACACATACAAATACCCCCAGAGACACACATGAACAAACATGCACACACACCCAGACAGACACTCAGCCATAAACAACAAGTACCCACTTAAACACACACAAAGACACACACATACACAAACACACAAACACAAAGACACACACATACACAAACTTAGACACACACAAAGACACACACATACACAAACTTAGACACACACAAAGACACACACATACACAAACACACAAACACAAAGACACACACATACACAAACTTAGACACACACAAAGACACACACATACACAAACTTAGACACACACAAAGACACA
Source organism: Taudactylus pleione (assembly GCA_031769625.1). Taxonomy (NCBI): domain Eukaryota; kingdom Metazoa; phylum Chordata; class Amphibia; order Anura; family Myobatrachidae; genus Taudactylus; species Taudactylus pleione. Next base: position 595,410 of record JAUIMM010000875.1, read on the forward strand.
CACATACACAAACTTAGACACACACAAAGACACACACATACACAAACACAAAGACACATCATGATTTTATCTTTAGTCTTCTCGCTGAGGATCCAGAATCTATATGTTGTTTACTGGAAAACAAATGAGTCATTGTGTCTTCTCCAATTGGCTCCAGCCATCCCTATGAAATATATATAATGCTTTAACGTCTGATCTATCACAATAGCCATCAATGGCCATCAAACATTAATGAGCGAAATGTACTCTATTGTTCTCAGATAATTATACTGTTGTCTAATGATAGTGATTCTAAACATTAATTAAGAGTTCAAAAGGTGAATGTAGCAGACTATTCATTTGTTTTAATCATTATTATTTGTCATGGGGGTTTAATTTTTTTTTTTTTGGAACGACTATTTCAAAAGATTTCCTAATTACTACAATCAGGTTAATTACCAGCATGACCAAATGACAAATACGAAAATTGTTCATATAGTATCATACATAATTAAAAGATAAACAGGTATTAGTAAAATATATATTCAGCCTCAGAACTATATAAGATAGCAATACATATGATCTGCTCTTCAGTTCTTAATATACTGTAGGTGTGATTTTACTTAATGGAGTACTGTTTTGTTACTGTTGTGGTGTCCATTGGGGAACACTTACTATCCAAAATCTCTTCCAAACACTTACTGGTCAGCTAATTGGCTTCTGTGTAAACATGCCCCGATGTGTGTTTGAGTTTATGTGATTAAATAAATGTGTGTACAGTACAGTATGTAGTATGTCAGTGTCTGTGTGTATTAGAGTCTGTGTCTGTGTATGGGTATATATCTGCCTGTGTGTACATGTGCCATGTATGCCACCAGCTTCCCAGATTAAACTATAGAGCTGGGTTTGGTCATGGGCTGTAACTAGGGGTATCCAAGTGGTGCTGTTGCGCCAAGGATAGGGTTGGTGAAGTGTGCCCTAATAATGATGATGACAGCTATAAAATAGAGTGTAATAATATTAGACAGCGGTGGCCTGCTCACAGAGATGCATGCAGCATTTCATACAGGGAAATAATCCACTTTCAGTTTTGTGCACACATTGTGGTAGCAATTAAATCTGATTTCTGTTTACCTCTATTTCAGCCCAAGGGGGAGATGTACCAATTATCACAATTAAAGTATTATTATCTCCCCCTGTGGTAGGATACTTATCAGCATCAAGCAGAGCCATCAAATCTTATATAGAGCTGTCCTGGCAATGTAGTCACTTCTGAGTTTTGGACCCAACACTTGAAGTATACTTGAGTGACCAAGCACATACTACCAGTAATATAGAGGAATACATTTTATCTTTTTCCGGGGATCTTTCTTAAAAGAAGACTATAAGATTCAATAGTCAATGCCAACTTATTGCTGGTATTAGCGATGTTTGAGAAGACTTAAGATCACAGGTGACCTGGAATTTGCTTCCAATTCTGCCACCTGGATCCCAGGAACAAAGTAAACTCTCAGTAGAAATGTAATCATATATACCCAGTACATTGGTCATGAACATTATCACAGTACAATAGTTAATTAATAGACTATGGTGTACATTTACTAAAGTGGTTAAATAATAAATTGAAATGACAATTGAAATATATACTAAACTACAGTAGGCTGATAATTGGTGGCTTTAGCAACCAACACCTCAGTAAGTATACCACAAAGACCCAAATGTTGGTTCAAAATTTGCAGCTTTCTTTGCTGTTCGTTGTATACTGATTACAGTTTAAAGTATGTCTTTCAAGTTTGCTGCTCATTGCTGATGTTTGAGGTTTGCATTAAAATTTATGTTTCATTTTTATTTTTTTTAAACTAAATACTATTTAAATAATATTTTATAAATATTATTTTTTATTTAAAAACAAAATTAAACCTTAAACACTAATTCACAATTCACCATTTCCATTTGAGGTTTGCTGTTTGCATTTAAAACCCACAAAATTATAAACATTTTAGATTGACCCTGTGTGCACTGAATGGATTGTGTGTCAGACATATTTAAAGCTATTTGATTTTCTCAAATTTAGCCTATTTTTTACAGTTTAAAAATTCTATCAGACTTTCATATTTTAGAATGTCACTGAAGCAATTTTAGTATTGATATGTAGCAGTCCCACGCATTTCTATTTATAGCAATAATTGTTTCTAATTTGTTTCCCATGTCTGTTTATCATTTCCTAGTGTGCATATTTGAACTTTTTTATTTTATCTACCCCTTGTATTGTTTTCATCTTTGTAGTTTCTTTATTCACATACTGTATAAATAAAAGACTTTACTGATTTTTTTATATGATGATCTAAAGGTGAAAAATCATATAGTGTATACATAAATAAACAAACTAAAAATAAACTTATTTTTGATACTTTGAGAAGTACAAGAGTTGCAGAGCAGAGACACCTTTGGAATTTGAAAACATATTTTTAATAATACTTTCAGATAAGGCTAACCAAAGACATGAAGGTGTTATATTTTACAAGAACAAGAAAAATGTCTTATCTAACAAATTAAACAACATTTAGAATTATTGGCATTCAAGTGTAGTAATAAGTCCGCTAGATGCTGCTATTGCATGATCTATGCATTGACAAACTATAATAAAATTACTTTTTATTACAAATGTTTTTCCCCATGTAAAGTACCAACAAGTAATCTCCTCTTTTTGCTATATACAAGATGTATGAAATCAAATAGTTTCACAAAGCTACAGTAATTGTTATGAAAAAAATGAATATGTTTAATTAATATTTGTATCTCCCCTGTTCCCTTGGTATCATTACATAATTCATCTTAAAATGTCTATAAGGCAGAATAAAAAATTGTACAATAATGTGTGTTGTCCATATTAAGCTGTGATTGCCACAGGAAGGCAGATTAGACTTCAACAAAATAACCTTTTTATGTAAAACAAAAGCAGTAAAGAAAACGGAGAAAAATTAATATATTTTATATTATTTATTACATTAATTATTAATTATTTATGTTATGTTTACTTTTATGATTGTAATAAAATGTGTAATTTCAATGCAGACCTGTTTATTTTTTGTAAACTTGCAATTTAGCCACAACAAAACTATCTTAATTATTTGTGAGATTTAAATTTTCATAGAAATTGTTGTGTGGAAAATTCCCCTTTATTAAGATAACGAGTTTTACACATTCCACCTTGCTCAAAGTTTGCTTATTATACCTGCATTAAAATGTCCAAGGTATCTATCCTCATATACATTATTTACAGTAATCAATAGGTCCACCTAGTTGCAGATACAGTAAATCTGAAATTATATTTATTTAACAGACAATTAAGTGCAAAATGTGCAAATGTGTATTCATATGACTTGTGAGTTCAAATTAAAATATCTACTTAACTTGAACAATCCCTTACAGCAAAGATGAGATAAGCAAAATACACAAATAGCAAAGTATAATCTATCTTGCTTGGTTTGGTCTTTAGGTTCCTCATTATATTTTTATTTATTAATTCAAGACCTCTTTTATCAAGCCCTGTGCAGCCAGGAAAGGTAAGAGCATGTTACAGCTCCCCTAAGTTCCTCCATCAACAGAAATACTATTCAAAATCTAAAGACCTATCAGCATCAGTTCTCCAAAACCACTTCCACCATTGACTGAGCAGTGGGAGACATGGGACTGTCCCTGAGGAAGACATGTGTATATATATATATATATATATCTTCTCTATATATTTCAAATAAAGTTCCCAGTTCAGGGGTCTTTGTGTTTGATGTGGTTTCATTATTCTATACAGCATTGGTCGAGGAAGGTTTTAACCATTCATCTGTGACAAGGGAGCTGAGCTGTGACAATTTTAGTGAAGCAGTCACAGAAAAAAATCTTGCACCAAGGTTCTATAAAGGAACTGCCCATGCTGCGGAAACAGTGTTGAGCTATGTGTGTGAGTGACTGCTGCTGCAAGGCTCTCTGAGACAGTGGAGCCAATCAGAGCTAGCACTGTGCCATGTTGCTTAATAGCCTAGAGGGGGGTGGGGGAGAGTCAGGGACTGGGTAGGGTTATGTCTGAGACAGTCAGAGATAGAGAGATGGCCTCCAGCAAACCCATGAAGATGCCCTGATGTAGACGCAGTCCTCAAGAAGGAGCCATATTCTGTGTATTATTTTAATGTACTCCAAATATATTTTGTTTTATAGGAATAAATTGGATTAAATTCACATTTTTAAAATGTACTACACTATATATTTTTCACTTTTTTTCCACTATATGGATTGTGTCTGGAGTAATATGGAGAGCTAATGGAGCTAAGATGCGTTCCTGGTATTCATGTAACATAAGCGCTATATACCCAAGGAAGTCCATTGCGATATTTTTGTGGTACATGTGCTCTCTATATATTTGTCTAAATAAGAAGAATTTGCTAAATTTAAAGCACAAGGAGGTGCCCAATGCCTTTATTTTTACTATAAATATATATATATATATATATATATATGTATATATACTCTACTATATTTCAACATTTGAAATGTTTTAACAATAATTACCATAGATTTAACAACATACTTAAGGCTTCGAGCACCATCTCCACAGGTTAAATTTAATAAAAAAGAAAGTGGAAAAAACATCGGGTGTACGGGACAGTTTGTCAGCATCTAAGAATGACCAAAATAAACCACTTTATAACATTTGTACCTGAGAGGGGTAAAAGGTTGAAACAAATAAGAAAATATAAGGTGAAGTGGATTGTTCAGGGAACCGGCCACATGTCCATCTAATAATTAACAGGCACCTATTAGTACATATAGGCCCTGATTCAGCACAAATCGCAATTGCAGCTACGTATGCAGACTGAGCGATTGCAAGCCCTTGTGCATGTGTATTCAGCGCACTGCGTGTATGAGGTGATCACCATGTTATTACGCACGCAGACAGGAATCCATCACAGAGCGAGTGACAAGCCGTGAGTGTTTGGGGGTGGTGACGGGGGACTGATTGTCTGTCTGTTTGAACGCTGCTGCATGTGCGTGCATAAATTAGTCACGGCGATTGCCTATGCAGCTTGAGAGCTTTCTGCGTGCGGCGAGACTTGCAATTTCCATGATGGGTCAGAGCTGCTGTAATTGTGTGTGAAGGGCTGAATTGCTTCGATGTTACTGATGTACCAATTACAGCAATTACACAGTTACGATCGCAATTGCGATCCATTCTGAATGTGACCCATAGCTCATACTGTATAGCCAGGCTCCCATACTGAGTGGGATTTCAGTAGAGAATTGATCTGCAGACATGTAATACATACTGTACATACATCACTGCAATGTACCAGATCCTAATGATTGCTTTTGCCATGGAGGTCGGTATTTGTTTACATACAGACGTCATCTTCTGACGTCATCTTAGTGATATTTTTATTCATGTACATAGGAACCAACTTCACCCCAATTTCTCCAGCAGTAGTCACTGATATTTGGGTACATTATAATGATCTTGTGTACCATATAGCACCCACTATATACCTTAACTACTTAATTGACATTTTGTTTTAAAAGAAGGTCATTTTAAGCTAAGAATAAATTTTTTTTTAAATATTATTATATTTTATTGAAAAAATATGACTAGGGGGTGTCTTGCAGTTCCCTGTGTCCATATATCTCCATAATAACATTACCTCCCACCCCTTCTGTGGATATAGGGCCTGATTCAGACCCACTCGCGAGCGGCTGTCCGCTCGCAAGTGGGTCGATGGTCTGCACTGAGCATGCGCACGACGGAGGGAGCCAGACACGACGAAGGACTTTCCTTCGCTCGTTGTGTCCGATCAAAGGGGGCGTGCTGTCAATGTTGATTGACAGCACGCCCCCTTTGGTGGGCATGCCGGGGGCGTGCCTCCCTGACGGGGGCGTTCCCACGGGAATGCCTCTCGTCAGAAGCCGGCCCACTGACATCACTAGTGATGTCAGTGGGAGTGATTTTGGCTCTGATAGAGCCAAAATCACTCCGGAGCTTGCGGTTGAAAACCTCAACCGCAGGCTCCGGCTCGCAATTTCGATGGTCGCGATGGTCACGACCATCGCGGCCATCAAACTGCACGCTCGTATAGGCTGTGGGTGGTGACACAGCTATACGAGCGTCCAGGAGGACGCTCCATGAAAATGGAGCCCGGCCCTCATGCAGAGCGTGCGCTCTGCTCAGAGCGTACGGCTCTGAATGAGGGCCATAGATCCCTAGTAGCATAACCCCACAGGCACCAGGCCAGGTGTCTTTTTTGCATCTTTTTCACCCGAAAATGAGTCAAAGGGCCGTATTCAATAAGAAGCAAAAAGTCCGTTGCCGGACTTTCCGCCATCATCGCTGGCTTTGGTTGCGAAAAAGTATTGCGCTCGTCCCCGCTTATCCCCATATTCAATTCCAAATCGGCGAAAATGGGACCCGGCGAAACTGAAATTGGTGAAAAGTTCTGTCAGTTTTGGGGAAATTAGCCTGACATCCCCCAAAAGATGCACTGACATGGGGGATCACTATGTGTACCCCCGAATAGCCCTGCAAGTGGTGAAGAATAGCATTTTGCAACTTTTTTTGTGGAACATAAGTAGTCCCATCAAATTTGGGGTACATGAAAATGCGTGCAAGCGTAAACGTGCTAAAGTCAAGTATTGAAAAGCACCAAAAATGCACCTTCAGCAAACACCCCCTCCCCCATACTTGGGGACCCCCAAAGGCTATTTCACTAGGTTTTGAATTTGGACCCCCACTTTGATTTTTTTCACCCATTTTTTAAAATTGCTTTTTTTGGGGGTGTCCTTTGTAGGGTTTTTTTTGCATTGTGTTATGCAGTTAGCATTAGGGGGGGTGTCCAAAGGATGCAGGGTGGTTCCTGCAAAATTGCACCCCAAAACGCCAATTCTGCACTTTTTCTCACCGGGTATTCATAAGCGAAACTTTTTCGCCTATTACATTGCATTGCGTTATCGCGCCGACGAAAAGACGCTACAATTGAATATGGGGATAAATGAATTTGGCCAAAATTACGTCATCAGCGAAAAAGCATCGCGGAAACAGACTTTTCGCTTCTAATACGTCGATGTATCAGGGCGCTCCAGGAGACTGCGCTGATTAATTTGATATGTAACACTGGTATATCTGTGGCCCTGATTCAGAGCCGGACGCTATGACAGAGCGCTCGCTCTGAATCAGGGCAGTCCCTTCAGTCCCACAGCTATAGCAAGCGGCCACAATGATGGTCGCGATGGTCAAGACCATCGCGACCATTGGGCTTTCGACAAGACCCTGCGGTAGGGTCTTGCTGCCGCAAGCCCTGGAGTGCTTTTGGCTCTATCAGAGCCGAGAGCACTCCAACTGACTTCATGGGAACGCCTCCGTCTGGGCAGCCATGCCCACCAAAGGGGGCGTGCTGTCAATCACCATCGACAGCACGCCCCCTTTGGTGCGAGACCAATAACGACGGCTTGGCCATCGTTATTCGGGTCTCGCGCATGTGCACGACGGAGCCGGCTCCCTCGTGCGCATGCACACTTGGGCAACATCGACCCGCTTGCGAGCACACAGCGATTGCGAGCGGGTCTGAATCAGGCCTTGTATGCGGAACCTGGAGTGGAAAAAAGCCACGGCCGCTGGTTGGTAGCCCTTCTTATACAGACTCAGGGACTCAGTCACACACAGACATACAAGTGTTGCATATCAAATGAAGCAGCACAGTCTTCGGGTGAGTCCTAGTCGCTTCACATTGTATCTAAGATGCATTTTCGGTTGAAAAAGAAGCCCAGTGCTAGCAGAGTCACACAGAAGCAGGAGCGCCAAGAGGGACTGTTTGGTGCAACTGCAGCAAGAATGTATTGTGGACTCATCTGGTATGTGCCTAATTCAGAATTGTATGCAATTCCAAATGTGGAGTAATTTGGTTACTTTTTAGCAAATTGTGCATTTGTCACAGGCTTTATCTTAAGCTGGGTACACATTGGAGTGATGTTGGGAAAATTTGCCGTTTCATAATGGCAAATCACCTACATCGCTCAGTGTGTACTAGCGAAATTACTAATGACCTGTGGTAAGTTATTAAAGGACGGACATGGATCATTCCATCGTTCATTAACTTGTTCAAGTGTGGACAGGCAATCCCGGTTCAAGGGAATTCTTCCGATGTCGGAAACGAATGCCCATTCCTCCAGTGTTTACCCAGCTTTACAGTACTTACTGTATGAGACATACTGAGTCCTAGACATGGTGAGGAGGGTTGGGGGCAGTGCGGTCACATAGATGCATCCAAACCATAACATTGGCAGATGTTTGTATCACAATTCCAACTGCAGTAAACACCTGGAAATGAGACCTACTGGCTCTTAGGGGGTCATTCAGACCCGGTCGGTAGCGCCAATGCGATCGGACCGGGTCGATGGCCCCCCAGAGAGCATGCGCACGACGGCGCCGGCGCCATCGTGCGCATGCGTGAGATCCGCTACGACCGACAGCGCCAGTCATAGCGGGTCTCGATCCAAAGGGGGCGAGCTGTCGATGTTGATTGACAGCTCGCCCCATTTGGAAGGCGGCCTTGGGGGGCGGCAGTCCAAACGGGGACATTCCAATGGGAACGCCTACCATTTGGGGGCGGCCCCACTGACATCACTGGTGATGTCAGTGGAGAGCTTCTGGCTCAGACAGAGTCAAATGCTCTCCGGGGCTTACGACAAGGGAGACCCTACCCTAGGGTCTCGTCGTAAGCCCCGATGGTCGCGATGGTCTTGACCATCGCGACCATCACCTTAGGCGGTCGTAAGGCTGTGGGTGTCAACCAACAGCCTTACCACCGCAAAGGAGGATGTCTTGAAAATTCAAGAAGTTCTCCCCTCATTCAGACCGACCGCACGCTCTGTGCGACCGGCTCTGAATGAGGTCCTTAGTATTGACACTTTAAAAGAATCGGTAAATTGACTGTATATTGGTCAATAAGGCAAATCTGTAGATATTGATAAACACATAATTTAACTATTTGGACCTGTATCTCTCCAGCATGTCTGCAAAACTTGGGTCAGATAACTCTCCAATTCTTGTGAGTCAAATTCCCTTCTGATTAGCACTGAGTCATCCTTTTCAGCTGTAGCAGATCATCTCATCATGTAAATATGTTCAGTTACAAATAAAATATTTTGATAATAACTTAGAAGTCCTAGGATTGAAGGAGCACAGAGCTCACAACTCACTTGCCGACCCATGGGGGCGATTCAGACCCGGACACTAAACTGCGCACTTTCTCTGCCGTCAGGGGCTGAGTATGCAAATTCCGCGATCGCACGGCCAGGCATAAGGATGCTCCCTATCTTAGAGAGCGACGGCACAGTGAGCACACGCCGGTATAAAGACGCCCACTTTTCTTTCTTAACACACGTCATCTCCAGGAAGTGTAGATTAATCTGAACCATCTAGAGCCATCGGAGCTGCACGCAGCCCTTGAGGTAGACCCTACCCTGCCGCAAGCACTGCGATCACTGCAGGCTGAAATCTAACCAGGTGACATGTACAGTGACGCTTCCATGCTAATTATGAACACTCATTAAATGCTGTTTTGACGCCCAGGCACGCCTGCATTTGCAGCACCACTCCCCCGTTCACAAGCACCTTCCCGTGACCACCCACAAACGGCGCTGTCACTCAAAGTAGCGTCCAGTCTGTGTACTACGAGCACAGTGAGTGACTCACACATGCGCATATTGATGCATACGCATGCACAGATGGGCGGAAATCACCCGTAGCGAGCAATCGCGACTTAGCATCTGGGTCTGAATCAGGGCCCATGTTCTTTGTTATGACTGCAACCAGATCTGTTCTTTGAAAGAGCAGTTAGACAATATCAGTGAGACAATAGCAGTTAGACAATAGCAGTGAGACAATAGCAGTGAGACAATAGCAGTGAGACAATAGCAGTGAGACAATGAACCAAATGCATGGGAAACTTGTCACTATAGAAAACGTCCTGATCTTGAAGTTAAGTCTTTGTAGTGCCTATTTGTTTGATCAACATACAGAGAGATACAGATTACAGTTGATCGATGTCACTGTAGTTCACTTTCATACATGTGAAAGATCTATCCTATGACTCATAAATTATTCGAACTGTAGATAACAGCTAATAAAAAATGTTGGTGGCATGCAAAGCGCACAGGTAACGTCAGACCATCAGGAACTTCAAAGAGTATGAGCACACGGCGAATACATGAAGGAAGGAATCAAAGCACAATCCATTAAATGATTCTAGATGTAAATCGGTGATACATCTTGTGTAACATTTGTTAAAAACCTTTATTTCAAGATTGTACTGTAGTGTGACTTTCCCTCAACATTATAACTCCTAACACAATCGTGATCCATCAAGATGAAAATGTAATGAGATACAGATGGACAGGCAGTGAATTGTAATGTATCATAATAGTATGTTCTAATATTAGATTGTATAGTGAAATAAAAGAGCACTGTGCTATCTGTAGTTACACTCTAATTTGTTACCGATTCAAGAAAAAAAAGGTGATTCATCAGATCAGGCCACCTTCTTCCATTGTTCCATGGTACAGGTCTGACGCTCGCGTGCCAGATTGGGTATGAAATCCCAGCGGCTGTATAGAAGCCGCGTGAAATGCCAACACTGAAAGCACGAAGCTGCAGAATCCCGATGGGGCAGGTAAGTAGGCTAACCCTCCCCTTCTCCCTCCCCTAACCCTCCCTTGGTGGCCTTAACCCTAAAACTCCCAGAGTGGTACCTAACTCTAAGCCCCCCTGGGGGTGCCTAAACCTAAACCCTCCTCCCCACACCCTAAACCTAACCCTCCCATGGGGGTGCCTAACCCTAACCTCCCGCTGGTGGTGCCTAACCATAACCCCCCCTTCCCCTAGCCTAACCTTAACTCTCCCCGGGCTGTGCCTAACCCTAAGTCCTCTTGGGGGTGCCTAAACCTAGCCCACCCACAGCTAAGTGCTAAAACTCCCCGCTTACCTTTGTTCGCGAAGCCGTCTATCGGGATTCCGAGGTCGGACTAAAGATAGAAGTAGGGATTTCGATGTCTATCTTTAGTACCAAGTTGGAATTTAGATGTCGGGATTTCATCAGATGGCTCTCCGAGCATCTGCATTCTGACTACATCCCTCGCATGCCTATTGTAGGAGCTTTTGGCAGTGGACAGGGTATGACCAATCTGCAGCCCAATACGCAACAAGACGCGATACACTGCATGTTCTGACACCTTTATATCATAGCCAGCGTTTACGTTATTAGCAGTTTGTGTTACAGTAGCTCTTCTGTGGGACAGAATCAGACGGGCGAGCCTTCATCCTCATGTGCATCATTGAGCCTTGGGAGCAGATGACCTTGTCGCCGGTTCACCAATTGTCCTTCCTTGGACAGGTGTATTGTAATGAGATAATCAATGTCATTCACTTCACCTGTCATTGGTTATAATGTTTTGGCTGATTGGTGTCCTACAGTAGATTATTAGATTATAAATGTTAGATCATCTGGTTTGTAAATGCCGCCTTCCCATTCAGCACAGTTCACCCAGATATCTGCTGCCCCCCAAAAGAATCACACAAGTTTTTTACGCAAAGGGGAATCTAATTACAAACTTCCTTGTTCCTAACAGGTACTGTACAATAGCGCAATTTGTGCAAAGAAGCTGTATCATTACTAAGAATTGTCACCATTGGTAACTTGATATTTTTTTAAGTTTTTGTTTAATTGCCTATAAATTGCCTATAAACACATCAGTAGTTGCAACTTTTTAGCAAATATCCTAATAGTTTCATTTCCCAAGTTACATTCCCATGTTAGATTCTACAACAGATAGAAACAGATCAGTGTTTCCAGTTCATTCATTTAAAAAGAATGCAACATTAAATTCTTAGACTTTTTATTTCATCTTATGCAAATTGAAAGCCGTATACATCTCTAGTTGGGATGGGTTTTATGCTGAATTGCACTTATGCCAGTTTGCCTAGCAGAAATTGCGCAAATGGTCAGGGCTGTAGAGAGCTGGCATGGGCTTTGGTACTGTTGGGGGAGTGGCCTAATCACTGGAGGTGTGGCCATGTTTCCCTTAGATAATAAATAGTAAAAAAAAGTGTTGCAGCACCACAAAGGAGGCGGAGATTTCTGCTTCCTGGTCACACTGCTGCCCAGCACACAGCAGCGTGCTCTGCACTGGGCTGGGGAGAGAGGCTGCTGCTGCCGCTACTGACAGGTAATAGGGAGGGGGGGATGATGTACCTGAGCCCCTCTAGCAAGCCCTGGTCTGGGAAATTAGTACCCACTCCCCCTCTGCCTCTCGGCAGCCCTGCAAATGGTCACCGCACATGTCCAAAAAAACCGCATGATTATACGCCAATGCAGACCTGCGCATTTCTCTGCTACTGGAGTAGCGGAACAGGGGAGAGATGAGGCATGAAAACACAGGTTGCGCATAGTAAGGGTGTGTCCAACCAAATGCGCATGTATGACTATCTTAAAACTGCGTGTAAAACATACCCTGTATGCTGGTTATATTTGAATAAGATACAAAATAAGTGGTTAAATGTGTCAACCTGCCCAACCTAATTCCTTCAAATGTTAATATAAAGTTATGAGATACTTGTCCAAGTTTATCTCTTAATAATGCAGAATAAAAGTCATATACAAATAATAACCGCGTTAATCAAATGTACGTATGTATTGTACAAATGCGTGAAAACTTCAAGAATAGAAAATGTATACAGTATATCATATTTAAAACAGAACCTGTATTTAATGCTGGCTAGGGCTGGTAAGTAACCTAACCCTCCCCTCTCCCCCCCCTAACCCTCCCTTAGTGGTGCTTAACCCTATCCTCCCCCCTAGTGCCTAACCCTAAGTCCCCCCGAGGAACCCTAAACCTAGCCACCCCCTCCACGCGGCAAGACGCTAAGACACCCGGTTTACCTTCGTTCAATATGCCGGGTGTCGGTATTTTGTAGTGGGGCTAATGATAGGCATCAGGATTTCGACGCCTATCTTTAGTTCCCTGTCGGGTTGTCAGTGTCAGGATATCGGTGGGATATCCTGACACCTACCGACTGGTGTCATTATCCCAATTTTTGAGAATCTGTCGTACAACCACAGACAGAATGTAAACTGTGGGCCTGATTCAGACCCACTCATGAGCGCATAGCGCTCGCAAGCGGGTCGATAGCCGGGCTGTGCGCACGCACACGCGTGTGCGAGCCCCGGAGCGAGTGAGAACTTCACTCGCTCGGTGCTTGCAGCAAATCGTGGCGGCTGACTATGTTGATCGACAGTTCACCCCATTTTGTTGGCGGGTCGGGGGGGTGGCTGGCCAAACAGAGGCGTTCCCAAAGGACAAAGTTTTGTTTATACCCAGACAAGATCTTCTCAAATCTACCACTAAAATTAAAAAAACTAATAGACTGACTTGGGTGAACAAATTCAATAGTAGTAGCCACATAGGACCTTATTCAGAGTCGGTCGAAATGACCGAACGGTCGTACGGAAAAAGGGGCCGGATATGCAAATGATTCCCTCGCAAGTTGCGTCCCTAAGTTCGGATCGGTAGTTGGCCGACCAAGGGGAGGAAGTGGTCGGATGACAAAAAAATATGCCCCCTTCTCGTACGCATTGCACGTCAGACCATTGAGACCATCGGAAACCATCGGAACTGGTCGTAGAGCTTAAGGTTGACCATACCCTCTCTTAAGCTCTACGGTCATGTCAGTGTAAAAACCTCCCAGGTCACATGTGCCATGGCGCTACTTTGTTAATTATGCACTCCCATAATTCGTATGCACTCCAATAAAATGCTGTTCGCATAATTAGGCACGCCTACGTTCGGATCTCCACTCCCCCGTTTTCAAGCACCTTCCCCTGTTACCACCCACAAACGCCTCCATCTGTCACTCAAACTACCGACCTGGCTGTGTTCAAGGAGAGAGAAATTTCTGATCGTAGCGGCTAGTTTGCGCATGAGCATTGCGAAATTTACGCATGCGCAGTATAGTGAACATCGGTGGCATACGACCGTGCGGCCGCAACGACCGACTCAGAATGAGGTCCATAGTATCTAGACAAACTAAACAATTGTGGCCACTTATCTCCAGTGATTCCACACTAAAGGGTTTACATAATTATTTAATTATGCACAGTTACCAAAGAGGCAGAAACTTAAAAGACCTCCTGGTTAAGACAAATGTCACAAACAGAAATCCTCTAATTACCAGTTGTTTACACAAAAAAAGTGCTGTTTTAAATGCATTTAAATGTAGTGATGACTCAGAACCTCATTCAGAGCTGCTCGCAAAATGCGGGCGCTCACTCTGAATGGGGGCGGCCGCATCTCGAAAATGAGCCGGCCTCCTGGCCACTCGCTAGGCTGTGGGTGACCACCCACAGCTTTAGCGAGCGGCCAGGTTGATGGTTGCGATGGTCAAGACCATCGCGACCATCGGGGCTTGTGATGAGACCCTTGTGGTCTCATCTGCCCGCAAGCCCCAGTGAGCCTCTATTAGAGCCGGGAGCTCACCACTGACATCACGAGTGATGTCAGTGGGGCCTCCCCCAAATGGCAGGCGTTCCGTCGGGAACGCCTCCGTTTGGCAAGCCACCCCCCCACCCCGTCTACAAAACGGTGTGAGCTGTCGATCACCATCGACAGCACCCCTTTTGTAGTAAGCCCCAGAGCGAGAGAATTTCTCTCTCGCTCCGGGGCTTGCGCACGCGCAGTGTGGCCGCTGCGCATGCGCAGGGCCTCTGCATCGACCCGCTTGCGAGCGCATCGGTGCTTGCCTAGCGGGTCTGAATGAGACCCTCATTCTCACATCCCCAATTTTGTAAAATACTTAATATCTTACATCACGTTACATCTACCAGTAAATTTGTGAAATATCTTATCAATTGTCCCTGTAGTAAATGTTATGTTGAAAAAACTGAGAGAATGTTTAAGGAGAGGATGGCACTCCACAGAAGTGCCATCCACCTGGCTTTGGCCAGGGGCAGCTCTGACCAACCAGTCGCCAAACATTTTGTGGATGTAAACCACAGTCTGGCATCATTACGTTACAGAAAAATTGATTATGTCCCCCCATCTAAACGTGGAGGGGATCGTGCCAAGCTATTGTTGTAAAAAGAATCCCAGTGGATATTCAAATTGGAAACAATGGCCCTCATTCAGAGCCGCTCGCTAGCGGCAGTAAGCTCGTTTCGAGCGATGTTCGCACATCTGCGCATGCATACGGTTTTTAGTACACATGCGCGAACCAGTCAGTGCGGCCGAAAATCGTTTGTACGCTATATAGCGAGTGCCTGCTTTTTTGAGTGACAGAATGAGGCGTATGTGGGTGATAACAGGGGAAGGTGCTTGAAAATGGGGGAGTGGAATTCGAACGCAGGCGTGCTTAAAGGTCAAAACGGGTGTTTTAAGGGAGTGCATAATTAATACAGCAGCGTCATTGACCACGTCACTGGGTTTTTTTTAACTCAGAACTGCTCGCAAAATAGCGGTTGAAAACACCAGCCACAAGAATAGCGAGCAGTTCATACACTGTTCGATGTACTCGATTAATCTAATAAATAGCGGACATGACGTATGGTGCGTGCGGCCAGGGGGCGTTTTTATCAAATAAACGAGCGTATGTTTTGCTCGCTCGTTCAGACTTAGAGGTGTGAACAGACTGCAATTTGCGAACGGATCATTTGAATAGCCACCCCTTGTTTTTTAACGAACGACCGCAAATAGCGAACGGCTTTGAATCAGGCCCAATGTTTCCTAAGGGGTTAAATGAACAACTTGGCCTAACTTGTTTTCTGTAACATATAATAGTTTCCTTTCAGGGTAAAATCTCTGTTGCAATCCAAACTTATACAGTATATATGACACTGATACTAAGTACCTTTGCATTTGACTTATCCTTTCCAATCGAGACATTTTTCTATATCTTTGATATATGTTTTGTTTATTTTTCAGGTTGTTTAACGCATTTGACATGTTATGGTAATGGGTTAATGCTGCACTTGTTAGCATAATAATGTCATCTCCAGCCGCGTCTGCGATGGGCCGGTGGGCGTCCACTCACTCGTGGTGTACAAGATTATAAGGTAAGTATTGACTGTCTTTTATTTCCTGATTAAAGAACCGATTAAAGTTCTGAAACGTTGATCGCTTTGAGAGCGGGTCCCGATACTTATTTACACAAGACGCTCAGAGTGCTTCCTGCTTGCATAGCTACGTATTTGTCCCTCACAACGGTGAGAGGTAAAAAGGAAGGCACCGGATGCATTTGTACATTGAGGTAAAACAGGAGTGCCAGTTAATCATTCTCATATATATATATATATATATATATATATAGATATAGATATAGATATATAGATATATAGATAGATAGATAGATAGATAGATAGATAGATAGATAGATAGATAGATAGATAGATAGATAGATAGATAGATATAGCATAATACATATTTATGGTATGCTCAAAAAAATAATTGTATATATATATATATATATATATATATATATAAATTTATGTATAATTATTAAACTCTGATGAGTAACTCAGTCTGTTCTGCTCTGCATTATACATACCATTTCTGCTGTACTATACTATGAGCAGCAGCAATCAAGCCAGCAGGACTGACAAGCACCTTACCTCAGTCAGCTCGCGGAGGATCAGACACCCTGCTGCTGCTGCCAGGATGCCCTCACAGAACTGCTGCGTCTGCTGAGCTGAGCCTACGCTGGGCAGCTGGAGGACATAGCCGGGCTGCTTCAGAGCGCATTGATGGCGTGCAGCACCTATGTGAGATCACACGCAGTGATGTCACGCGTCACGGAGGCAGCGCCGAGTCACTGTGTGACGTGCATTAGCGGCACTGGGAAGGCTAGTGAAGCCTAGGTTGCTGCTATTTCCTATGTGGCTGAAGGACCTCTGTGACGTATCCACCACGTGACCGCTGCAGGAGGCTGGACCGCTCCTGTGGTGCCATCCATGAGGGCATAGAGGGGGAATAAATATTTGTGGCGAGCGCAGCGAGCCACCGTGCCCGAAGCTTGGCGAGCATAGCGAGCACACAAGGGGACACTGTTCGTCCCCCGTTAGCATCCCCGCCCCTCCCCCTTTCAGACCGAGTCACGTGGGTGCGACATCATAGGTCCATCAGTGCTGTATAGTCTAGACCTAACCGTGAAGCCTAGCCTTCCACTGCGCAACCATCGTGTTACACTGGTCTAGGCTGTGCTGTCGGTTTTTGATCCTTGCAGCTGGGGGGGATGGGGCGGGCATGCGGCCGGGGGAAGGGAGGGGGTGGGGTATTGGCAGGCTGCAAAGAAGGAAAAAAAATCCTGTCTACAGCAGCACACACAGCAGATGCTACTGTGGGCCTATTCTGAGGGCCTGGAGCTGCAGCTCTATCAGCCCCATTGTTAAACCAGCCCAGCAAGTGCAGATTGTCTGTCTGAACATGGCTCCTGAAATCAGTGCAACTGCGGAAAAACTCGCAGTAGCTGACCCCAACATTCCCGCAACATGCCCTCAACATGCAGGGGCGCCGAGAGGGGGGGGAGCGGGTACAGATTACCCGGGCCCGGCGGGGGCCTGGGTCTGGCGATGCCCCCCCTACCTCACAGCAGCCCAGCACACAGAGGGCCTGATTCAGAGCCGGACGCTCTGACCAGAGCGCTCGCTCTGAATCAGGGCCCTCCTCCATTAAAATGGAGCGTCCTCCTGGACGCTCGTATAGCTGTGGGTCACCACCCACAGCATATACGAGCGTCCAACAAGATGGTCGCGATGGTCTTGACCATCGCGACCATCGGAACTGCGAAGGAAACCCTGCGGTCGGGTTTCCCAGCCACAAGCCCATCGACCCACTTGCGAGCGTACTGCCGCTCGCGAGTGGGTCTGAATGACCCCCAGAGTGTGCTGAGCAGCAGCCACAGCAGTCTCCTATGCCTGTGCGGGGGAGCGATCACACTGATCGCGCCCCCCCCGGCTTTGCGCCGGGCTGAGGAGACTCAGAGCGCCACCCCTCCCCAGCGCACAAATTTTTTAAAAATTTTTTGGGGGGAGTTGGCGTGGCCACGTCTCCCGCGATTAGGTCACGCCCCCTGTTAGCCGGGCCCGGTTTGGCTCTTGGCGGGTCTGTCAACATGCACACGTCTGGTTACCCACCCCCCCCCCCCGTTATCACCAAGAGACCTCCACTGAAATTCCATCTCTCTGCATCCAAATTCTCTCCAGCAGTAACCATCGGAAGGCAGCTGCAGACTGAAAACATCGGCCACTTGCGTCCGACAACGACACTGTGTACACCGCTGAATCAGACCCACTGTGGCTTTTTTTTTTAATAATTTGCGTCCATTGTGCGATTACCTCTGCATCAGCCCATGTCTTTCTCCCCACTGATACCATGAAAGAAAACAATGAAAGGGAACAGCGCTGAGATCTATAAGAACGAGGGCATATTTGCTACACGGATAATATCGCACCTGTTAGCTACAAACTGGCAGCTGGGAGAGTCTGAGAAAAGTCCATAGGAATCCGTGGAAGCCTGACAAAATGATATTAAGGACACAAAATACATTCTCATCACCGAGGAGAGTAACAGAGAACATCATCACAAAATAAACACTTTTAGATTGACCTCCGTATGGTGTCTTAATAGAAATGATGGCAGCAGATGTATTATTCTCCATGAGCCCTGCCAACTCCATCATTTCAGGAACTCAAAGTCAAATAGAAAAGAGAAGATCATTGTCTATGCAGCGTAGTTTACATTATACACACTGCCACCAAGTTAGCGCACAATCTGCTGAAACACTTCAGACTGGATAATATCTCTGCTCAGTAACAAGGTCACTAAGAGCCCAGAAAATGAAGAAAAAAATTTGAATTTAACCGTATGTTGTATAAATGATCTGGAGGTTGTATTGTGGGCAGGTTTGGGCCTCAATTTGCTTAAGGATGATTTAGGGCGCAATGCCGCATTGCTGGGGGCTGCAGGTATTGTTGCAGGTGTACCTCTTTGTACCATGCTAGATTCATCCTGACTAGTAAGGTAGAAATATGCGCCAAAACATAGCAACCAGTCAGAGCTAACAAGGCATTCATTATTTACTCTGCATCTGATAGAGAGAAGCTAATTTGTGATTGGTTGCTATCTGGGCCGCCATCAAGGGGGGACTGCCGGGATTTAGTCCCAGGCCCAGAGAGAGTGGGGGCCCGGGGGGCAGCGGTGCAGTTTTGCATCACGGCCAGGAAAAACCAGCTCTGCCGGCAACAATTCAAATATGGCACCAGCCGTGAGTTAATCACAGCTCGTGGACCGGGAGCCAATCAAGAGCGGCCGATTCTAATTGGCTGCCAGTCTGTGAGCTGAGATTGGCTTGCGGCCGTGCCATATTTGAAATGCCATAGCCACCGGCGCTTTTTCTAGCTGGCTACCGGTACATAACTGCACTGCTGTCATCCGAACCCCCACTCTCTCCGGTCCAACTGAAGGTAGTCTGGTAATTACATAGGTCCTAATGCACTGCGACCCCCTGAAATCGTCAAAATATCTTTTGTCTTTGTCGTTGCCTTGTTCCTTCTTCATCCTGTGGGCTATTTATAAAATCCTGAGAAGCTATTTTGGGAAAATTAAGTCTGCTGGAAAAGGATTGTGTAATAATTGTCAGGGAAATCAATCAGCCTAAATCCAGAGTAATATATAACAAAAAGCACAATCAAAGTGAGAGGAAAGGTCACAGGAAATAAGAGACGCAATGCAAGCTCCATGGAAAGTCATTTTTTACACCGAGATAAAGCTTTTGTTTTAATGTGAGATGAAAGTAAGTGTAAAGCTAGGTCACTAAATTAAGGCTGTGTCACTTCAACATTTTAACATACATTAGTTGTGAGATTGGTTTTACCGTGCATGTATGGGGAGATGTACTAAGCTCTGGAAAGTGATAAACTACTAGCCACTCAGCTCCTAACTGTCATGTTACAGGCTGTGTTTGAAAAATGACAGTTAGGAGCTGATTGGTTGGTAGTTTATCACTCTCCAATGTATCGCTTTCCAGAGCTTAGGGTGTGATTCAGAGCCGAACGCTCTGACCAGAGCGCTCGTTCTGAATCAAGGCCCTCCTCCATGAAAATGGAGCGTCCTCCTGGACGCTCGCATAGTTGTGGGTGACCACCCACAGCTTATGCGAGCGTCCATGATGATGGTCGCGATGGTCAAGACCAACGTGACCATCGGGCTTGCGACGGAGACCCTGCGGTAGGGTCTCGCTGCCGCAAGCCCTGGAGTGATTTTGGCTCTTTCAGAGCCAAAATCACTCCCACTGACATCACTAGTGATGTCAGTGGGGCCGGCTTCAGATGGTAGGCGTTCCCATGGGAACGCCTCCATCTGGCAGCCACACCCTCGGCACGCCCACCAAAGGGGGTGTGCTGTCAATCAACATCGACAGCACACCCCCTTTGGTGCGAGACCTGGAGCGACGGAGAGCCCGTCGCTATCCGGGTCTCGCGCATGCGCACGATGGAACTCCCTCCATCGTGCGCATGTGCAGTGGGGCAACATCGACCCGCTTGCGAGCGTCCTGCGCTCGTGAGCGGGTCTGAATGACCCCCTTAGTACATCTGCCCCTATTTCACTCCACGTACAGTATAGGTGCCCCAACCGTGGGGATCATTCAGACCCGCTCGCGAGCACAGGATGCTCGCAAGCGGGTCGATGTTGCCCCGCTGCGCATATGCACAATGGAGGGAGCTCCGTCATGCGCATGCACGAGACCCGGATGGCGACGGGCTCTCCGTCGCTCCTGGTCTCGCACCAAAGGGGGCGTGCTGTCGATGGTGACTGACAGCACGCCCTCTTTGGTGGGCGTGCCGGGAGTGTTACTGCCAGATGGAGGCGTTCCCATGGGAACGCTTACCGTCTGAAGCCGGCCCCACTGACATCACTAGTGATGTCAGTGGGAATGATTTTGGCTCTAATAGAGCCAAAATCACTAAAGGCTTTGCGGCAGCGAGACCCTACCGCAGGGTCTCCGTCGCAAGCCCGATGGTCGCGATGGTCTTGACTATCACGACCATCATCATGGATGCTCGCATAAGCTGTGGGTGGTCACCCACAGCTATGCGAGCGTCCAGCAGGACGCTCCATTTTCATGTAGGAGGGCCCTGATTCAGAGCGAGCGCTCTGGTCAGAGCGTTCGGCTCTGAATCAGGCCCTGTGTTCGCACAGAGTTGCAGTTTCGATTGCAGATGCATGAAAGGAAAGGTGTAGTGAGAATGTACTGGGCAGTTGCGGGCGGTCACTGGGCGGTCACCAGAGATGGACCGTTTTATGTCGTGAGCATGTCACTGAGGTGTTTGCTTACACAGACATGTCATCACTCACACAGGAGACCACTCTCTTTCTTTCATTCTGCGCCTGTCATTGGGCTGGTACAAGTTTTAATGGCGAGACTGATGGTAGTGTCTAAAGACACCCAAAGTGGGCGTCTCGCTCCTTGCACATTCATACGCACGGCTGTACACCAGGAAAGGGCTTGTAGTACTATCAGTATAACGTCGCAGATGTGCGACCCACAAAAGATGCAGCCACAGACGCCGCCACGTCTGACTCATAATCAGCCCCTTAGTGCTACATCATGTGTTGTTCTGCTGTTTATAATCTCTGGGCATTAATAGCAACAATGTATCTGTAATTAGACACTGATTAGCATGCTATGCTAGTAACTGATACAGGGATCCATTTATAATTCTTGCAGTGACTGCATTGAGAGGGTACTGTCAGGTATGTGGGGGGCACTGACAGCTATGAGGGGGCACTGGCAGGTATGTGGGGGCACTAACAGGTGTGAGGGGGCACTGGCAGGTATAGGAAGGCATTGCCATTATGCGGGGGCACTGTTCGGTATGTGGGGACACTGTGATGGCTATGGCAATAGTTTCTGGGAGAGAAGATGCTAGCATTTTGAGGTTGACATTGATGCTGGTCTATTTGCCAAACTATAACTACTATACAGATTACTTTTGCTGTATAATATGACTGCATATTCTTTTTGTCCATCCAAATTATCAGGATTTTTTAAGGGGATTATCAGGATTATCATCCCAAAACCATAAGAATAGGAAGACATTCCCACTATACCTTCAGTGGTAAGATCATCTTTAACGAAGGTTTGGTGGCCCAGAATTTCTAAATCATTGGACATGATCATGGTGCTAACATTGTGCACCACAGTGAGGAATTCTGAATGGCTATGCCCCCATCTTGTGCATTGATTTAATGCCAGGACTCCATAATAAGACATGTTGGTAGCTATACCAAGGAGCAGTTGTTAAGCACTGCATGGGCTGATCACTGGTTTCCCCAGAGCATCCCTCATGCATCAGTTTTCCAAATGCAGGTGATAGTGATGGTGGCTGCTCTCACAAGTGCTGCTAGGGTAGTGCACTACTATAGTTGTGTCTAACACATAATAGAGGATATTCGTCTGATATTTCTGATTGCTGTGAAGCAGCCAAACTTGTGGCAGCATTATGTGCGACTCAGGCCACTAGTTTCCCCTGCCTTAGTTACAGATTTATTTGGGCTGATTTAGAGTCATCTGCTGCAACCTTATTTTGATGTATTCATGTCTGCGATTTTAAGCTACTGCTAGTGTCAGCACTTCCCTGGTGTACAAGCATGCATCTGACCCTGGTGTACAAGCGTGCATCTGACCCTGGTGTACAAGAGTGCATCTGACCCTGGTGTACAAGCGTGCATCTGACCCTGGTATACAAGAGTGCATCTGACACTGGTGTACAAGCGTGCATCTGACCCTGGTGTACAAGAGTGCATCTGACCCTGGTGTACAAGCGTGCATCTGACACTGGTGTACAAGAGTGCATCTGACCCTGGTGTACAAGAGTGCATCTGACCCTGGTGTACAAGAGTGCATCTGACCCTGGTGTACAAGCGTGCATCTGACCCTGGTATACAAGAGTGCATCTGACACTGGTGTACAAGCGTGCATCTGACCCTGGTGTACAAGAGTGCATCTGACCCTGGTGTACAAGCGTGCATCTGACACTGGTGTACAAGCGTGCATCTGACCCTGGTGTACAAGAGTGCATCTGATCCTGGTGTACAAGCGTGCATCTGACCCTGGTGTACAAGAGTGCATCTGACCCTGGTGTACAAGAGTGCATCTGACCCTGGTGTACAAGCGTGCATCTGACCCTGGTGTACAAGCGTGCACCTGACCCTGGTGTACAAGAGTGCATCTGACCCTGGTGTACAAGAGTGCATCTGACACTGGTGTACAAGCAAACATCTGACCCTGGTGTACGAGCGTGCATCTGACCTTGGTGTACAAGCGTGCATCTGACCCTGGTGTACATGCGTGCATCTGACCCTGGTGTAAAAGAGTGCATCTGACCCTGGTGTACAAGCGTGCATCTGTCCCTGGTGTACAATAGTGCATCTGACCCTGGTGTACAAGAGTGCATCTGACACTGGTGTACAAGCAAACATCTGACCCTGGTGTACGAGCGTGCATCTGACCTTGGTGTACAAGCATGCATCTGACCCTGGTGTACAAGAGTGCATCTGACCCTGGTGTTCAAGCGTGCATCTGACCCTGGTGTACAAGCGTGCATCTGACCCTGGTGTACAAGCGTGCATCTGACCCTGGTGTACAAGAGTGCATCTGACCCTGGTGTACAAGCGTGCATCTGACCCTGGTGTACAAGAGTGCATCTGACCCTGGTGTACAAGCGTGCATCTGACCCTGGTGTACAAGAGTGCATCTGACCCTGGTGTACAAGCGTGCATCTGACCCTGGTGTACAAGAGTGCATCTGACCCTGGTGTACAAGAGTGCATCTGACACTGGTGTACAAGCAAACATTTGACCCTGGTGTATGAGCGTGCATCTGACCTTGGTGTACAAGCATGCATCTGACCCTGGTGTACAAGAGTGCATCTGACCCTGGTGTACAAGCGTGCATCTGACCCTGGTGTACAAGCGTGCATCTGACCCTGGTGTACAAGAGTGCATCTGACCCTGGTGTACAAGCGTGCATCTGACCCTGGTGTACAAGAGTGCATCTGACCCTGGTGTACAAGAGTGCATCTGACCCTGGTGTACAAGCGTGCATCTGACCCTGGTGTACAAGAGTGCATCTGACCCTGGTGTACAAGAGTGCATCTGACACTGGTGTACAAGCAAACATCTGACCCTGGTGTACGAGCGTGCATCTGACCTTGGTGTACAAGCGTGCATCTGACCCTGGTGTACATGCGTGCATCTGACCCTGGTGTACAAGAGTGCATCTGACCCTGGTGTACAAGAGTGCATCTGACACTGGTGTACAAGCAAACATCTGACCCTGGTGTACGAGCGTGCATCTGACCCTGGTGTACAAGAGTGCATCTGACACTGGTGTACAAGCAAACATCTGACCCTGGTGTACGAGCGTGCATCTGACCCTGGTGTACAAGCGTGCATCTGACCCTGGTGTACAAGAGTGCATCAGACCCTGGTGTACAAGACTACATCTGACACTGGTATACAAGCAAACATCTGACCCTGGTGTACAAACGTGCATAGCCACCTCTCAGTCACCGACCAAAGATGCCCAATACATTTCCATTACATTTCTGATACCAGGCATAACAATCGCTACTTCGCTTCTGGGCAGACACATATCTGGGCGCATGTGCTGTGCGAGTTTTTAGCTACTTTCCTTTTTAAAAAACATTGACAATTTGCATGAATATCGGCATTGCGTGCCATGCAGAATCAGGCCCTTTGTGTGCTAAGCCAGCACCACAGAAAGCTTGGACGCCTGTGATACCATCGTAACAATGGGCTTACAATGTACACTACAGATAATTGTAAAACATGGTACAACGTAAAAGGAAGGTGTTGCCATAGCAACCAATCAGAATAATGTAACCATCTTTGTCCTCTATTTGCCACACTGTTTTACACACCATGCAATCCTGTATCCCAGGAGGCAAAAGTCAGTGTAAATGGGCAAAGAGAAAAGTGTCACTCAGCACTAATACTTGTCTTGTTATATATGACAATTAGTCTTGTGTTGGTGGGTGAAATGATCTCGTACAATGGATATATGAGGTGCTGTGGCATAACCAGGAGGGTGCATGTGGGGCACCTTGCCATGGGTGCCCCAGCAGAGGGGGGGCACTGCTGGCCTGGGCAATGTCCAGAGCTGGGATCAAGTGTTGATCCTGGCACCGGAAGTCCTGCAGTCCGGTGAGGGGACACATCTCACCGAACTGTTCCCAGTGGCGGGTGAAATTAGGCGCCAGCTGTGAGCTGGGTGCAGTTCGTAGACTGGCAGCCATTTGGATTTGCTGCTGACTGTGAGCTTGTGGACTGGCAGCCAATAGAAAGTGGGCTCTGCAAGCCAATCGGGACTTGCCACGTCATAGCTGGCTCCGTTCACAGCATCTGACGTCAGACGCCACTGGGCAGGGAAGTCAATTTGCTGGCAGCAGTAAAGAGGATGCAGACATTGCGAGAACAGCTCCAGCAGCCCTGGAAGAGGCCAGAAGATGCTGGGCTCAAGACAGAAGAGTTCTGGCGGTGGTGCCGCTGGCCAGGTTCGGCTAGCGGCAGAACAATGCGGCTGCTAACTGCTAACTGCTAACTGCTAACATAGATAGGTTACTATTAAACCCTCCCTAGACCACCTGGTTGTCAGGCACTAGGCCCGTGGGGTAATTAGGCCACTAATAGGGGGGAGGAGCGCCATTTACTCTCTTGCCCTGGATGCCACACCCCCTAGTTACTCTTCTGATGAGATGCACTCTATTTGTGGTGATTATATGGCAGGTAATGGGTGTAGATATATAGGACAGAAGAAAAAATAACATAGAGACGAGGTGTAAGGAATGAGGACCTCATTCAGAGTTGGTCATTGCGGCCGCTCGGTCATAAGGTAAAAGGGGCCGGATATGCAAATGAATCGCTCGCAAGTTGCGCCGTTAAGATGGGTTCGCTAGCTGGACGACCGAGGCGAGGATGCGGCGCCTTCTCGTTCGCATTACACGTCATCTTCAGGCATATAAGGAATAATCAAGACCATCGGGAACCATCGGAGCTGGTCGTAGAGCTTAAGGTAGACCATACCCTCTCTTAAGCACTACGATCAAGTCAGTGTAAAACCTCCCATGTCACGTGTGCTATGACATTACTTTGATAATTATGCACTCCCATAAAACGCCCTTTGCATAGTCAGGCACGCCAGCATTCGGATCTCCACTCCCCAGTTCACAAGCACCTTCCCCTGTTACCACCCACAAACGCCTCATCCTGTCACTCAAACTAACAACCTGGCTGTGTTCAAGGAGAGAGCAATTTCTGATCGCAATAGCTAGTTTGCGCATGCGCATTGCGAATTTTATGCATGCGCTGTTTAGCAAACATCGGTGGCGTACGACCGATCGGCTGCAACGACCGACTCTGAATGAGGTCCTGAATGCCTCAGGGATTAGTGCATGATATTGACAGCAAAGATGAATGGTACATAGTTATTGTTGTTGTTGTTATTGTTGTTGTTATTATTATTATTATTATTATTATTATTATTATTATTATTATTATTATTATTATTATGGTGCCACAAGGGTTCCATCTTGATGGGAAAACAGACAAGTACAGGCAAATACAGACAGTGTACACATAGATACATAATTACAGTGTGCACTTAGTATAATTATGTACACAAGACCAAGGGTAGAGGGCCCTGCTCATAAGAGCTGACAATCTTGGCATCAAAGCAAAGAGCAGTAAACACATAACATTCATAATAATATGACTGGTGGCTTCTCCTGAAGTGTACTGGGAGACCGGGACTAAAAAATATCCTTGCATTTGTAGACTACTTAGAACAATTATGTAAACACACCAATCCACACACACACACATATTAATATAATTATATATAAAATATAACTGATATGAAAATTCTTTTGGGCTGCTGGTTATGGACCCACATATCGGACCTGCATGTAACTCTGAATAAGATCCACATAAATTTCTGGAATACAATCCTATGCTCCCTTGCTCTTAAGAAATCATGTTTTTTTTATTTTGCTTTATGGATGAATACAGCAACTGGGTATACAATCGGGAAACCGGCTGCCTTAATACTGACGTCCGGCTTCCCGAATGTCATATCCCAGCGAGGGTGAAATGCCGGGCGTCTAGATGTAGACGTCTGACATTTCCCTGACGCCGGGAGACCAGCGCCCGGCATCCCGATCGAAGAGGGGAGGGTTAGGTTTAGGGCACCTGGGGGAACTTAGGGTTAGGCACCCCCCTGGGAGGGTTAGGGTTAGGCACATAGAGGGGGGATTAGAGTTAGGCACTTGGGTGGGAGGTTAGGGTTAGGGGGTTAGGTTAGTTTATACTTACCTTGTGGCCAGCAGTATTTCATACCGATTCCAGCAACTGTGGCCCCTAAAATATCAGTTTAACTTCTGAGTAAGTTTTGTTTGCTTTTCCCCCAAATGTTTGTTGCTCGGATTGATAGAAAAATATGAGATATGGTAAGAACTTACCCTTGTTATCTCTATTTCTACGAAGTCCATAGGGTTCCACAGGATACCTTGGGGTATAGGCGATGGCGGCAGACATCCAGGCACCACAGAGTTAAACTTTCAGCTTCCCAGGATGCACTGGGGTACCTCTCCTATACCCCGCCCCCGAGCCTCAGGCCACTCAGTTTCGTAGCAAGCCATAGGCCGGAGCAGGAGCAAAAAAGAGAGAGAAGAGTCTGGAACACACAAGAATCACATTCTCACCAGAAGGAGAAGGAGAAACCGGTGACCAGATCAAAGCCCATCTGCAGTACAGGTGCGACAGGGTGGGAGTCCTGTGGAACCCTATGGACTTCGTAGAAATAGAGATAACAAGGGTAAGTTCTTACCATATCTCATATTTTCTACTTCAGGGTCTATAGGGTATCCACAGGATACCTTGGGGATGTCCCAAAGCAGTATCCTTTAAGGGTGGGGACGCTCCTGTGCTGTAAGGAGAATCCGCCGCCCGAAGGAAGCAGCCTGAGAGGCGAAGGTATCAAAAGCATAATACCTTACAAAAATATGGACAGATGACCACGTGGCTGCCAATCACCGCTGAGGCGCCACGTCGAGCTGCCCACGAAGGACCCACAGACCTAGTGGAAGAGCTTTAATAGAGGATGGAACAGGAAGACCTGTGAATCCATCCTGCCAAAGTTAGCGTGGTGGCAGGCCAACCCTTAAAATGGAGACCAGAAAGGACAAAACCGAGAGTCTGATTTCCTAAATGGACTGGTACGGTCAACTTAAATTCTTAGCGCCCGTACCACAGCCAAAGAGGCCTCACAAGCAGACAGGACTGGGGAAGTAAAGGCCGGTACTATAATTTCCTCATTGATGTGGAAACTAGACACCCCCGTAGGTAAAAAAACCAGGGCAAGTGCGAAGCACTGCCCTGTTCCTAGGAAAGATGAGAAAAAGGGAGGTCTACATGACAGAGCCACCCATTCTGAGATCCTACTGGCCAAATGAAGAGCCAGAAGGAATACAGTCCTAGCCGTAAGCCATTTGAAATCCACTGAGCCCAGTGGATCAAATGGCGGTCCTCAGAGAGCCCTAAGGACCACAGCCAAATCCCAAGGAGCCACAGGTGGAACAAAGGGAAGCTGAATATAACGTACACCCTGCACAAAGGTGCGGACATCAGGAGGAGTAGCAAGCCTACACTGAAACCATACTAACAGGGCAGAAACCTGCACCTTCAGGTAAGCATGGCGAAGACTGTTATCTAAGCCCACCTGTAGGAAAGCCAACCTCTGGATATCCAGAATACCAAGGAGCCTAGCCTCTAGGGCGACACAACTGAAAGAAAGTATACCATATCTAATGGTAAATTCTTGCAGATAAAAGCTTCCAAGCTCTTAGCATGGACAGAGCCCCTGTTAACTATAGAGCTGGAAAAACTCCTAGACCTTAAGAGGGCAGTCTCCACCACCACACCGTCAAGGACAGACAACCCAGGTCTGGGTATCAGCCAGGATCCTGAGACAACAGGTCCGGGCATTGAGGCAACAGCTTCGGAGTGTTAACTGAGAGGCTCCGAAGATCTGAGTAATAGTGCAATCTGGCCCACGCTGGAGCTATCAGCAGGAGCGTGCCTCCTTCTTGCTATTACTGGAGGAAGAAGGGATGACGGAGGGACGAGGTTCACAATTTGGAAGGTCCACTGGACCTACCTATGTCTATCAGAAGAGTCTCATCTCTGAAAGGCTCCACTTGTTCACCAGAAGATTGAACACCTCCTGATAAAGAGGACATTTCCCTGAATGCACGTCTTGACAGCTGAGAAAGCCTGCTTTCCATCTGAGGATTCCTCAATGAACACTGCCGATGACGGCAGGGATATAGCCTTCCACCCAAGCCAGAATTCGGGACACCACTGTTAGTGTCGCCTGACTTCGGGAACCTCCTAGGTGGTTTACATAAGCCATCATGATGGCGTTGTTAGACTGTACCTGCACGGTATTTCCGTGGAGGACCTGTCCTGCATGCTGGAGAACCTTGAATACTGCTCAGAGTTCTCAGATGTTTATGGGAAGCGCAAAAACTACTGGTGTCCACCTGCCCTGGAACAAGTGTGGACCCGTCACTGCTTCCCAGCCACGGATACTGGTGTCCGTCGTCAGATGGACCCAGTCCACAATCCCAAAGGGGGTGCCCCTTGTTTAGGTGAGCTTTCCGCAGCCATCAGGCCAGAGAGAGACAAACCTCCGGGGAAAGCCTATTGACTTTATCCTATGGGGCAACCCACCCCATCCGGAGATGATCAAGTTTTTCAGAGGTTTAGAGTGAAGCTGGGTACTCTCCACCATGTCGAACAGTGACACCCTGGAACCCAGGAACCACATTGCCAAGTAAATAGACACTCGGCGACTCTGCAGGCAACTGCGTACCCTTGCCTGTAATGCAGAGATCTTTTCCTCAATTACAAAGATCCTCAGATGTTGGGATATGGAGCATCCTCTGTGAAGAATCAGAGAGGACCATTTCCAGTTTATCAGTCAGCCCTAATGTAGCAACACAGATATTGACCATTGCATATGGCACTGAAGTATCTCTGGAGACCGTGGTAACAACAGGAGGTCCGGATAGGGTAACAAACGGACCCCCTGCATCCGCAGGTGGGCTGCCATAACTGCCATGACCCAGGTAAACTGTGAGGTGCAGAGGCCAGACCAAGGGGCAATGCCAGAAACTGGAAATGCTTATTGACCACTGCAAACCTGAGGAAAACACTGGTGTGCCAAGAAAAGAGGGATATTCAGGTAGTCACCCTGAATATATCCACAAAATTCCAAGGCTCCATTGAATGATGGAGTGCAGGGTCCCCCTCCCGAACCAAGGAACCCTTAAGAATGTGTTGAACAATTCGAGGTTGAGAATGTCCTGGTAAGACCCATTGGGTAATAGCATAAAAGGGGGGGAGGAGAAACAGCGCTCTGTGGTGAATAATATAAATAAGTAATATATGTGTCTGTCTGGAAATGTCAATATGAATAATTAATAAAATTCTGGTCGGCAAAAACTTGGGGCTGAGAATTCGTGGTAATCAATATATTGTCCCAAATTGAAAGAAAATATCAATATGCGGAAAACTGGTGGGCAATAACTTTCGGCTGAGGGTTCGATGTGTATCCCAAGTTCCTATTTAGACTTGGTGTGTAATGATGTTTGTGCTTGTCAGTCGCACTACAGCTTGGTGGGCAAAAACTTTTGGCTGGGTGTTCAGTACCAGTGAAGATGCTTGGTTGATAACAGTGTTGCTCCTCCTTCCCTCAGCTCACGTCACCTCAGGGGATATGAACGCAGTGTCAGAGTGACAATGACACTATAAAGTAGTATGGTGTATGTACGAAATGTACTTACCAAGCGATGTGCCTCTGCTGGTCCATCACTCTTCCCCACGTCCTCCGGTGTGCGCATGCATGTGAGTGAGGGGTATTTGGAGTATATGCGATATGAATGATGAAACTGCTGCCAGACACAACAATGGCCGCTCTCTGCCTCTTCCTACTGACACTGTAACCAGTAATGTAAGATGCCGTTCTGGAAGAAGAAACGCCCCTCTCATCTCCCTGTACATCTCCCTCTCTTTATTTCGGGAATTATAGGACATTCCCTGAGGTAGCAGCTAGTGGTGTCATCCAATTCCCCCTTCAGGAGCGCTGACCACCTTCTGTATTAATATCAAAGACCCATTGGTTGTCTGTACCAGAAACAGGATTGAGTAATACCTCGTTCCTCTTTGGGGCAATGGAATTGGTACTATAACTCCTGCCTGGAGCATAGAGTGTAACACCCTCAAAAATTACAGGGCCTTGTCCTGAATTGACAGAAGACCTGTAACAAAAAACCGTCTGGGAGGCTATTACCAGGAGGAGAGGACATACCTTCAAGAAAATACTTCTTACCCCAGTGTCCGTGGTGGTCAGACACCAGCACTGGGCGAACTGGAGAAGCCGGCCTCCAAATATGGGGTCTCCCGAGGGGAGGCCCGTCCCGTGAAGCTGAAGGCTTATAGTCCAACTTGGGAGTAGGACGTCTTGTACTCCTAGCCTGTTCTTATGGCTGAGCAGATTTCCTGGCTACTGACTGCCTTGGAAAGCTGTATTTTAGACTCACCCTGGCCTCACAGGGCCGAAAAGACAAAGCCTCAGACCCTGATGGGACTGTAGCCGATGGCAGACACGCAGATGTAGCTGCTGCCTGCGGGGCCACAATTGCCTCCAGATGAGGGCCAAACAGGACTTGTCCCGTAAAAGGCAAAGCATTCCAAATGGAATCTGCATCCACTTTCCAAGAGCGCAAACACAGGGAGCGGCAAGCCGCTACTGCTGCCAAGGAGATTCTGGAAAGGAGTAGGCTATATTTAAGACCGTCTCATTATGAACATGGCAAAGTCTCTGAGAATTTGCCACTATCCACCTGCTCTGCTGGAGAGTCAGTGTGCAGAGATCCAGTTACCTACTCAGCGCTCCATGGCTCTGGCCCCCCAGCACACGGCCATAGCTGGCCTGGAAGTCCCTCCAGCAAGGGAATATTGGATTTTAGATATATTTGCCCCTTGCAATCTGGAACCTCCTTCAAAGAGGACCTGGAGGGCATGGGCAACGTAGCACTCCTCACTAGGCGTGTAACATGAGAATCTACCCGTAAAGGTAACTCCCATTCGGAAATGTAATGATCCGCAAAGGGGTATGGAAAAGGTCAACCGTTTTTGAGGCTGGAACCGCTTACCCGGATTTTCCACGCCTCCTCTAAATGATCCACCTGACCAGATAGAGGAATTACAGTGGCAACACCCTTATCCTTAAAGAAGGCATATTTGGATTTAGCCACGGGGGATATGTAATAACCAAAGCCGCACGGACTGCCCGTATAAGGCCAGGTATATAGACTTTAGACCCAGACTACGCCTCATTTGCACTAAGGGGCTTGTGTCTGAAAAAGTCAATAATGTCAACGTCATCAGACGTCATGCCTTTACCCGTCTGAGACCCGAAAGGCCATTTAGAAGGCCGAAATGGTGATTCCCCTTATAAAACGTCCATCAGGTGCTATACCATTTGGACAATAAATTCACCCACACAGGCTCCTGCTTGACCTGGGGGGGCGAAAAACAGGATACACTGGGGTACCATCAACTGTCCAGGGACCCCTGCATGTGATGAGACCACCACAGGCTGCGATAACCCCTATGGGGAAATGCAGGGGGCGTTGCCCACAAGGGCTGTAAGCATCTTAGCTAGCCGAGGGTGGTCCCCTTTTTTGTGCAGGCACAGTGACAGAAATGGGGCGTGATATATAATACAACATGCCCTCCATAAACCCTCAGCGTCTACATATCCCTCCGCTAACTGCACATGATATCAGT
Source organism: Taudactylus pleione (assembly GCA_031769625.1). Classification (NCBI taxonomy): domain Eukaryota; kingdom Metazoa; phylum Chordata; class Amphibia; order Anura; family Myobatrachidae; genus Taudactylus; species Taudactylus pleione. Next base: position 628,401 of record JAUIMM010000875.1, read on the forward strand.
ACATTATAGTTGGAAGAGGATATCCTCGTTCACTTTCAGACATGAGGAGTGTGAACGGAGCGTATGTGACCTCCCACACAGAAAAAAAAACGTTTACTGTGAGCTAATAAACACCCTGCAACACCGCACCGCAAGGGCTGTAGCAGAAGAACAGGGATAGGAAAAAGGCTGACAGTCAGAAATGAAAGTACACAGCGCTAGCATTTAAGTCTCATACAATGCACAGATAACATTAGAAGCACTGCGATCAACTACACAGACCAGAGCCTGGTAGGAAACAGTGCTGCATACACTGACCTTAATTGAAGGAGAGGTATGCGGGGGACCCGGACCGCAATGCCACCTGTATCAGCTTCCAGCAGCGTTTGCCATCCCCAGCACATGTAGTGAGAAAATAGCCACCGAGGAGCAGAGAGGAGGCAGGGCCCGGGGGAGGAACGCTGACACAGCCCGCTCAGACCGCTGTGGAATGGCACTGTGCAGCGGGGGAGATGCCGGCTGTGAGACAGGGAAGGCATTCTCCCCTGGCCTGCTATTATCCCCTGGGACGCCACGCTGTACCGCACATGCTGTGGTCCGCTGTCCCTGGTGGTCTAGTGGAAGGCGTAGGATCAGTACCTGGCCCCACGCGCAGCCGGTCCCCAGGGAGCCCCCTGCCTGGAGACCAAACAGGACTGTGTTACCGGCGGGTGCCCACCGCGGGACCCCGCCGCTTACCTTGATCCCCGTGCATCCGGCCACAGTCCAGGTAGCCGGGGTCACCGCTAGCTGTGACCCCAGCTACCTACCAGCATCCCCGGATCGGTACCGGCGTTCTGGTACCGGCAGGGTGTAGGAGTGACAGCATGGACGTCAATACTGACTGTCCTATGCTGGAGCACTCTAGCTGTGCAGCCACAGCTGCAAAGAAATATTCAGGGGCCTTAAAAAGACCCCCCTCTGTACGGTGCGACTGGTCCGGCCAGGCACCGACGAAAACTGAGTGGCCTGAGGCTCGGGGGCAGGGTTTAGGAGAGGGACCCCAGTGCATCCTGGGAGGCTGAAAGTTTAACTCTGTGGTGCCTGGATGTCTGCCGCCATCGCCTATACCCCAAGGTATCCTGTGTATACCCTATGGACCCTGAAGTAGAAATGTGATCTCAGGCAGAGGAACCTGAAATTCATTATTTGTAACAAATCCATATTATTCTTCTTTGACTACTTGGAATGTTTTGGAACAGTTATAGCAAAGTGTTTTATCACAGATGATTATATCTGAGAATCTTGGATAAGCTGTATTGTATAGTGTTATTCAGATTTAGATGAACCAAGATAAGCTGCTTATTTTGGGATAACAAGTGTTCTATGTATCTCAGCCTATAGACAAATTTCTACACAGCTTTCAGCACATAATTATAGTAAACCAGAAGGACATTTAAAATGTCTGTTTTTGCTTGGTTACGTTTGTAAGCTTTTGATAATTTTTTGTGTTCAGCAATATGGTAATTGTCTATTTTCTGCAGCACTGAATCTCAGTTTGTTGGGCTTTGCAAATGTTTTAATTAGTTGCTCGCTAGATATTTTGCTGACATATTTCACCATGTACAGCTATTTGGATTCCAGGTGTACAGTTCTGACATTGATGGAATACCATGATAAGATCCGTAAGGTCTCATACACACAGGAATTCATTTAAAGCATTTGATGCACTCTCTCAAAGCCTATTAAATGCACTTCACTACTGATAGTCCAGCAATGATGTCAGTGAATGGACCTGTGAGCATGACTTCGCTTTGCACCATTTTCTATGTTGCACGCACTGGGCCTGATTGAGGGCCATATTCAATTAGCGTTGAAAAGCCGTTTTGTGCGAAAAAATTTCACCGGTGACATCATTTTGCTAGTGGAAACTTATCCCCGTATTCAATTGTTGCAACTTTTCGCTGGTGTAAAAACGCAATTCAATGTATCCGGCGGAAAAGTTTTGCCTATGAATAGCTGTCGGAAAAAGTGCAGAATTGCGGTATTGGGGTGCAAAGGTGGGGAAACCACACTGCCCCCTTGGGACAGATCCCCAAAGGTAAACTGCGTAAAAAAAATCCAAAATAGAATTAAAGACCACCACCAAAAAATTACTTTGAAAAAGGGTGCGAAAAATGTCAAAGTTGGGGTACAAGCTCATAAAGTTGCAAAATAGACTTGGGGGGTCTGCAAGTATGGGGGGAGGTGTATTTTTGATTGCAGGTGCTTACTGAAGGTGCGTTTTTAATGCTTTTTAAGACCTCACTTTTGTAATTTTTAACCATGCGTGCACCCATTTTCATGTACCCCAAATTTGCTGAGACAACTTATATTCTCCAAAAAAACCTGCTAAATGCTATTCTTCACCACTTGTGCAAAGACGCTAGCTAGCAGCTGAGAGCATTTAAGTACCCCAAATAGCTTCAGCAGGGCTATTCGGGGGCATCTACCATGATCCCCAATGTTAGTGCATCTTTTGGGGGGTGTCAGGCTGATTTCCCTAAATCTGACAGCACTTTTTGCCAGTATGCATTTCGCCGGGACGCATTTTCGCGTCCCTTTGAATTGAATACGGGGATAAGCGGGGACGCGCGTGGTACTTTTTTGCACGCAAAACCAGCGATGTCAGCGAAAATTACGGCATGTGAAAAGTACGGTACTTCCCGCAGCTAGTTGAATATGCCCCTGAGAGTTGTATGCTATGGCTGCTGAAGATGCAATTGAGGACGCGCAGAAATACGCTAATGCAGTAGCGGCCAGGACTTGTACCGAGACGCCCACCTGAGCTATCACAGCTGTCTGCATCTGCGTACACATAAGCAGCATTGGACGCAGATAATGCAAACATCGACTCCTATGGACACTCAGATTGGCCGACATAACTGAAATGCTGGAGCCCTGCATCCTGTGTACAGGATCGCTGACGCAGGATGTGACACCCGCCAAAATGGTCGAGACATGCCTGCATTTTTAGCTGACACTCCCCATTGCCTCTGCCAAAACCTCCCTGCCTGTCAATCACACTAAGATTAAAGACTTGCAGCGTGCAACTACAGTAATGAACCTCGATGCAAACGCTGTGTGACTCAGACACATGCGCAGTGGCAAAAATCACTCCATTTGCAAGAACATCACCATAGCATGAAAATGTGAATCAGCCTCATTATACGTTAGCACTTGCTAAAATATGAGTTTTATGGGAGCATTCTTGAAGTACATACTGTAATGCATTGGGCTGCAAAGAGGCACTGAGAACATACTTCAAAATGGCCAAAAGGCACCGGATATGCGTCTCTATATGTTCTTCCAAAAAATAAATTGAGACATAGACAAAATGGTGTTATACACAATTCCACTACAAAGTTTGTTTGTGGGTGTCCTTGATGTTTCCTCACCTGAATAAGGTGAGAAGTGTGCACATAAAGGTATCTTTACTTTTTCATCCAGTTCTTTTTCCCATGCCCGATGGATCCTCTCCATATATAATCAAAGAAAACTGATCATGGTGTTTAAAAGTTTTAACATCTATTAACAAACAACAGAATATTAAAAATTACTTTGTACCATAAATGGCCTTTCCAGAAAGGCACAGTATAAGATGTAATGCCAAAAGTAGAGAATGATACCCGGGTAAATCACCTCACTTCTCCCGTCTTCCTCCCTGGAAAGGGGGCGTGCTGTCAATGGTGAGTGACAGCATGCCCCCTTTCGTGGGCATGCCGGGGGAGTGGCTGGCCAGATGGAGGCGTTTCCATGGGAATGCCTACCGTCTAGGTCTGGCCCCACTGACATCACAAGCGATGTCAGTGGGAGTGCTTTTGGCTCTGATAGAGCCAAAAGCACTCCAGGGCTTGCGGCAGATGAGACCCTACAACAAGGGTCTCGTCACAAGCCCGATGGTCGCAATGGTCTTGACCATCACGACCATCTTTTTGGACGCTCGCTATAGCTGTGGGTGGCCACCCACAGCTATGTGAGCGACCAGAAGGTGACTCTAAAATTCAGAAGGACGGCCCTGATTCAGAGCTAGCGCTCTGTCAGAGCGTCCGGCTCTGAATCAGGGCCTCTGTCCTTTTTCAAGGTGTATAAGGAATGCTGCCACTACTTGCCTTTTAAACCCTCCACCTTAACTTAATTGATCATGTGATCACCAACTTTTAATTGCACAAATCCCATAAATACATAAAAAATCTACAAAAAAATAACCCTTTGACTTTATTTAATAAAGGGCATTTTCCTAGGTATCATACTCCTTAAAAATACAATACAAAACTCCAAATTCATCAATAAACACTTAAACATAAAATGTCCATAAAATCGTCTTTTTGTCTTAAAAAAAACCCCGTATACAAATGTCCTTATATGGTTGATATGCTCCGTCCATTTGTGCCGGTCCTCGGTATGGATACATAATCCTCTAATCAACCACCTGTTTCTCCATGAGCTCCAGGGAGTGGGTGTGTTATCATCCACCATCCTGTGCACCTTCGCAACGTACTTCCGGTGGATGACCCGCAAACCGGAAGTGTCTCCTTGCGATGAACATCTGGTGAATGACCCGCAAACCGGAAGTCTTCAAACGGAACTGATGTCTCTTGTCATACTGTCCAACAGTCCTCCCGGAACATGTTACCGGATGTATCAGTTCCATATATACTCCTCATCCATGCTCAGAAATAAGAGTGGGATAAGAGGAAATGTTAAGATCATCATATAAATGAAAACATCTCTAAAAACATATACATGGTTATAGCAACAACAAAAAAAACGCATATTAGGTTCCAACAGGTGATTCTATTCTTATATGGACCTATTAAAGAAACCATTTAGTTTCAAAGTCCACATTTAGACCATATGGTGTTAATGTACATAATTCATAAATGGTACGCATTTCTAATCTGGCTAGAGTACCCTCCACATCATTATTCCTCCAATTAGGTATTGCTACCTTAATGCCGCAAAATGAGGTTAAATCAGAAAAACTACATTGGTGTTCCTTTTTAAAATGTAAATAGACACTATGTGTTTCTACCCCTTTTTGGATGTTCCTGCGGTGTTCTGTCAGTCTAGTTTTCAACATCCAACTAGACTTGCCCACTTATTGTTTACTGCAGGAACACTTCAACAGGTAAACACAGTTTTTCGTCTGGCACATAATAAATTGAGAAATCCGATGTTTTTTCCCCATATTATTCGACTTATATGGGGTAATTTTGGTAGAGGTGGATTTACAGTATTTGCATGGAATACATAAACCACAATGATAGAAACCTTTGGATTTATTAATTATAGTTTTTTTTAGGATTTTCTACTATGCTTCTTACTAGTTGGTTCTTTAAGTTCTTTGCCCTCCTGTATATAAACTGTGGTTTAGAGTCTAAACATTCCTTCAATTAAGGATCTTGATATAGTAGTCTCCAATATTTATTAATGATGCTTTCAATTTGATGGTGTTGTCTATTAAATTTCGTAATGAAAGGCACCTTTAAGTGAAAATCAGCTTTTGTACGTTCTCTAACTAAAAGCATGTTATTTCTGTCCATGTTCCCCGCTTCGGGTCTTGATTTTTCCATTACTAAATCATTATACCCTTTTGATATAAATTGATTTTTGAGAATCTCAGAATGGGTAAAATAATAATCATTAAAAGTGCAATTCCTTCTCACATGCTGAAATTGGCCTTTCGGTATATTAGTAAGTCAATTATGGTGATGATTGCTAGTGTGTTCAATAAAAGAGTTGCAATCAGTGGGTTTCATAACATTCTTAGTTAAAATTTCATTGCCCCTAATAAATATGGTTAAATCTAAAAAGTTGACCTCTACCTGACTCCTATTAAAAATTAATTTAATGTTGTTCATATTGTTGTTTAAATGGGTGCAAAAAATATCCAAGGACTCCTGACTACCTTTCCAAATAAAAAATGTGTAATCTACACAGCGCACCCAGGACACCAGACTGGCACCAAAATCATGTCCACTCCAAACCACCTCTGCTTCCCATTGAGCTATGAAAAGGTTGGCATAACTAGGAGCCAGTCTGGTGCCCATTGCTGTCCCCATGCGCTGTAAATAAAAAGAATCCAAGACCCAGAAAAAGTTATTATGAAGAATAAAAGAGATACCCTCTACAATAAAATCCTTTAAATCATCACTAATATCTTCTCTATCTAAAAAGGTTTGTATACTCCTTAAGCCTTTTTGATGGTCAATGATCGTATATAATGAAGTCACATCTGCTGTGACCAACCAATATTCTGGATCCCATTTAATTTTAGCTATATGATTAATAACAGAAATGGTATCTTTAAGAAAGGCCAGAGTCTTTGCTACTATCGGCAGTAACAGGCAGTCTAGATTAGTGTGAGAGATTGGATGTTATGGAGTTGGTCCCGGCTATAATTGGCAGACCCAGAGGTTTTTACAAGATTTTTATGCACTTTTGGCAGAATATAAAGGACAGGGATTGATGGTTTCTCAATAATGATATATAACTTCTCTTGCTCTGTGATTATTCCTTTTGTAATATAAAGTGCCAAAAGTTTTTCTAAGTTTTTCTTTATTTTATCTGAGGGATTACTCCTCAAATGCTTATAGGTCTCATTATCACTTAACTGCCTGAAGATTTCTGCATTGTAATCCTCTATATCCAGAATGACTACACCCCCCCTTTGCCGGCAGGTTTTATAACAATCTCATTATTTTTTTCTCAGAGAAGTGATCGCCTGTCTCTGTTCTTTAGTTAAATTAATTTTTTTTTATCTTTTTTAATCTATAGCTTATCCAAATCCTCTCTTACCAGTTTTTTGAAGGACTCAATAAAACATCCTTTTTTATGCATTGGAAAAAAAAGAGGATTTTCTTTTAAACACTGACACTGGTACATCCTCCACAACCTCATCAGAATTAGAATTCTTCTCCGCAAAATTTTTTATTAAAGTTAATCTTCTAATGAACTTTTGTAAGTCAATGAAGACCTCAAAATGATCCATACAACTACTTGGGGCAAATTTTAACCCTTGTTCTAGAACTTTAGTCTCACTTTCATTTAAGATGTATTTACTTAAATTATACATTTTAGTTTTAATTTCTGAATTCTATACAGATTCTGGGGTTGCATTTATTGCTCCATTTTTATCCCCTTTTCTCCCCAAAGCATTTCTCCTTCTTTCATTTAAATGTTTCCGTAGACCTCCTCTCTTCCCTCTTTTATGTTCCTTCTTTTGTATGGTGTTTTTTTTCTTCCTGATCTTTTCTCTAAAAAATGAGTCTCCGGAGTTTGTGGACAATCGTTCCACTCATCCCTATGGGTATCTACAGGGTCCTGCAGTCTACTCTCAAAACGGGGTGGTGGACTTCAAAAAACTTGTAAGAGAGGATTCGGATAGGCTACAGATTAAAAAAGATAAAAAAAATGAATTTAACTAAAGAACAAAGACAGGCAATCACTTTTCTTAGAAAATTAAGGATATTGTTATAAAACCTGTCGACAAAAGGGGGGGGGGTGTAGTCATTCTGGATATAGAGGATTACAATGCAGAAATCTTGAGGCAGTGAAGTGATAATGAGACCTATAAGCATTTGAGGAGTAATCCCTCAGATAAAATAAAGAAAGACTTAGAAAAACTTTTGGCACTTTATACTACAAAAGGAGTAATCACAGAGCAAGATAAGTTATATATGATTAGTGAGAAACCATCAATCCCTGTACTTTATATTCTGCCAAAAGTGCATAAAAATCTTGAAAAACCTCTGGGTCGGCCAATTAAAGTCGGGACCAACTCCATAACATCCAATCTCTCACACTATATTGACTGCTTGTTACAGCAGAAAGTAGCAAAGACTACGTCCTTTCTTAAAGATACCATTTCTGTTATTAATCATATAGCTAAAATTAAATGGGATCCAGAATATTGGTTGGTCACAGCAGATGTGACTTCATTATATATGGTCATTGACCATCAAAAAAGCTTAATGAGTTTACAAACCTTTTTATATAGAGAAGATATTAGTGAGGATTTAAAGGATTTTATAGTAGAGGGTATCTCTTTTATTCTTCATAATAACTTTTTCTGGGTCTTGGATTCTTTTTATTTACAGCGCATGGGGACCGTGATGGGCTCCAGACTGGCTCCTAGTAATGCCAACCTTTTCATGGCTCAATGGGAAGCAGAGACAGTTTGGAGTGGACATGATTTTGGTGCCAGTCTGGTGTCCTGGGTGTGCTCTATAGATTACGTGTTTTTTATTTGGAAAGGCAGTCAGGAGTCCTTGAATATTTTTTGTACCCATTTAAACAACAATATGAACAACATTAAATTAATTTTTAATAGGAGTCAGATAGATGTCAACTTTTAGATCTAACAATATTTATTAGGGGTAATGAAATTTTAACTAAGAATTTTATGAAACACACTGATTGCAACTCTTTTATTGAACGCACTAGCAATCATCACCATAATTGGCTTACTAATATACCAAAAGGCCAATATCAGTGTGTGAGAAGGAATTGCACTTTTAATGATGATTATTTTACTCAATCTGAGATTCTCAAAAATCAGTTTATATCAAAAGAATATAATGATGAATTAATGGAAAAAACAAGAGAGGAAGTGGGGAATATGGACAGAAATAATCTGCTTTTAGGTAGAGAACGTACAAAAGCTGATTTTCACTTAAAGGTTCCTTTCATTACAAAATTTAATAGACCACACCATCAAATTGAAAGCATCATTAATAAATATTGGGGAGTACTATATCAAGATCCTTAATTGAAGGAATGTTTAGACTCTAAACCACAGTTTATATACAGGAGGGCAAAGAACTTAAAGAACCAACTAGCAAGAAGCATAGTAGAAAATCCTAAAAAAAACTATAATTAATAAATCCAAAGGTTTCTATCATTGTGGTTTATGTATTCCATGCAAATACTGTAAATCCACCTCTGCCAAAATTACCCCATATAAGTCGAATAATACAGGGAAAAAATATTGGATTTCTCAATGTATTACGTGCCAGACAAAAACTGTGTTTATCTATTGGAGTGTTCCTGCGGTAAACAATACGTGGGCAAGACTAGTCGGATGTTGATAACTAGACTGGCAGAACACCGCAGGAACATCCAACAAGGGGTAGAAACACATAGTGTCTTTTTATATTTTAAAAAGGAACATCAATGTAGTTTTTCTGATATAACCTCGTTTTGTGGCATTAAAGTAGCAATACCCAATTGGAGGAATAATGATGTGGAGGGTACTCTAGCAAGATTAGAAATGCGTATCATTTATGAATTAAGTATATTAACACCATATGGTCTAAATGTGGACTTTGAAACTAAATGGTTTCTATACTATGTCCATATCAGCATAGAATCACCTGTTGGAACCTAATATGCGTTTTTTTTTACTATAACCATGTATATGTTTCTAGAGATGTTTTCATTTATATGATGATTTTAACATTTCCTCTTATCCCACTCTTATTTCTGAGCATGGATGAGGAGTATATATGGAACTGATACATCTGGTAACATGTTCCAGGAGGACTGTTGGACAGTATGACAAGAGACATCAGTTCCGTTTGAAGACTTCCGGTTTGCGGGTCATTCACCGAATGTTCATCGCGAGGAGACACTTCTGGTTTATGGGTCATCCACCAGAAGTACGTCGCGAAGGTACACAGAATGGTGGATGATAGCACACCCACTCCCCGGAGCTCAAAAGACAAAAAGCCGATTTTATGGACATTTTATGTTTAAGTGTTTATTGATGAATTTGGAGTTTTTTATTGTATTTTTAAGGAGTATGATACTAGGAAAATGCCCTTTATTAAATAAAGTCAAAGGGTTATTATTTTTTAGTTTTCTAATGTATTTATGGGATTTGTGTAATTAAAAGTTGGTGATCACATGATCAATTAAGTTAAGGTGGAGGGTTTAAAAGGGAAGTAGTGGCAGCATTCCTTATACACCTTGAAAAAGGACAGTGGCCCTGATTCAGAGCCGGACACTCTGACAGAGCGCTCGCTCTGAATCAGGGCCGTCCTTCTGAATTTTAGAGTCACCTCCTGGCCACTCGCATAGCTGTAGGTGACCACCCACAGCTATAGCGAGTGGCCAAAAAGATGGTCGCGATGGTCAAGACCATTGCGACCATCAGGCTTGTGATGAGACCCTTGATGTAGGGTCTCATCTGCCGCAAGCCCTGGAGTGCTTTTGGCTCTATCAGAGCCAAAAGCACTCCCCCTGACATCACTTGTGATGTCAGTGGGGCCGGCCCCAGATGGTAGGCATTCCCATGGGAACGCCTCCATCTGGCCAGCCACGCCCCCGGCATGCCCACGAAAGGGGGCGTGCTGTCACTCACCATCGACAGCACGCCCCCTTTGTAGCAAGACCCATAGCGACGGCTTGCCCATCGCCATCCGGGTCTCGCACATGCGCACGACAGAGCCGGCTCTGGACCAGTGCGCATGCGCACGACGGACCCGGCTCTGTCGTGCGCATGCGCGAGACCCAGATGGCGATGGGCAAGCCGTCGCTATGGGTCTCGCTTCAAAGGGGGCGTGCTGTCGATGGTGAGTGACAGCACGCCCCCTTTCGTGGGCATGCCGGGGGCGTGACTGGCCAGATGGAGGCGTTTCCATGGGAATGCCTACCATCTGGGGCCGGCCCCAGCGCTCGCAAGCGGGTCTGAATCAGGCCCAGAGTGTGTCCGAAACATGTTGGTTTGAGGAGTGCTGTTGAAATTTCTGTGACCTTTCCAAGGAGGAGGACGGGAGAAGTGAGGTGATTTACCCGGGTATCATTCTCTACTTTTGGCATTACATCTTATATCGTGCCTTCTGGAAAGGCCTTTTATGGTACAAAGTAATTTTTAATATTCTGTTGTTTGTTAATAGATGTTAAAACTTTTAAACACCATGATCAGTTTTCTTTGATTATATATGGAGAGGATCCATCGGGCATGAGAAAAAGAACTGGATGAAAAAGTAAAGATACCTTTATGTGCACACTTCTCACCTTATTCAGGTGAGGAAACATCAAGGACAGCCCACAAACAAACTTTGTGGTGGAATTGTGTATAACACCATTTGTCTATGTCTCTATTTCATTTTTGGAAGAAAATATAGAGACGCATATCTGGTGCCTTTTGGCCATTTCATTGTGTTTGTTTCAAAGTGATAAAGTTGTGGTGATCCTGAGGTGGACTTTTGGCAGCAGGATCTATAATCACGCAGCTTATATTCTGTTTTTTCTGTGATACTTGAAAACAGGATGAGGTTGGTTCCGGCGTTAGAATGCTGGTGCCAGAATCCCGACACTTGTCAGAATCTCAGTGCCGGCATACCGACCTCCAGAATCTTGAAGGTAAGTAGCAGGGTTAGGCAGAGGGTTAGCTTTAGGGTTAGGTACTAGGAGCAGGGTTAGGGGTAGATACTAAGAGGGGAGTGTTAGGTTTAGGGTGTGGGGAGGGGGAGGTTACATTTAGGTACAAAGGGGAGTTAGGTTTAGGCATTGGGTAGGGAGGGTTAGGGTAGGGAGAGGGGGAGGGTTAGTATACCATCCGACAAAGTGTCGGTATTCTAACCCTATCAGGATGCCGGCATCTTGATTCGGACCACCAGGATCTCGAACGCCGACATCCCGTACCAATACATTCAAAACTTTTCTTGAAACAAGGACAAAGTACAAGGATTTGAGTACTCTTAACTATTGTTGCTTGTTAATGTCTTTAAGGCAGATTCAGAGATGCATCCAAGACTGTTTCGGGGATGGGTATTGCGATTTTTGCCCTGCACATGCGTCCGAATTCAGCGCACATAACTGCGAGCAACTACAGGTGGTTCTGAGTCCTGCACATCTCAGTCACTTCTCCACTTGTGGCTGGATGGGTCTAACTGGCAGCATTTGGGCATTTACAAGGAAGCTACAAGTTCTGAGGTCATGTTGTGGGACTGTTGGTGGAGTTACAGACAACTAAGAGAGTCATCTGATTGCGCATGGTTCTATTGCACATGGACAGGGTTGGTGCAAATGCACGTTGCATAGTCAGGATAACTAATTCAGCAAGTGGATGGATGGGGGGCGCTGCAGGCACATAGATGTGTGGAACAATTATTTCCATGCATGCAATGCAGATGAATTATGGCTACTAAACAATGGTTTTGATTAAGAGTAGGAAGCAAATGTGCACCATACATTTACACTAGAGATATGCGGTTCAGTGCTCCAGAAATCTGAACCTACCCAAATTGCATGAATCTGGACAGATCCGAGTCACAGTTGTGATCACCCAAGGAGATCCGGATAAGTCTGGGTTCTAAACTTCCAGCGGTTCTGAGTTTGGATTTTAAATCTGAATTCTGGGTTTTTTATTGCAAAAATTACATGATTTTAGCTGTTTTAAAAAACTTTTTATAATTTTAAATGAAAAAAAGCCAGATCCAAAACCAAAACATGATCCCAAACCAAAACTAAACACAAGGGGTAAGCGCACATCTTTCATTTACACACGTGTTTCACACTTTAAAAAAAAAAATACACATGTGATATTAGGCTTTAATAAATCAATAAATTAATATGTTTAAAACACACACACAGTAAAGAATGAGTAATGATTAAGAAATTATTTATTAACAGTAGCATTGAATGTAGAACCAGCCAATCAGAAGCAATTGTCCAGTGCTGATTGGCATAAATCTATTTGCAATTGCACAAACATATCCTTACTGTACTTAGTGTTAAGGCCCCCATACACTAGCAAAATATTGGGCCAATTCCCCAATTCCCAGATGCCTGGATCGGGATATTGGTGAAATCCAACATGTTGGATTTCACTGACTTGCCAATCCTGACCAAAATATGATCTGTATCGACAAATCAAGGATTTTTAACATGAAGAATTTCACAGATTCCCTGATGGACCAACAATCATCGCTGATCACCAATCAGCTTTTCCAACAGGTGGATTGACGGTTTCCATTTGGGGAATCTAGATAATGGCCGGCAGACGTATGGATGACTTACATCTGTCCTTTCTCTCCACCATCTTACTCATCCAGGCATAGCAACATTTTTGTGAATTATGCTACACAATATTGCATATCACTCACTCTACATCATCATCAATGTGTTTAGTACAATATTCCCATAGTTTTCATAGATCAACATCGACAGCTGCCCCGTTTGTAGTGGCCCCGGAGCGAGTGAATTTGTCACTTAAGGCACATTTTTGTGCCTTAAACAAAGTTTGTGCAGATTGAACCATCAAAAAGCAAAAGTTTCACTATCTGAGTCCTACTAAAAAATTCTGTATTTCGGAATATTCCACATTTCAGAATATTTGGATACTGGAGACTCAACTTATAATAAAATTAACAAATAAATATGTACAATTTGCAGTAGCTTAGCAGCACTTGAGATGTTTGACATTTACATTTGCTGTGCGACCGAGCGCAAGTTCTCCGTAATCAGCCATTTTCTGGCTATAAGTGACTGACAGCAAAGTTCTTCACTGTGATTACAGACAGGAAAAATATACAGTACATCTCCTTTCTCCTGCTTCCCCTAAAATTACAACTTTACTTAGAATATGATCTGCCATGACATGCTGCTGACACATGATACACTGCTTAAACAAACATATGCACAGTTGTGAATGTTATTAATAGCTATGTTATACGGTGTAAACTGATTAGAATTTTTGGCTTAGTAATCTTTGAAAAAGATTACACCTGAGAACATGCATAGTCTATATTCTTAAATCCCAAAAGTTGTTTGGACTAATGGTGTTGGAATGGACTTACCTAATTACAGGTGTAATTAGCTTGGTGTCGGTGGAGATTGAATGGTATAATGGTATATTTTGGGTGCATCGGGGCAGGACATATTTTATTCTGATTATGGAGGTATGATGATGACCCCTTTCTGTAGTGTTATAATGCCCCGGTCATTCATCTCCTCACACTGACCAACTGCAATAACCTGAGTTGAAGTACTTACTTGGAGGTCAAGGTATTTTTGCGGACACGGGTCATTATGACAGATTGGAAAATAACATGGAGCAGGGAAAGGAGGTCTGCGGTGGTGGACGGGGTGAATGAAAAAGCTGGAGAGTACCTTTGACAGAACAGGCATGAAGATATCTGTGTGATGTGATCAAGGGTACCGAGAGGGGTGGAGAGGTTACCTGAGCCCAATGCTTGTTGGAGGGCACCAGCAGGTAAAAAGCTGTCCCCCCTCCCTCGTACCTGTCAGCAGCCCTGCACATTCTGCTGTGTGCTGGGATGCAGTGGGAGACTGCTCGCCTTGTGCTAAGCAGCAGCAGTCACCTCTCCCCTGCCTGTGGGGTGGAGCAATCACAGTGATTGCACCCGCCCCTATGGATTCACACCAGGCTGAGGGGTTCACAGTGCATCCCTCCCAAGCCCACAATGCCGCTTTTTTTTCCCCAAAGGAGGCATGGCCACGCCTCCCACAATTAGGCCCCGCCTCCCTTGATAGTGATGGGGCCTGGGATGGCTTTCTACGGCCCTGGATGTGATGGAGCATCACTGAATTCAGTCATTCAGTCTAGTAAACACAAGACACTATCTCCCCACGATTGCTAGGGTAAAATGTCAGATTATAATAGAGATGAGTGGTTCAGTTTTGGATCGGATTGTCCTGCCAAGTTCAGATCTCAGAATGAGGCAAAACGCCTTCTTTGCTACTAAATTAGAAGGATCCATACAATCTCTGCCATAGCGAGATTATCTGTTTCCAGCATACAGTATATAGGTGATTTACTTAGAAATATGCACATTCTGGCAATTGATCTTCAGCTTCATTAATAAGTCTTGCTGACCTATACTTATATATCCTATAATGAAATCTTGTTCGATGTCACAAGCCGGCATCAGTAACGCAAAGACAAGATCCGACAGTAAATAAAAAGTATCACCTGTTACCAGAACATTCTTTTCATCCTACCACAGAGAAATAACAAGTCTCAGTAGCTTATTACCTCTCACTGCTGATTAGAGAAACATTCCGGAGCGGCACAGCTACAAATGATTGCTCCAATATGCACTTATCCTCTCAATTTCTATACATGAATGTTACTTCTCAGTCATTTTTGTCAGGTGCAATCTTCCTATTCCCAATATATATTTTTTTCATTACTTTTCTAAGAAAAAATATATGTCTTGTAGGTCAGCAAGGGATGAGAAAATAAGCAATATACTTGCCAGGTAATTATATGCTGTCACTTCTAACCTTTGAAATATAAATAAGCTCATTGTATTAAAATTTTAGGTAAACTCTGATCTAAAATGATTTCCAAACACAATGGGAAGAACTAGAGGGCGCTAAATGTGAATGAAGCACCTAGGACAGCCAATGCCTTAGGGAGTTTCTCCTCTCCTCCACCAAACAGATATTTGAAACAATAGAATAGACACAGCTCACCAGCGCATTCATGTAAATAGGTATTTAAGACATATCAAACCACAGTTAAAAAGTAAGTAGTCTTTGACAAGAAGTTCAAATCCTTCTGTAGTCATCCACAGTAACGAAGAAAGGTTCTTCAGTCCCTTTCAATAGTATATTATTGTGTAGTCATAACAAAGATAGAAAGGGTATATATAGCGTAATACAGGTTTTAACGTAAAAAAAATGCACAAAGAATTAACACAATAATTCATGGACATCGGAATCCCCAAACGGCTGGAAAAAGTAGCAATTATCGGATCTATAAAAAGAGATGACACCGTTCAGTTCTTTAAACGCATGCAAGGGTTAAAGTCACCAGTATGTATCCTGGATCTGGAGCCGGTCAGCATTCCCCTCCACTGGACCCGTCACTTTTTTCATTCAGCAGGGTCTTCCATCCTAAAACCACCAACGTGTTTCTACCATTAGCTAGGGTCTTACTCAAGGTGCAGCAACAATCCTATATAGACCCAGTTTATCCTATCCCTTCGGTGCTAGCACAGCTGGTTCCTATATATGAATCAACTACAAGTCCCATGAACCTCTGCTGTGCTAGGCCTGTCAATATCAAAACATGTCCTCTCCTCATACGTCAATCCGAGCTCTCAGAAGCCAACTTGTCTGCCTGAACTGGTTTAGTATAGTGTCAACTGTTTACTCCATCACTATGGGAACCATCTCCATGACAATCTGGACTCCGGCTATACGTATATTGCGGAACATCACTTCCGGTAGGTTTCTATGGTAACCGGGAGCTTCCATAGTTATGCCTCACGCAGAAACTTAGTTAGTCTTAAGTATCTAATGTGGTGACCACAATAGATCATCTGCAAGTTTGAGGCATATCTAAGTTTTTTATGTGAGGCATAACTACAGAAGCTTCCGGTTACCATAGAAACCAACCAGAAGTGACGTTCTGCAATATACCAGCTGTGCTAGCGCCAAAGGGATAGGTTAAACTGGGTATATCTAGGATTGTTTCAAGCAGAGAGACCATTCTCCTTGTTGCTGCACCTTGAGAAAGACCCTAGCTAAGGGTAGAAACGCGTTGGTGTTTTAAGGATGGAGGACCCCGTGAATGAAAAAAATTACGGGTCCAGTGGAGGGAACCCTGGCCGGCTACAGATCCGGGATACACACTGGTGACTCTAACCCTTTCATGCGATTTAAGAACTGATCGGTGTCAGCTCTTTCTAATGATCTGGTAATTGTTACTTTTTCCAGCTGTTTGGGGATTCCGATGTCCATGAATTATTGTGTTTATTATTTTTGCATTTTTTACATTAAAAACTGTATTACGCTATATATACCCTTTCTATATTGTTTATGACTGCACGATGGTATACTATTGAAAGGGACTGAACCAAGAACCTTTCTTCATTACTGTGGATGACTACAGAAGGATTTGAACTTTTTGTCAAAGACTACTTACTTTTTAACTGTGGTTTGATATGTCTTAAATACCTATTTACATGAATGCGCTGGTGAGTTGTGTCTATTCTATTGTTTCACATATGATCTAAAATGATTTTCTATGAAAGGTTACAAACAATCACATTTTTGAACACTTTGGGGCTGATTCAGGACCTGGACGCTAATCCCATTGCAACTTCTTATCCGTACACAGCGGGATTGCAAAAATATGCAAATGCCGCAGCCAATGGTATTTGTACAGAGACTCATTGGTCGCACCATCAATCTTCTGGGCAACGCAATGGATGCTCGCAATGTCTGTCGGATGTAATCTCCGGAGCCTTTACAACTGAGTACACAGACACAGTCACTGGCAAAGACACACCCACAAATTGCTCGTGATTTTCCTGCGTGTGACTAGCCACCGCCCGTTGCCTACTGTAGAAGCTCCTTGTCTTTACAAATTCTCATTCAATCACAGCACATGTGCAGTGCGACTCAGAGCGCATTCTCAGTACAAAGGAAAATTGCTTAACTCGCAAAACATCTGCATTGTGTCTTCCTCTAATTGAGGCTCTCAGAGTTGGGAGCACAGAAAAAACATAAAGGAGCAACTTTGCGTTTGGAAGAACAGTAGTTGTATGCTACACACATCTGGTTGGTAGAAGTTACGTTGTGCTAACCAATCTCTCGCCAGAAGTGCAGCCGGGGGCCATCTTGGTCTTAAGCCAAAAGACATTTTCACAGTATCTAAGTGTCTCCTCATGTATGGCACCATATATTGATCTATACTAGGGGTGAGCAGGTTCGGATTCTGAAATCCGAACCCCCCCGAGCCCCCCTGATCCGAGGCCGATCCGAGTCAGGCTCGACTTTTCCAGCCTGACTCGGATCTGAAATCGAGGCAAAACGTCATCATCCAGCCTTCCGGGTCTCGCGGGTTTTGGATCCTATATAAGGTACCCGCGTCGGCGCCATTTTCTCAATCGGCTGTGGACAGTGAAGAGGGAGGGTGGGAGTTAGGGCTGGCTGGGCTGTGTAGTGTAGTGTAGTGTAGTGCAGAGTAGTGTTGTGCTGTGCTGTGCTGCGCTACTTCAAAGTCCATAGGGGCTGGCTGTGTTGTGCTGTGTTACTGATGTTTATTGGGGCTGTGTCCTCTTCTTCAAAGTTCTTAGGGGCTGGCTGGACTGTGTTGTGCAGTCAGTTCTCCATAGGGGCTGTATCCACTCCAAAGTCCTGTGCAGTGTCCCAGTCCTAAAGGGGTGCTATAGTGTTGTCCAGGGGGTGCTCTGTTCCTCAGGGGTGCTCCCCCCAAGTGCTAAAAAAATAATATTTTTTCTGTGTTTGTGAATTGTGTGCGCAGTAGCCGCACGTGCATCAACAAAGTACACTCCAGTCCAAACCAAAAAAATATATATTTTCTGTGTATGTGAATTGCGTGCGCAGTAGCCGCACGTGCATCAACAAAGTAGTGCCAAGCGTGCGCCTGTGTCATAAGTAAAGGGCCGGCTGGCTTGACCGTTAAAGGGTGCTGTAACCCCCAAAGTACACTCCAGTCCAAACCAAAAATATATATATTTTCTGTGTTTGTGAATTGTGTGCGCAGTAGCCGCACGTGCATCAACAAATTAGTGCCAAGCGTGCGCCTGTGTCATAAGTAAAGGGCCGGCAGGCTTGACCATTAAAGAGTGCTGTAACCCCCAAAGTACACTCCAGTCCAAACCAAAAAAAAAAAAAAAATTTCTGTGTTTGTGAATTGTGTGCGCAGTAGCCGCACGTGCATCAACACAGTAGTGCCAAGCGTGCGCCTGTGTCATAAGTAAAGGGCCGGCTGGCTTGACCGTTAAAGGGTGCTGTAACCCCCAAAGTACACTCCAGTCCAAACCAAATAAAAAATATTTTCTGTGTTTGTGAATTGTGTGCGCAGTAGCCGTACGTGCATCAACAAAGTAGTGCCAAGCGTGCGCCTGTGTCATAAGTAAAGGGCCGGCTGGCTTGACCGTTATAGGGTGCTGTAAGCCCCAAAGTACACTCCAGTCCAAACCAAAACAAAATATTTTTTCTGTGTTTGTGAATTGTGTGCGCAGTAGCCACACGTGCATCAACAAAGGAGCAGCGCCAAGCGTGCGCCTGTGTCCCATAAGTAAAGAGCCGGCTGGCTCATTTCTTAAAGGGTGGTGTAACCCACAAAGTGCACTACTCTCCAGCAAAAAAAAAAAAAAAAATTCTGTGTTTGTGTGCGCCTTAGCCGCACGTATATATCAATATAATATAAATGGAGGACCAAACTTTCTCCTATAAAAATAAAATAGGGAAAGATCAAGAACCACTTCCTCCTAGTGCTGTTGCTGCTGCTGGGAGTTGTTCATCATCCCAGAGAGGAAGTAGGAACATCACTACTTTTACTAAACAATTGACCCTCCAACAGTCCCTAGCGATGAGGATGAAGTACGACAGCAGTCGTCCTGAAGCAAAACGTATAACTGAGGCCTTGACTGCTATGTTGGTGTTAGACATGCGTCCGGTATCCGCCATTAGTGCAGTGGGATTTAGACAATTGATGGAGGTAGTGTGTCCCCGGTTCCAAATCCCGTCTAGATTCCACCTGCATCCTCAAAGCAGCAGCGACAAGCATGCGTCTGTCTGTTAAAGGATGGTGTAACCCTCAAAGTGCATTCCACAAACAATAAAAATATTCTTCTTCTTTTTTCTGTCTTTGTGAATTGTGTGGGCTGTAGCCGCACTTGCATCCTCAAAGCAGCAGTGACAAGCATGCGTCTGTCTGTTAAAGGGTGGTGTAACCCTCAAAGTGCGCTCCACAAACAATAAAAATATTCTTCTTTTTTTTTCTGTCTTTGTGAAATGTGTGGGCTGTAGCCGCACCTGCATCCTTAAAGCAGCAGCGACAAGCGTGCGTCTGTCTGTTAAAGGGTGGTGACACCCTCAAAGTATGCAACACAAACAATAAAAATATTGTTCTTTTTTTTTCTGTCTTTGTGAAATGTGTGGGCTGTAGCCGCACCTGCATCCTTAAAGCAGCAGCGACAAGCGTGCGTCTGTCTGTTAAAGGGTGGTGACACCCTCAAAGTGTGCTACACAAGCAATAAAAATATTGTTTTTTTTTTCTGTCTTTGTGAATTGTGTGGGCTGTAGCCGCACTTGCATCCTCAAAGCAGCAGCGACAAGCGTGCGTCTGTCTGTTAAAGGGTGGTGACACCCTCAAAGTGTGCTACACAAACAATAAAAATATTCTTCTTTTTTCTGTCTTTGTGAATTGTGTGGGCTGTAGCCGCACTTGCATCCTCAAAGCAGCAGCGACAAGCGTGCGTCTGTCTGTTAAAGGATTACATCGGTGACAGCATCCAAGTAGGCATGTCAGACAGTCCGTACCTGTACTGGCAGGAAAAAGAAGCAACTTGGAGGTCCCTGTACAAACTGGCTCTATTTTACCTGAGTTGCCCCCCCTCCAGTGTGTACTCCGAAAGAGTGTTTAGTGCAGCCGGGAACCTTGTCAGCGAAAGGCGTAGGAGGTTGCTTCCACAAAATGTGGAGAAGATGATGTTCATAAAATGAATGATCGAGACCAGCCTCCAGAACGTACAGAGGGACCTGTGGTTGT
This sequence comes from Taudactylus pleione, assembly GCA_031769625.1. Classification (NCBI taxonomy): domain Eukaryota; kingdom Metazoa; phylum Chordata; class Amphibia; order Anura; family Myobatrachidae; genus Taudactylus; species Taudactylus pleione. Next base: position 648,904 of record JAUIMM010000875.1, read on the forward strand.
GGATTCCAGCGGGGACGAATTAATACTCTGTGAGGATGAGGATGTACACAACACTGAAGAGGGTGAGGAATCGGTGGATGAGGAGGATGAGGACGACATCTTGCCTCCGTAGAGCCAGTTTGTGCAGGGACAGATTAATTGCCAGCTTGTTTTGTGGGGGCCCAAATTAACCAATCATTTCAGCCACAGTCGTGTGGCAGACCCTGGCGCTGAAATGTTTGGTTTGTTAAAGTGTGCATGTCCTGTTTATACAACATAAGGGTGGGCGGGAGGGCCCAAGGACAATTCCATCTTGCACCTCTTTTTTTTCTTTGCAGTATGTACTGTTTGGGGCCTAGTTTTTCAAACTGCCATCCTGTCTGCCACTGCAGTGTCACTCCTAGATGGACCACGTGTTTGTGCCGCCAACTCGTATCTCTTAGCATAGTCATCCAGCTACCTCGGTGCAACCTTTTGGATATAAAAACACTATTGTGAGGTGTGAGGTGTTCAGAATTGACTGAAAATGAGTGGAAATTAAGGTTATTGAGGTTAATAATTGCATAGGAGCAGAAAAACCCACAAATTCTGTGATTTTAGCTGTTTTTATGCTTTTTAAAGAAAAAATACAGATCCAAAACCCAAAACCCAGAACCGAAAACACGGAAGGGTGGTTTTGGCAAAACCAATCCAGATCCAAAACACGAATAAAGATCCAGATCCAAAACCAAAACACAGAACACGAAAAGTGGCCGGTGCACACCCCTAATCTATACAAACCACTTTGCAATGGGAGGGCTGCAAATATTTATATATTTTCTATGCAGGGTAAATAATGGCTGCTTTTGCATGTTTCCCACAGATGCTGGACAACTGTTGTTTTACACTGCAATTGAGGACACTTCGCTCCCAACCAGTGGCGACTCCTACCTTATGAATTGAGGGGGGCTGCCCAGCTGCAATTCATATTGGGAGGTGCAGAAGTCAGGTCAGTTACATCCAGTGGCGGCTCCAGAGGTGATGCTGCAAACATAGATGGCTGGGACTCACTGGCAAGTGAAGTGGCTCCCCTATTTGAATTTTGGACTGTGCTGCTGCCCCACTCCTGGATCTACCACTGGTTACATCCATTGCACATGTGGCAACAATCTACTAGGGAAGGTAAGGGAAAACTTGCATGTGCACAAAACCTGTTTCAAAGGACTGCATTTGCTGCATCTGCTAGGTGCCAGATAGTGCTGGCATACTAAGCACAGAAGTGGCTTCTCATTGGAAGCACCTACTCCTAATGGTAGTCCGGACTTTAAACTCCTACCCCAGGACTGACAGTCCAGTGTGCTACTAGCAAAGAGCGTTTCCAATATGAGGCTTGCCACTGCCAGCTGCCTGTGCATGGAGCCTGGACTAGGAGACTTGGGGGGCTTACTGGGGAGTATTAGTGAATTTTACGGATCCCAACCTATCTCTCTGTACATTTTTAATTTTCTCCACCTGCAAGGTGCAAATTTGCTATTTTTTTGGTTTGCTCAAATATGAATCATCCCCTTTAACTTAAAAAATGCATTCTCTGAATTTTCCCCATTCTATCTCAATGGATCACCATGTGCATGTCAAGATTCAAAATTGCTTTATGTTCTCAGGGAACTTCCACAAACTAAAGCTGAGCCTTGTTGTACAGATCTGCAGAAAAGCCTTTTTTCTTCAAACAAATATGACCATTCTTTTTCTGCCTTGCGACCTGAAATCCAGCATCTCGTGCCGAACTGCGCTCCATCGTCATCATCATCATCAGCCTGGAAACTTCCAACAGGCCTATGGGACACTCAAAGAGGAACGGTTTCCTTGTATCTCCAACCCAAACATGTACTGAACCGGCATGTGAGTGAAAATGATTCACCATCTGGTGCAAAGGGGTGCAAATATAAGATAGGCCTATCTCAAAACACAGATGTAAGTGGTTTGTATTTGTTGTGTGGCAAATTTTAGGCAAGATGGGTTTTTATCTTCTACAATATTACTGGCTTCCATCTCTTAATTAAGCTCTTTGCACATCCATGAAAGTAGAGTTACCCCAGGAGCTGACTCTCTCAGGGCAGCTAGTGTGTCTAATGTCTATGGAGGGTGTTTATCACCATTGCTTTTTATACCTTTGATATTTAAATTTGCACTGTTAAACTTCACATTAGTTTAGTTGATGTGCATGTAAAATGTATGGTGACATCATTGTGATAGTGTGTGATGGCTTCCAGTAACTACTACAGCTTGAGTCTCCCATATCCACATATTCCGAAATACGGAATAATTTTGGCATGACTGAGATAATGAAACCTTTGATTTTTGATGGTTCAATGTACACAATCTTTGTCTAAGGCACAAATTATTAAAAATATTGTATAAAATAACCTTCAGGCTGTGTGTATAAAGTGTATATGAAACATAAATTAATTTCATTTCTGTACACAAACTTTGCTTGAGCCACAAAAATATTGAAAATATTGTATAAAATGACCTGCAGGGTGTGTGTATAAGGTGTATATAACATATAAGTGCATTCTGTGTGTTATATTTGGGTCCCATTCCCCAGATATCTCATTATGATATTCAATTATTCCAAAATATGGAATATTCCGTTATTCAAAATACCAGTGGTCCCAAGCATTTTGGATATGGGATACTCAACCTGTACTACATGCGTGGGTGCAAGTAGACAGAAAGCTATTTGTAGAGCTCCCTACTACCCTCCGTAGCATGTCCCCTATGTCTGTTGACCTTATTCTAGAAGCCTCACAATAAACCTGCTGGCAGAAGGTTATTTGCTGTGCTTTCCAGTGTTATATTATAATGATTCACTCTCTCTGATAATTGGTTGCATGAGCCTGGCAATGTGTGTTGGTAAGATTCCGATTTTTATTTTCTTTTTGTAATTTGAACTTTATCCAGACTTGTCAACAATTTGTCCTTTCTTCATGATCATCTCAACAAGGGTATTCTTGTAAAATATTGCATGATACAGGAAAGCCTGGTAGCATCCCATGGGTACAGATGGAATCGGTATGAAATGCTGGCGCTCAATAGCCGCCGGTTCAACTACTGACACTGGAATGCTGAATGGTGCAGAAAACTGACAGGTGCAGGTAAGGACCCTAACCCTCTCCTCTCACCCCCAACCCTAACCCTCCCATAGTGGTGCCTAACCCTAACCTCCCCAGGGGGTGCCTTATCCTAACCTACCCCCAATTGTGCCTAACCCTAACCCCCCCTTCCCATACCCTAAACCTAACGCTCCTGGTGGGGGGTGCCTAACCCTTACGCCCCCTTCTTGAGGCCTAAACCTAATCCTCCCCAATATCCTGATGTCCTCCGGGGTATCAGCATTGGCATTTCGACTGCCGGAATCCCTACTGGTGGCATAGAAACTGCATCCCATACAGACTGATAGAAGGAAAAGCATTAGGAGAATACGGGAAATGAAACATTGTAAAACATTGGCACCAGGGCGTACCTATAATGGTTGCAGGGTGTGCGGGGAACACGGGGGGGCCCACACCGCACACCCTGCACCCATAATATTACTTACCTCTCCGGAGTCCCAAGTCGGTGCTGGGGTCCGGCGCTGTAAAACGACTGGAAAATGGCCATGGCAGCCATTTTTCCGTCGTTTGTGCATGTGCAGTACAGGGAAAATGGCCACCGTGGCCATTTTCCCGATGACTTGTGCATTCATTATAGACTCTGGGTCTCATTCAGACACGCTCGCGAGCGCAGGACGATCGCAAGCGGGTCGATGGTACCCAAATGCGCTTGCGCACGACGGAGGCTGCTCTGATAGAGCCAAAATCACTCCAGGGCTTGCGGCAGCGATGGTCACGATGGTCTTGACCACCGCGACCATCATCATGGACGCTCGCATAAGCTGTGGGTGGTCTCCCACAGCTATGCGAGCGTCCAGGAGGAAGCACCAAAAAAAAAAAAAAACCGCCCTGATTCAGAGCGGGCGCTTGTTCAGAGCGTCCGGCTCTGAATCAGGCCCTCTGTGCACACTCTAGTGCCCAGAGTCTATAACTCCGGCGCTGGCAATGCACAGCTCAGTGAGACTGCACATGGGCCCACTCCTCTCTAGAAACGCCCCTGATCGGCACACTGCATAGAATGCAAGAATATAGGGAAACAAGGAAGATAGAGCGACAGGTGCATCACTGACAGTAAAGAGCATAATTTGGAGCTAATCCGGGTACATGCAGGCAGCTAGTGGAAGAGATATATCACTAAGAGAAATATGTGTAAAAGTCACATTCATGCTGGATTGAAATGGAGCCATCTCAGCGATGTGCAGGCCAGCTAGTAAAGGGTTACAGAGGAATGATGAACGGATGTACAGTACCAGATACATGTAACCGATTAAAGAAGACTGGACCTTTCATCTTGTACATTACATTGCTGTTATACATCGCAGGAAATTCTTGGCACCAGCTTCCTTGGGAGTAAGTATGGTGCCAATTCTATACAATGTTACCTTATTTCAGAGAAAACATTGGCCAGCTCCCTCCCATAAGTGCTTTACTCCATTATGCGAGCTGTGACATCTTCTCCGTAATTACCGCAGATGATACCACCTCTGCAATAATTAAGGAATGATTATGTAAAGTGAAATGAGCCAAGATCATCCCCTGTTCTACAAGAGCCAGAGAGGAGTCTGTCAGGTATTATTGATGAAGTGGACATTCAGTAGAAATATATAACGTTCCTGAAATAATGTCCTGTAGCCGCGCTGCGTGTTACACATACTGCGAGGATTACATTATGACACACCATCCTTTCTATTTTACTTTTCTTGTGCACATTAATCGTGTGTTTTGGTTCTAAATCTTTAGGTTTTGGCAAAATCATTCTCAAATTTTTTGGTTCGGATTCGGTTTTGGTTTTTTGGTTCTGTTTTGAATCCTTTAAGAATCAATAGAAAAAAATATCGATAAAAAATTATAAAACAGCTAAAATCAGTAATTCTGACCTGTTACATGCAATCCAAAACCTGAGTTTGTATTTTAAATCTGAGTTCAAAACTGGCTACAAAACCGAACTGGGATTCAATTCGACTAAGAACTCCAAAGTCATTCCGAATTGGGACTTGGGGCCTGATTCAGACCCAGACGCTAATCCGCAAGCGCTCGCTATGTGCGATTGTCACCCGTCTGCGCATGCGTATGTATTGCAGTGCACGTGCGCAAACCAGACTTTTCGATGGGGAAGTGCTTGCTCGACACCCGCAGCCTGGACGCTACTTTGAGTGACAGATAGCGCCATTTGTGGGTGGTAACAGGGGAAGGTGCTTGTCAACGGGGGAGTGGATGTGCGAACGCAGGCGTGTCTGACCATCAAAACGGAGTTTAATGGGCGTCCATAATTAGCATGGAAGTGTCATTGTACACGTCACCTAGTTGTATTTCAGCCTGCAGTGATCACAGTGCTTGCTGTGGGGTATGGTCTACGTCAAGCGCTGCGTGCAGCTCCAATGGTTCTCGATGTTACTGATTAATCATACACTTCCTGGAGATGACGCGTGTTGAGAAAGGAAAGAGGGCGTCTTTAGACCAGCATGTGTTTGCTCTGCTGACCCTCACCAAGGCGTTGAGGGCATCCTCAAGCCAGACAGTGCGATCGTGGAATTTGCATAAATGGCAACTTTTGCCTGCTGTGAAAGTGTGCTGCGTTGCGTCCGGGTCTGAATGAGTTCCTTGATTCTACTCAAAACCCCTAAATTAGGTGTGTTCGCATTTCAGGAAAACCAAAACGCATATCTCTACTCTGCATAGTTGTAATTTAGTCCATCATTATGTCTGTTAGATATTCTTATCTGTACAATGTACTTCCCATTACACTATAGTACAATAGTACACTGTTCTTAAATTACAGTATTGCTCATTATTATACAAAATCTACTATACTCAGCTTACATATTAGTCGTTTTATATGACTCATACAGTATATATATATATATATATATATATATATATATATAAATCCAAAGTGTGCTGTCGCAGTGTACGACAGACCACAGCGCGTCACTCCAGGATGTATAAGTAAACCAATTTATTCAACGTTTCAAGGCCCTTGCGGCCCCGTCGTCAGGAAAAAACAAACAGTTTGTTTTTTCCTGACGACGGGGCCGCAAGGGCCTTGAAACGTTGAATAAATTGGTTTACTTATACATCCTGGAGTGACGCGCTGTGGTCTGTCGTACACTGCGACAGCACACTTTGGATTTCTACATTACTCATTGTGCGAGCACCCAGGTACTTTTTTACCAAGAGGAACATTGAGTGCCGAACCAATCTACTTTATATATATATATATATATATATATATATATATATATATTATATAAACAAAACAGAAGAATGCGAGGGCACCACATCGTCCATTAACAAGTTAAATTTATTGGCAAGTAAAAACAAGCAGAGCGTGTGTACCACAACAAGCGGTTAACCACTGCGGAGTTTGACAGCATTTGAGTAATGGAAAGGTGCTCTCAGCTGGCGTGTCCAGGACCTCTTCACCAGAGCACTAACCATAGAAAGACATATCACCAGGCCACATCCCTATGCATTTCGTCACCAGGACTTCGTCAGGTCAGCCTCCTCCCATAGTTCTGAGGACTCGGAGCAGTCAGGCGGACCGGAGGCACGTAGGAGCAGGGCTTAAGGTAAGTAGTTTTTTTTTTGTGTAAGCAGCACTTTAGGGTGCATAACTTCTGGGGTACTACTACTGGGGGCATTACAAAGGGGCACTACTACTGGGGGCATTACTACAGGGGACACTACTATAGGAAGCATTACTACTAGGGGCATTACTACAAAGGGCACCACTCCTGGGGGCATTGCATAAAGGGCACTGCCACTACTGTGGGCTCTGCATAAAGGGCACCACTACTGTGGGCAATGAATAAGGGGTACCACTACTGGGGGAACTGCATAAGGGGCACCACTACTGTGGGCTCTCCATAAAGGGCACCACTACTGGGGGCACTGAATAAGGGGCACCACTACTGGGGGCACTGAATAAGGGGCACCACTATTGGGGGCACTGAATAAGGGGCACCACTACTGTGGGCACTGGGTAAGGGACACCACTATTGGGGGCACTGAATTAGGAGCATTATCACTGTGGACACTGCATAAGGGGCACTACCACTGTGGGCACTGCATAAAGGGCACTGAATAAGGGACACCACTACTGGTGGCACAGCATAAGGGGCACCACTATTGGGTGCACTGAATAAGGGGCACTATCACTGTGGGCACTGTGTAACGGGCACTACCACTGTGAGCACTGCATAATAGACACTACCGCTACTGGGGGCACTGCATAATGGGCACCACTTCTGAGGGCCCTGAATAAGGGGCACTAGCCCTACTGGGGGCACTGCATAATGGGCACTACTTCTGAGGGCACTGCATAAGGGGCACTACCACTACTGGGGGCACTACATATGGGACACCACTACAAGGGTCACTGCAAAAGGGGCACCACTACAATGGACATTGCATTTACATAAGGGGCACTACTGCTGTGGGTATTATGTTTAAGGGGCACTACTGCTGTGGGCATTGTACAATGAACACTTCTACTGTGGGCATTGTGTTTATGGGACACATATGAGGGCATTGTGTAAAAGGGGCACTGCTGTGTGTCAAACATGAATAAGGGACACTACTATGTGGTGTAATGTGAATCAGGGGTGAATCAAGATTGTGCTACTGTGCGATGCAATTTGAATTTGGAATAATATTGTGTGACCACGCCCCTTTCTTTTGAGACCATGCCCCTTTTTCGACTGTCCTTTTTTTCAATATGCGCCCCGGGGGAAGGGTGAGTTCCACCACTTCTTTAGGACCACTTTAAGCACTGTATGTATGTATATATATATATATATATATATAGAGAGAGAGAGAGAGAGAGAGAGAGAGAGAGAGAGAGAGAGAGAGATCTCTTCCAGGTGTGGCACTCATGGCAAACATAACTAATACACAATATCCTATTTCATTTCAAGGTTTCAGTGTCTATTTAATAACACTGTCATCAGGAATAAGCATATAAATCAAACTTACCAGTTAAATAGACATCACCACTAGTGAGACATCCGGCATCTGGGTGCGGGAATGCGTCCCCCGGCCAGCGGCGTGGAATACTGACGTCAGCAGAGCCAGCCGCATCTGTCGTACAATCAGTGCAATCACCCACCCACCACCAATGTATCCAAGCAACAGTAAACAGCGCTAAATCACTATACTAAACTGGGGTAACACGCATATATAGTAAATATAACATCACACAGAAATATCAGCACAAATAGCATCAGACTAAACATGTACATTACATTATGATTTATTAAGAAGGATGGCAAGTGCAAGTATCTAGTGCAAGTACTTTATTTCTGGTGCTTTCTAGATGTGTGGGATCATATCCACTTTCCAAAAATTTCTTAAGCATAAAATCCATTTGTTTAGCTGCTCCTCAGGATCATTATTTATGAGTTTTACCCTTAAAAACTGGGCGTAAGGAAATCCCATTTTAAGTGGCTTGGGATGATGACTATCTATGGAACGAAGGGTATTTCTATCAGTTTCTTTCGTATACATTTTAGTGTTACTCCTATCACCATGTCTGGTGATCTTAACATCGAAATAGTTGATCTCCTCTTCACTGATACTGTGTGTAAATTAGATCGGACCCTGTTTCTTGTTATAATTTTACATTAGGGAGATAATAACTTCCTTAGGGCCCTGCCAAAATGGAAGGAGATCATCTATATATCGTGTGTAAAAAAACCCACATGCTTAGAGATAGCTTCAGCTTAGAGATATCTTCAGCTGAAAAAAGATTATTTTTGCAGTGAGTGCCGCACCTGGAAGGGATCTACAAACGTGAGTGTACTGTATGTGAGGGCACCGGGCATATTGATTCAACTACTGTGAGTGCCGGATCTACCTTGACTTCTATATATATATATTCTCGGTGCCCAATCTGTATTTCCCTCATTTGGGTGTAAAGCCCTGATCAAACAGCCTTTTTGTTGAGCAGTTCCCCAAAATCTCCCCAACCATAAAAACAGCGTCTCGAACCTGTGGGTCAGAAACAGTGCAGGTCGGATACAGTGCAGGTCGGATACAGTGCAGGTCGGATACAGTGCAGTTTACTAGGTCTGATTCTTTAATAACTATTGCAATCATAGTATCGTAATCGCACGCAGGTCTGCTGCGAAAATATACTAATGAATGCAATCGAAATGACATCGCACTGCCAGCATACAGACGCCAACTACCGCTATATCACATCTGTAATACCTTGCAAACCTCCATAAACATTGGTAACATCGTATACCATCGGCCCCTGGTGCAGAATTAAAAGCAGCCCCGACCCTACTTATAAACTGCCAACCTCATTGAACGCAGTAAGTACTCAAACTGCGTACACAATCGCAATGGCTAATTTATGTACTCCCATGCAACGGTGTTCAAACAGACAGGCACATCTGCACTTTGACGGCCACCACCCTGTCACCACCCCCAAATGCTTACTGCCTGTCAATCACTCTGCGATGGCTCTTTGTGGTCTGTGTGATCGCAGTGTGATGCATGCACAGTACGCAACAATTGGCCAACTGCGAGCGCTGTTGCGATCCTTAATGAATCAGACCCACAGTGTGGGTCGGATGCAGTGCAGGTCAGATATGGTGCAGATCAGATATAGTGTGAGATACAGTGTGGGTAGGATACAGGGCCTCATTCAGAGCCGGTCGCACAGAGCGTGCGGTCGGTCTGAATGAGGGGAGGACCTCTTGAATTTTCAAGACGTCCTCCTTTGCGGTGGTAAGGCTGTGGGTTAACACCCACAGCCTTACGACCGCCTAAGGTGATGGTCGCGATGGTCAAGACCATTGCGACCATTGGGGCTTATGACAAGACCCTAGGGTAGGGTCTCCCTTGTCGTAAGCCCCGGAGAGCTTTCCGCTCTGTCTGAGCCGGAAGCTCTCCACTGACATCACTAGTGATGTCAGTGGGGCCGCCACCAAATGGTAGGTGTTCCCATGGGAATGCCCCCGTTTGGGCTGCCACCCCCCCTGGCCCGCCTTCCAAATGGGGTGAGCTGTCAATCAACATCGACAGCTCGCCCCCTTTGGATCGAGACCCGCTATGACCGGCGCTGTCGGTCGTAGTGGGTCTCACGCATGCGCATGACGGCGCCGGTGCCATCGTGCGCATGCTCTGTGGGGCCATCGACCCGGTTCAAGCGCATTGGCGCTAACGACCGAGTCTGAATGACCCCCACAGTGTGGGTAGGATACAGTGAATTTTGGTGTTGGCTGTGTTGGGGGCAGCAGTGCTGGCTGTGTTTTTCCTTCGATAGGGATCCGGGGTAGGTGGGGAGATCTGAGCTGTGTCTCAGATTCCAGAAGTTTGGTGGGCTCAATTCTATGAGAACCGAGCCTGCTCATCTCTAATATATACATACACATACAAAATGAGGTCAGGGCTCTTTGCGAGCCAGTCAAGTTCTTCCACACTAAACTCATCAAACCATGGGCCTGATTCAGACCCAGTCGCTAAGCTGCACTCACTCGCTACCAAAAGGGGCTGGGTATGCAAATTCTGCGATCGCACTGTGTGGCGTAAGGACGCCCTCTATGTCTTAGAGAGCGATGGCAGTGAGTGTACGCTGGTGTATAAAGACGCCCACTTTTCTTTCTTAACATATGTCATCTCCAGGAAGTGTATGAATAATCGGTAACATTGAGAGCCATCGGAGCTGCACGCAGCCCTTGAGGTAGCACCTACCCCACCACAAGCACTGCGATCAGTTCAGGCTAAAATACAACCAAGTGACTTGTACAATGACGCTACTTTGCTAATTATGCACACCCATTAAACTCCATTTTGACGCTCAGACACGCCTGCGTTCACACATCCACTCCCCCATTCACAAGCACCTTCCCCTGTCACCACCCACAAATGGCGCTGTCACTCAAAGTAGCGTCCAGTTTGTGTACTACGAGCGCACAATTCCCGTCTGCAGTGACTGGTTCGCGCATGCATACTTTAACGCATACACATAATTGCCCCAAGCAAGTGAGTGCAGCTTAGCGAGTGGGTCTGAATCAGGCCCCATGTCTCTATAGTCCTTGCTTTGTGCATTGGGGCACAGTCAAGTTGGAATAGAAAAGGGCCTTCCCCAAACTGTTGCCTCAAAGCTGGAAGCACAGCATTGTCCAAAATGTCTTGGTTTGCTGAAGCATTAAGATTGCCCCTCACTGGAGATAAGGGGCCTAGCCCAAACCCTGAAAACAGCCTCATACCATTATCCCTCCTCCACCAAACTTCACAGTTGGCACAATGCAGTCTGGCAGGTAACGTTCTCCCGGCATCCACCAAACCCAGACTCGCCCATCTGACTGCCAAACAGAGAAGCGTGAGTCATCAATCCACAGAACACATTTCACCTGCTCCACAGTCCAGTGTCTGTGTGCTTTACACCACTCCATCCCACACTTGGCATTGGACTCAGTGATGTGAGGCTTGCATGCAGTTGCTCGGCCATGGACACCCATTGCAGTAAGCTCCCACCGCACAGTTAATGCCAGTGGAGTTTGGAACTCTTCAGCTATGGAATCAGCAGAGCGCTGGCAACTTTTATGCACCATGCACCTTAGCAGTCATTGACCCCGGTCTGTGATATTACCCGGTTCAGCTTCGTGGCTCAGTTGCTGTTGTTCATAAATGTTTCCACTTTCTAATAATATCACTTACAGTTGACTGTGGAAAATCCATCAGGGATGAAATTTCACGAACCATCTTATTGCAAAGGTGACATCCTATCACAGTACCACACATCCTATCACAGTACCACACTTCCTATCACAGTACGACACTTCCTATCACAGTACCACGCATGCTATCACAGTACCACACATCCTATCACAGTACCACACTTCATGTCACAGTACCATGCATCCTATCACAGTACCACGCATCCTATCACATTACCATGCATCCTATCACAGTACCATGCATCCTATCACAGTACCACACTTCCTATAACAGTACCACGCATCCTATCACAGTACCACACTTCCTATCATAGTACCATACTTCCTATCACAGTACCACACTTCCTATCACAGTACCACACATCCTATCACAGTACCACGCTTCCTATCACAGTACCACACTTCCTATCACAGAACGACACTTCCTCTCACAGTACCATGCATCCTATCACAGTACCACGCATCCTATCACAGTACCACTCTTCCTATCACAGAACGACACTTCCTATCACAGTACCATGCATCCTATCACAGTACCACGCTTCCAATCACAGTACCATGCATCCTATCACAATACCACACTTCCTATCACAGTACCTCACATCCTATCACAGTACCTCACATCCTATCACAGTACCACACTTCCTATCACAGTACCACACTTCCTATCACAGTACCATGCATCCTATCACAGTACCATGCATCCTATCACAGTACCACACTTCCTATAACAGTACCACGCATCCTATCACAGTACCACACTTCCTATCATAGTACCATACTTCTTATCACAGTACCACACTTCCTATCACAGTACCACACATCCTATCACAGTACCACACTTCCTATCACAGAACGACACTTCCTCTCACAGTACCATGCATCCTATCACAGTACCACGCATCCTATCACAGTACCACACTTCCTATCACAGAACGACACTTCCTATCACAGTACCATGCATCCTATCACAGTACCACGCTTCCTATCACAGTACCATGCATCCTATCACAATACCACACTTCCTATCACAGTACCTCACATCCTATCACAGTACCTCACATCCTATCACAGTACCACACATCCTATCACTGTACCACGCTTCCTATCACAGTACCACACTTCCTATCACAGTACCACACATCATATCACAGTGCCGCGCTTCCTATCACAGTACCACACTTCCTATCACAGTACCACGCATCCTATCACAGTACCACACTTCCTATCACAGTGCCACACTTCCTATCACAGTACCTCACATCCTATCACAGTACCTCACATCCTATCACAGTACCACACTTCCTATCACAGTACCACACTTCCTATCACAGTACCTCACATCCTATCACAGTACCACACTTCCTATCACAGTACCACACTTCCTATCACAGTACCACACATCATATCACAGTGCCACGCTTCCGATCACAGTACCACACATCCTATCACAGTACCACACTTCCTATAACAGTTTGACACTTCCTATTACAGTACCACACATCCTATCACAGTACCACACTTCCTATCACAGTACCACACTTCCTATAACAGTATGACACTTCCTATGACTGTACCACACTTCCTATAACAGTATGACACTTCCTATCACAGTACCATGCATCCTATCACAGTACCACACTTCCTATCACAGTACCACACTTCCTATCACAGTACCACACTTCCTATAACAGTATGACACTTCCTATCACAGTACCATGCATCCTATCACAGTACCACGCATCCTATCACAGTACCACACTTCCTATCACAGTACCACGCTTCCTATCACAGTACCACGCTTGAAGTAACTGGACTCTTTAGAATTAAGAGCAGTGCAGTTTTTTTACTTAAAGACTGGCACATTACACTTCCTCCTCCATATGGTGCAGGGGCTATACAGCCTATTACTATAAAGCACAGCCCCTGGCCATCTGTGGCCGCAGCTCATTTGAAATGTGAGCTGCCCACTTGCCAAACTCCTCCTCCCCTTGTTTACACTGAAGCCTGTGGCAACTGGTCTGATTGAAACACCTAAATTTAACAATTAACAGGTGTGGCCAAATACTTTTGTCTATACAGTATATATATATATATATATATATATACATATATATATATATATATATATATATATATATATACAAAACGGTTCAATATGTACTTACTACACTAACAGAATTCTTATTTATGCATTACTTAATATGTACTTACTAAACTAACAGAATTCTTATTTATGCATCACTTAACATATTCTTTTTTAGAAAATACTGACAGTAATTCAGACATTTCATGTAACAGACAAAAATTATAATGGTGAAAAAGTAACAGTAAGTGGCAGCTGCATGGTGTTTAATAGCTTTCTTGATACATAGCAAATTGTTCATTTTTCACTGTCCTTGGGGATCTATTTATCAAGTCTTTCCAGCTAGGGCTGATTCTCACACAATGATTTAGAAAGTTTCTGAGCACCAGAGATCACAGACCTTATTGATCTTGCTCCCTCCTATTGATAAGTGATATGAAGGACATGGATCAGAGAAACTGATTATTGGACTCATTCATCAATGTGTAAATGTTAAATACAAAATGTGAATGACACTCGTAAAGTAAAACAGAGGTTCTTAATGGCAGCTCTCTGAGGCCGCTAAGAGACTAAAATTACAGCGGAATTAAAACGGGAAAAGAGAAAACAGAAAGTAAAGGAGATAGTTAGAATGTACTGTACTGGTGTAACTTCAAACTGAAACTACTCTTTTAATATGAGAAATACACATTTGATTCTCAGAATTCTGCAATTGTCTAATTGCTGAAACTAAACAAAGAATTTAGGGGGAATAAAATGGTCTATTAAAATAGTTTTAAATAAAAAAAATTGTATTAAACAATAATAAATAGTACAATTTTACATAAAAAAATATTCTCAGAATATAAACAAATTGAGCAATGTAACAATCTGTTCTGTGAGCCAAATAGCAGAATGTTCCTCCTCTCCTGTGTCCTGTGTTCTGTAGCAGACATTTTCTGTCTATTTATTACTCATATATAGTACACACAAATAAATGCCTTAACCCAGAATATACAGTATATGCTGTCTGTATAAGGCACAATTATGGATGCCTTTGCAACACATCCTTGTGTCACCTCACAGTCACTATTAGATCTAACTGCACAGCTGATGTAGGGTCAGTATTGGGAATTGTACGATTCCTAAGTTTTATAAAATAAAATATACAGCGTTAGCTATTTAGTTCTCATTTCATAGCTAATGATGATAATTTGCAGCTAAGATACAGTCATGTTAGGTGTATTTTGTATTATTTTCTAATCAGTAATTACAAGTTTCATTAACAGATCTCAACTTTTATTGTACTTGCCCTAAAGTCTGTAATGCTGATAATTTGCAGATAGTAGATTAAAACATTTCTATTTTCACATAGAGTTCTGCCAGCTGTGTATGCTTAACCCAAGGACATGAAATAATAGCTGATAATAATAACTGACTAATAACATGCCTGACAGTCAATCCCAATAAGACCACCTTTCTATTCAAAACAATAATATTGCTTAGCCCAATTACACCATTATTTAGCGACTCGCTGTTATCACTATCTACTTGTGTCATTATTAGTCATGTAAACTATTGGTAGCCAAGAACTGAGCATTCATGGGCTGCAGTTCTAAGCATAAATATTTTATTAAAAGAAGGTTTTGGAAGACTGAATTGCCAGAGAAACAGTTATGGCCAATACGTGCTTCTATATCAGGCAACTATCCAAATATCACTACGTATATGTCCCCAAGACAAACATGATATCTAATAATGATCTAATTATAATGGGGTAGATTATCAGAAATGACTATACATCAGCAGGTGCTGCTATCAGGTTGTGTGCATATTCATATTCCATTCACACCAACTTCAAGTGATATAGTATTTATTTGTTTATTTATTAACAGTTTCTTAGATAGCGCAGCATATTCCGTTGCGCTTTACAATTGTAAAAATTAATAGAACAAAACTGGGTAATAACAGACAGATATATAGGTAGGAAGGCCCTGCTCGCAAGCTACAATCTATAGGGAAATGGGCATTGATACACAAGGATGGGTGCTATATATTGCATTTTGGTCTAGCCAGAATGCAGAGTTTCTTGGTGGGCTGCATGATCCAGTCACACAGGAATGTCGGCCCAATATCAGGAGGATGTGAAAGAAAGACAATATGTGAGGTTATGTGTGGACTGTGAGAGGGAATGTAATTAGTTATGGAAGCTATGAAGGTTATGTGGGAGGTTCTGGAATCTGATAAGCTTACCTGAAGAGGTGAGTTTTCAGGGAATGCTTGAAGGATTGGAGACTAGAGGAAAGTCTTTTTATGCAAGGTAGGACATTCCATAGAGTGGGTGCAGCCCGAAGTAAGTCCTGTAACAGTGAATGGGAGCAAGTAATGCATGGGGATGAGAGACGCAGGTCTTGTGCTGAGCGGAGAGGTCGGGTTGGGAGATATTTTGAGATGAGTGAAGAGATGTATGTTGGTGTGGTTTGGTTAATAGCCTTATGTGTAAGTGAAAGTATTTTGTATTGAATACGGTAGAAAACCGGCAACCAATGGAGGGACTGACAGAGCAGGGCAGCAGACGATGAACGTCTGGGGTAAATTTGCAAAGCATGGGTGTTGCTGGGGTTTTGAAGCCCTGTACATCGTTGGCATATTGAAGCATCAATAGTATTTTTCACTTTATTTATAATGGGATTTTAATCAAAACGTCATAAAACCACAATAAAACTGAAGCATCTGTCTGGCCAATCAGAAGCAAAAGAAACATAATACGCTTAAAATGAAGGTAATTTATATGTATTTATTAAGGAGGCAGATACTGTAATATTATATAATTGAAATACAATTTTATTAATATATTTCTGGAAATGCTGTTTGATTTTAGAGCAATATTTAATAATTATTATGAAGAGGAAAATTTAATCAATTGTTAATTGGCGTTTAAACATGTTTTTAATGATGAAGGAGGCATTTTTAATTGTATGTCTATATAAATGGTACCCACATATTTTCTCATCATTAAAAACATTTTTAAACACCAATTAACAATTAATTATTTTTTCCTCTTGAATATAATTAATAATTAAATTAATTTGGTCTCTTAATAATAAATGAAACTATAATTTTCATCATAATATATTTCTAAAATAGTATTTCTATTATAAGGGTGTTATCAATGTTACAGTATCTCCCTCCTTATTCAACACATAATACTTGCCCTCATTATATAGTAAGTGTAATGTGATTCCTCTGCTCAGTGATTGACCAGATAGCTCACACAGCTTTTGAAGTCTGTCACAACTACCCCATTTATGTCTAATGCCAAAGTTTAGTAAATACAAGGTTTCTATACTTATACTGTTAAAAACATTGATGATGAACCGATGTTCTAATTTGTTCTATAGTGTGGTTTCTTGGCATTTTCCCCTTGCTTTGGGCTTTAGTAAATCTGCAGATAGCAAAACTGCCAAAAGGCCACTGGAACACTGTGGAAAAGGATAAACTGATGCTTAGTATTTATACCCAGTAACCCTATTTGAGAGCAGAACAGCTGGATATTGTACTATGTCATCCCCCCTTCCCCAGGTTTTTGTCCACTTTTTATACAGTGATCCCATTGCATGATCTGAGTGTTAGGATAAACTATTATATGACTAAGCATTGTGAGTTAAAATATTTCAAGAGGAAAAGTAACCCTACCTGTGTGGAGTTTGTATATTCTCCCTGTGCTTGCGTGGGTTTCATAAAAATTTACTGTCAGGCTAATTGGATCCCACAAAAATTAACCCTAGTGTGTATGTGTGTAGATGTGGTAGGGTACATAGATTGTAAGCTCCACTGGAGCAGAGACTGATGTGAATGGCCAAATATTCTCTGTAAAGAGCTGCAGAATATGTGTGCGCTATATAAATAACTGGTAATAAATAAGTAATAGAATAAATATAGATAGATAGATTTGTAAGAGGCACCATCACAACAGAAAATCTTACTTGAATAATGATTTATTTCCTTAGCACTTCAGATTTGCATAGTTGCCCATGTGTGAAAATCAATTCCAGACACACCTTGAATGGAGTTGATTCACCCAGGCTAAAGTCTCGACTAACCATGGAGTACTGCTCACGTGCAATGAATTTTTTTTATAAAATTGTAGTTGCGTCTCTATAATAAATCTTAATCAATGAGACCTAATGTTAAGATTTTTATGTGCACTTATTCAATAACGAAAAATAAGGTAATTTCCAGGGACTAAAGAAAAAATTGGGGGGGGGCAAATCATAAAAACTTGGGACTGTCCATGAAATTAGAGATAGTTGGTAAGTATAAACAGTATTTTCAGTTTTATATTTCATTATAATCCGGCCTTTTTCCTTTTACTTTTTTGGCTAAAAGTACTCTGTAATTTTATGCTAAAATAAAAGTTTCTATCTGACTTTCCTGTTTCAGGAATTACAATAAGTGGATTTTTTGCCTATAGGCTACAAGTATTTCTCTGTGAATCGGAGAGAAAACATATTTCATGGAAGTATGTTCTCTGGTATTAACCCAGCTGCTCCAGTCCCTCCAGCAAAGATTTATTCAGAACAGCTGCTTGACTTAAAATAACAAAAAAAACAAGACATTGACTATTACAGTTGACCCTCTTTGTCTTGTCTGTTCAAGGTAAACTAATTTCAGTAACTTCTCCAGCAAATATAGTTTTTATTGTTCGGTAAAAAAAGTGTGAGGTAAAACCTAAAAGTACATAGTTTTGGGGGAGAGTGTTTTTTTAACTATTATGTATAGTTTATATTATCTATAACCTTCAAAACAAAGTAGTAATAACAATATATAAAAATAATGCTCGCCACTTAAAGGCTACCTCAGGGGTGTCATTAGAGAGGAGGGGGCCTGTGTGCATCCCCCGTCACGGGCCCCCTCACCCTGGCGGCCAGCAGATGAATGATGTGGCTGGCCGGCAACCGCAGAATCAGTAGACTCTGGGCACTATAGTGTGCCCAGAGTCTACTGTGCATACGCAGATTGCCAGGGAAATGGTGTGGTCGCCATTTTCCCATCGATCTCCTCACAGCGCATGCACAAAACACCAGACAAATTGTTACGGCAGCCATTTTCCGGCGTTTTGAGCAGCGCTGAAAGACCGGATGCATGACCTCTGAGAGGTAACTTTTAGATTATATGGGTGCAAGGTGTGCAGTGCGGGCCCCCCCCTGGACCCGGGGGCCCGTGCCATCGCACACCCTGCACCCATTATAGATACGCCCCTGGGCTAACTGCTCTATTATCCCAATAGTCTTCCTTGCTTCCACTAGTAGAGGTGCAACATTCCCGGCCTGCACCAATGCAGTTATCATCCTAAGCCAACTGATTAAGCAGCAATCACAATTAGTCTCATCAGCAGCTATCCAATACCTTGGGGTATCATTTCACAGTTGTAGCCACTAAATGCCAGTGGTTCTGACTGCAGGGAGTAAAACGACAAATAATATTAATTGCAAACCAGGCGTGTTTAGCATTATTGCCATTTTTAATTCTGTGGCCAGATCACCTGACATTTAGTTGCTTTGAAAATTTGCCTCTTAGGAAATATACCCAGTTACTGTAAGTTTAGTTTCCCTTCTATCTTACTGTACTTTCCAGGGAGAAGTTAATGTTACATTTCATCAAAGTCAGCAATGTTTGAACTATGCAAACACATGGCTCTGCTAGTAAGTGGCGTAAAGATCTACTTGGGAATTATTTCACTAGCGGAAGGTTTCTTTATGGCAACCACACAGGTGGAGACTTCAAATATTTAGCTATTGTAGTTGTTTTTAGACATCACTATGATGCCTAAATCATTTATCTGGTCCAATTAAAATTCAATTTAGGTTGTAAAGTATTTTTCATTCAATTGGGCAGGAAATCCTGATGTCCAATACCGTTATTGTCCATTGGGAATTTAGGAGGTGACATGAAACAGAGTAGTCTTTATGGCCCTGATTCAGAGCCGGACGCTCTGACCAGAGCGCTCGCTCTGAATCAGGGCCCACCTCCATTAATATGGAGCGTCCTCCTGGACGCTTGTATAGCTGTGGGTCACCACCCACAGCATATACGAGCGTGCAAAATGATGGTCGCGATGGTCTTGAGCAAAAGCCTGCGGTTGAGTTTTTCAACCGCAAGGCCAGGAGTGATTTTGGCTCTATCAGAGCCAAAATCACTCCCACTGACATCACTAGTGATGTCAGTGGGGCCGGCTTCAGACGGTAGGCGTTCCCTTGGGAACGCCTCTGTCTGGCAGGCACGCCCCCCGCAAGCCCACCAAAGGGGGCATGCTGTCAGTCACCATCGACAGCACGCCCCCTTTGATGAGACACTCCGAGCGAAGGAAAGTCCTTCGCTCGTCGGGTCTCGCGCATGCGCACGACGGAGCTCCCTCCGTCGTGCGCATGCGCAGTGGGGACCATCGACCCACTTGCGAGCGGACAGCCGCTCGCGAGTGGGTCTGAATGAGGGCCAATATCTCTTACCACCTGCTGTAATTGTCAGGTCTAATTAAAACCAAACTTGTTCCAGTACTGCAACACTCAAGGCCCCCATACATCAGAGATTGATTGCAGCAATCATGCAATTTGCAATCGATTGTGTATAAAAATCTTTCCCTTTTTTAATCGTTTGCAGAATTGCCACAATCGATTGAAAAAATGAAAGATTTTTATACACAATCGACTGCAAATTGCACGATTGCTGCAATCAATCTCTGAAGTATGGGGGCCTTCACTTTATTGGTGCTTCATGACATTAATTGGGCCTTTTTTTTAACCTGCTTTGCCCTAATTGATTGTGACTAATGAGGTAATTACTTACTGTTGTTGGTGCATCTTGTTTCTCAGACAGTATTAATATGTATTTCTGCCTTGATTTGGCCACATTTGATTGTTTTTGACCGTGACTTATGCTTAGTTATCATGTAATTCTATGCTACCTTTCTGTGATCTTTGTCGAGTTTTTAGAAACTGACTCTGGCCACCCATTCTCAAGGTCTGTGCTCGACTATCCTCCTGTCAGCGGATGTCTAGTGAGAGAGCCCAGGGAATCTTAGCCAGCAGGCTCCCCAATTTAAACTCCATCACTCTTTTGCAGTGAGCAATGTTAGAAATTGATATTCCTATAAGACTCCACCCTAGGGTAGCCAGCTCAGACACAGGGGGTCCAGCTGAGACAAGTAGTATCCCTGAAATCTTTATAATTAATATTATGCTTTTTATTTATCAATGTCAATACTTCATCCAATTACCACTCCCAGGGTTGGACTGGCCTACAGGGGTAAAGGGGAAATCCCCGGTGAGCCCCACTGCCAGTGGGCCCACCCCCTCATCTAGGTGTCAGGTTCAGACCCCAAATTATAACTTGTTACACTATTAGACAGTCAGTTACCAGGTGGAGCAGGACCACCTGATTTACAAGGGGGCTTGGTTCACTTCTATAGAATCTACACCAAGATTTGCCTAATGGTTAGCCCATACATGCCTACCCTCCCGGTTTTCGCGGGAGGCTCCCGATTTTTCGGGTAACCCCCTGCACCCCCAGAAGGGTAGTAATTTCTCCCGCATTCTGCCCACTTCCTAGTGAAGTGGGCAGAATTAGGAGAATACCCGTGGCAATCGCGGGTCTCCGTGAAGGGGGCGGGGCTTAAGCTGTGATTCTGCATGAATCACAGCATTTGGCCCTGCCCCCTATGTAAATTGTGCCCAATCGCGGCAATTTTACCACGAGGGGGTGGGACTTAATGACGCAAATCATCAAGCCCCGCCCCTGTCGGCCCCCTGCTGCATCTCTTACCCGGGCTTCTCCCAGGAAGAGAATGTTAAAGGTAGGCAACCCTGGGTTAGCCAACTGTCTGTGGTGGCAGGCCACACCCCATCTGGTGGATGACCACTTCCCTTAAGAATGGGGCCTTACCACTGATTATCCCGGTGGGCCCCTCATGCTCCAGTCCGACACTGACCACTCCAGCTCCTCCAGCTGACACAGTTTAAGCGTATGATGAGTTCACCAAAATAAATGTTTTTTCAACTTATTTTGTACAGTAAACTATGCATACTGTAGTTCAATCCTCATTGGGAATGCCTAATAAAAAGACTGTAAGAACATTGTGATGGAACAAGGGACAGAGCCATGGGGGGAGAGTATTAAGAATCTTCTAAGCTCCATTGCACCTGACTCCTATAGGTTGGTAGCACTGACCAGCTACCTGTCATTCTTCCAGCATCACATTGCTCTTATTTCTATCTCTTTCAGCATAACTACAATTGTATAGTATGCATCCCGTCTAGATTCATTTCAGATTATTTTAAATTAAGTTATTTTTATAGCTGTTTATGTCATTATTGCTATTCAAATATGCTCTATATGGAACATTTGCCTTATTCTGCATTTGATGGTAAAATGTTTTGCTGGAAAAATTTTGCCTTAAGCCCCATACACACTGGACGATTTTTTAAAATGATATGAACGATAACGACATCTTTGAATGATACATTGTTCAAATCGTCCAGTGTGTACGCACTATGCAATGAACAAAGCGAGCTCTCGGGGGCCGTTAACAATACCCCCAGTCGTCTGTACTTGGAGTCCAATCTGTGGATATCGTTAATGATGCCATGCTGCCGAATGCACCATGGCCCCACCCCCCTGCCCTGCCATCATTCGTGTAACCCGGCATTGGCAAGTGTGTATGCACTACCAATGCCGGCACCCTGCCGGGTCCCGCCGCTGACCTTATGGCTGGGTACACACATTATCCAATGTGTACCAAGTTTTAAACAACTCCCAACTCTCAACCTCATATGTCATTGAGTCATTGGGCCTGATTCTAAGGTGGGAATAAAAAAACAAAAAGGGCCAGTAGCTGTGCATCTTGGTAAAACCATGCTGCACTGCAGGTGGGACAGATTTTAAAAGTACAGAGATAGTTAAGCTGGGTACACAACTGTCACAACCTGGGTCTGTTTCCCATGCCGTCAGGTCACTTACCGATTCTGCCAGCATTCTCTATCACATCCCAGACGCACAGGCTTCAGTGTTTCTCGGCCTGGTAAGCCTCAAGCAAGATCTAAGCCTGCTACAGAGTACTGCGGTGGCAAGTCCCGATCACATGTTTGCAACAGCCAATCAATTGATAGCCAGAGCCACACCATACCATCTGTCTCTGCTCAGCCTATCGCAGGTAACCCGGGGGTATATATCCCAGCTGGTGACTCTACCTAATTGCCAGTATAATGTCTAACATCAGTTCCTACTGAGTGAGCTATACTGAGCTCCTGTTGCTTACTTGTATCCAGTTTGTGCAGTTTTGCTTCCTTCTGCTATACTGATTCCTGCAAGTGATCTACACCTGGGGCAGCTATTCCACTGGCTGCACAGAAAATATCAACCTGTTCCAGCTATCCAAACCTGCAACTTGCCTGTGTATACCATTCTCTTTGCATGGTGAGTGTTCCTGGTTCCTGCACCATTGATGCCGCTCCTGGTATCAGCATCCACTATCCATTCCGGTGGCAGGTCAGCATCCGGTTCTGTCTATGCCTGAAGCAGCTATCACACTAGTTGCACATAGAATATCTACATGTTCCAGTTATCTGAACCCACAACTCGCCTGTGTATACCATTATCACTACATGGTCAGTGTTCCTGGTTTCTGCTCCATTTTATGCCGTTCCTGGAATCATCACCTACCACCCATTCTGGTGTTTTGTCTGCATCCGGGCCTGCTACTATGTGAGTTCTCCTGGATCCTTGACTATAGTGACAACCCAGTTTCAGCCTGGTGAATACGTTGCCAAGATCTACCACTCCAGTATTCCGGTTACAGTAAGAAGAGTGTTTTATTATATATCTACAGTATTAATCCAGTATCAGCCTGGTCAATCTACTGCCACACTCTCTGATTGCACATAACAACTTGTCTTCAACATCGACATCCCTGGTGGTCTAGTGGGTACGATCTGGCATCTCTCCGCCGAGACCTGGGTTCGATTCCCGGTCAGGGAAGTGTTCTTCACTACATGCCAGGAGGTCTCCTTCGGCCTGCCAGCTTTCTGTACATGCCTCCAGACACCCATACAGACAAATATCAGACACCGGGTTCACAAACAAATACTAGTCTGACAACACCTAACAGATATATCTGCAGATGATGGTTGTTCATACACATTAAACAACCATCATCTGTCTTCTGGCTATAGGTCCCTCCTGCCCGGAGTCACATCACGTGCCCCTCCCCATGGCTGCTGCTGCAAGTGTACTCACGGTCAGCTGACCGTGCGTACACACATCACAGTGCCCCAATATATTTGTAGATATATTGGGCATCGGCTGTGCAGCACAACCAATGGGATACACTGTATATCTGTGAACGACGTAGTTCACAGACATAACGCTGGTACACACTGGCCGACGCACACAAGATATATTGACCAATCAATTGATCAGCCAATATATCTGCCAGTATGTACCCAGCTTAAGATTTGGGATGGGTGTGTCCAAACTGACATCTAAATTGCAGTATAAAAATAAAGCTGTCCAGTAATAATACATGCATTTGCTCCCCTCAATCCCCGTATTGAATTTCAAAGGACGGAAATAATTAGACCCGGCGAAACAGGAAGCGGCGAAAAAACATTTGAATTTTTGGGAAATCATCCCCCCTAAAGATGTCTTGACATGGGGGATCACTATGGGTACCCCTGCTTTTTGCATGCTGAAGGAAGTCGGGTTTTTAAATAGCCGCGGCAGGTGCATAAATGCAGCTTGAAGAAGGTGATGAAGAATTACATTTTGCTATTTTTTGGGGAAAAATAACTATGGGCATCAAATTTGGGGTACATGAAAATGGGTACAAGCATATTTTTAAGTCCCTAAAAAAATTTTTTTTCAATTCTTCTTTGACACAGATCATTTTTAGGGTTGCAGGCTATTTTTTTTAAGCCTGCACCCCTAAATCCCAGTTCTGCACCTTTTTTTTGCCAGCTAAAGGCTGGAGAAAACTTATCCCTGTTTTTTTACAAAGACTTTTCGCACCGGCGAAAAGTCTATGTAATTGAATACGGGAGAAATTACAATAGGTGAAAACGATGTCAGTGGCAATAAATTATTGCCGATAATGGGTTTTCACCTGGAAATGAATACGGGCCTATGCCTGAAAATATCTGTACCATGCACTGCATACTGTAGTGTTGTACGCACTTTGCAAAAAAAGACACATTTTTGTTTTTTATTACTACGTAGGGGGAAATGTATCAATCCTTGGAGAGAGATACAGTGGACACGTTGCCCAAAGCATCCAATCAGCGTCTAACATTTACTTGAAATGACAGAAACTACGTAACTGATTGCTTTTGACAGCTTCTCCACTCTCTCTGTCCAAGGCTCGCTACTTCTCCCCCGATTTTCTATTTTTTCTTCTCCAGCTCTGCATTCATAAATTCATTTGCTGGGTCCAAATTATTGCATTTTGGAGACTATCAAGAGAATTGTCTAATTTGTCTCCCCAAATATTAATATATTAACCATGTGTATAGATTTTACTCTTGGAAATCAGATGCAATACAGTACATTTTAATCAACTATATGCATCAAAATGATGTTGTAATTAAACGCCGCGCTCTGAGCACAAGGAGGGAAAAGTGCTGCCTCACAGCGCTGCCTCTTTCTCTGCACGATAAATGTGGATGTTATGTGGCTACCCGCTGCCTCTGGAACAGTTATATGATTAAATGACAATTATGTGCCAATTTGCCTACGCATTAATTAGGCAGCACCAACTGGAATAAGTTTCCAAACTGAGGACAATAATCTAATTACACTAACTGCATCTTCAAATAAAACACACCTAATATCCCAGAATAGCAATTCAGACTTTAGGAAACGCACTAAACAAAAAGTGAGTGACGACAGTAAGACCTCATAAGGAAGTGATAGATTATTTGTGAGACAACGCGCGGAGAAGAGGTGAAATCTCTTGCAATGGCGGCTTTTCAGATTTATTCATCTAAAGCGTTAGGTCATCAGCAGATGTTGCTGTCTAAATAATAATAACAGCATCATTTATTATAACCCTACTGATCCCGGAATTAGGACCTTTTTTTAAGCTCATTTGCTTTGTTTAATATGATAAAAATATATATTTTTATCTTTCACTATTCTAATTTATTTGCACACATTTTGATTTATTTTTTAAAACTGAAAGCTCAAATTTTTGCTTTCAGTTCCACTGTACACGTACAAGTGATTGGCCCATGGACAGAGAGTAGACCGCGTAATCGGTTACAGAGTATATATATATATATATATATATATATATATATATATATATATATAAAAATTGTGTTGATAAACTTACATTAATAAAAATCAGCCCTATTGATGCATTTGATGTACTGTATAAGCAATTACATATTTGCAGACTGACATCTCCACATCTGTATTTTGACTCATACGATACAGTACGTCAAGCCTTAAATATAGTGCTTTAATGCATCCAGAGCAAAAACGTAATACTGTGTAAATAAGATATTGCAAAACGAGCACTTAGTTTAATTTAAAATAGGTCTCATATCTAACATATTTCAACATCTATGTAACTAAATATATGACAAAGGGGCAAGCTTATCATGCATCTGCCTTGTCTTACAGTACTGCACTGACGTGCTAATACCCTTGATCTGTCTCTCCGAGCTTCAGGAGCCCCAAATGCAACATAATGTAGGGTGAACTCTAAACCTGCAATTTTCATTCACCATACAGTAAAAGCCACAACTGCATGTATATGCAGAGCTGCAACTATAACAAGATATGTGCTGAACAACACCTATAACCAGGCCCAGCAACAGGGGGGTACAAAGGGGACACTTGTACCGGGCCCTGAGATTCTCAGGGGCCCTGGCCCGACAAGAATCTCGGGAGCCCAGTTCATGTGTCCCCCTTGCCTCTGCTATATTCTGCATGGCACAGAGACAGTCAGAGGGAGGCCGGCTGCCCGGAACAATAAGGATCTTTTTAGGTGCTGGCACAGCGCACGTGATGCCGCTGGGTTAGAGAGGAGCTGGGCTTGAGCCACTAGAATAAAGGAACAGCAGGCAGCAGGTAAATGTTGGCTGTGGTGGAGAGACACAGTTTGGGGGGTGCTTGGTCAGAGCCGTAACTAGACTTTTTGGTGCCCTGTGCCAGAAAGAGCATTGGTGCCCCCCTCATTTTTCAAAGGGACATAATGCACCCAAAAAAGGCCATGGCTTCATGGGGAAGGGCCAGGGAAGAGATAGGAGAAGCCAGGAGATGCTTGGGGATTAAATAAGAGGAAGCTGCAAGCAAGAATGATAATAAACAAAAATTTGACAGGCCCAAACAGCGCCTCCTGACCTGTGGTGCCCTGTGCGATGGCACCGGCCACACTACCCTAGCTACGGCCCTGTGCTAGTGAGACACTTCGGGAGGTGGTTGGGGAGGCTGAAAATTAAATGGCAGGAGGGGGTGGAGATGAAAACACAGGGCTTGGGAGATGTTGGGGGGCTGTGAGACATGGGCTGGAGCTGGGAAACACAACAATTGGGTTTGTGAGACATAGGGGCTGGGGTTGTGAGACACAGTGGCTTGGTTTGGGGTTGTGAGACACAGGGGCTTAGTATGGGGTTGTGAGACACAGCGGCTTAGTTTGGGGTAGTGAAACACAGTGGCTAGGTTTGGGGTTGTGAGACACGAGGGCAGGGTTTGAGGCTGAGAGGCACAAGGACAGGGTTTCAGGCTTAAAGACACAGGGCATATAGGGATGAGAGACACAGGGGTTGGGTTGAGGCTGAGAGACACAAGCTGGGTTTAAGGCTGAAAGCTACAGTGTAAGAAGATGTGAATAACCTCCACAATTGTATCTGAATGTTTTTTATAGTCAGAACCATCTGTCTCTTTAAACTTGCTGTTACTCTTTTTTGTGACACTTACATATATATGTGACTATTATAACATATATGTATTACACAATTTGCTAATATGAGATGCCGCAAGCCTATAGATATAAGGGTTATTCACAACTGACGACACAATGTTAAACCCGTCTCAACAGTCCCATCATCATGTCACCGCTGTGACACCTCATGCTCATAACCTAACTGAAATTTGCCTGTTACAATGAGAAAATTTGACCTAAAATGCTATCTCAAGAATTTACAAAACATGCATTGGTTTCCTTTGTTATACAACAAGAAAAGCCAAAAACTGATGGATACTGGTGTTTTTAACAGGTAGATTTTTTTTCTTTATTATAAACAACACTCAACATATTATTTATAATTGTGCGACAGTAAATTTGGTGATATAGCTGCCAAAATAACCAACTGACTGTATTTGGCAAACATGGTTGATATTAGTTGAAGTATTATAATTTTTATTTGTTAATGTTCATGCCAATTAATGTGATAGGGATGTAACTGATGACTCTGGGAGTTCGTCCATCTCCTGACTGCATCAAGAGGTTATGGCTCTAAATCGTTCAATCGTTCATATCTGAAGGAAAATCTGACTTATCTGACATATCTGCAAAAAAATATGGTAGTTGCTCAAATCAGCTTAATTGCATAACACAGGTGCTTGTAAAGGGCGGGGTTTACACTGAACACAGAAAAAAAGGGATTTGCCTCCAGCACACTGCAGCAAAAACAATACTTAAATCCTACATGATAATAGAGATTCAGAGGTATAAGTTACATACATTTGCAAATATATGAATAAGCGCCAGGCCAATCATCAAGGCTCCTCTATACTGGCATCCCTAACATTAAGGGGTTCACGTCCGAGAAGCAAGGCACCCCAAAAAAATTCCAGCTAAGGGCCATCCCCAGGGCATCACACGAAAAAGGGAAAAAGGTAATAGTGAAGTGTAAAGAAAAGATGTGTACGTATAAATATATGTACTGTTACCATGCAGTACACCAATTGTAATTATATGACCCAGAGTGGGTGCTACCATTATATAGCAATAATTATTTTGGGGTGAGCATTTGGGAGTGGGGCCCCCAGGGGGGTTCTGACTGGACCTTTCTCATGGCATCACCACTTAATTCATATACAATACTTTTATCACTTCTCTATTTGTTTGTATATTATTTATGTAATTTTAATTTCTCATTTCATTATCACTTATTGATTTATCCTTACACATCTTTTCTTTACACTTCACTATCACCTTTTTCCCCTTTTCGTGTGATGCCCTGGGGATGGCCCTTAGCTGGAAATTTTTTGGCGTGCCTTGCTTCTCGGACGTGAACCCCTTAATGTTAGGGACGCCAGTATAGAGGAGCCTTGACGATTGGCCTGGCGCTTATTCATATATTTGCAAATGTATGTAACTAATACCTCTGAATCTCTATTATCATGTAGGATTTAAGTATTGTTTTTGCTGCAGTGTGCTGGGTGACAAATCTCTTTTTTTCTGTGTTATCTGACATATCTGTCAGATCTGTCAGATGATTGATTTGAACTATGCACGTTCCCGATGGTCAGATAACAATATCTGACATCTGATGTGTTTGCAGTCAGACTTGGAGGATTCCATTCATTTTAATGCAGTCAAAAATCGTTCAATCGCTCAAATCATTCAAATCTTTGGTAAAATCGTTCAAATCGTTCATCTGATAGGTCTGACAGATCTGACAAATCTGACCGTGTGTATACTTCCATAAGACCAAGCAGAAAATTAACCCTGTCATTTGGCACTTGTGATGGCCTGTACAGATTTCATGCAGAGTCTCAAACATCAACCCTGACCATCCTTATAAGACCCCTCTGCAAAATTATGATATATATATAAGATATGAGTTGAGAATTAATTTAATGATCTGAGATATAGTTATTTTTTCTCTCTTTAATATTTTCTCATTTGCAAAATTCTGATAAGAATCTTCTGCAGCTCATGTAAAAAATAATTTCATGTCACTTAAATTGCCACTGTTTCTGCAGTTAAATACAGAATTTCACAAAGGCGCATAAAGGAATCAGACCCCATTGTGTAAAAAGCAGTTTTACCAATAACGTTGCTGAATGCTTCTTAGCATAGCCCCTTGTCCTGGAAGCATTGAACAATATCAATCAAAGTAATTGTTTACTAACTCATAAGAAAGAAAACTATTCACACACACACACTGAGGAGCTAACTGGCCAAGGGCAAGCTGATTCACCAATCTTTTATATAGCAGAAGAAGCATGTCTCTCTCTGATAATGTGTCAGTGGGCAGCTAGTGTATATTTTATCATTTGCAGCATATGTTTCATCAAGGAAATTCAAAGCTTGTTTGATCTTTTCCAAGCTAAACAGTGAATTTCTACAGTAAATATAGTGAGCAAGGATACAGAACACAGTGCAACCTTTCATCTATAATGTATCTTCGCAAAAAGTAAGGATGTGCGCCGACCCCCGTATTTTGGTTTTGAGTCTGGATCTCCCCTGGTTCTGGATCAGGATTGGTTTTGCCAAAACCTCACCTCCGTGTTTTGTTTTCAGGTTTTGGTTTTGGATCTGGATTTTTTCTTAATAAATAAAAAAAACTGCTAAAATGACATAAAATGGGCCTTTTTGTTGCTACAGTATTAATAACCTCAATAACATTTATTTCCACTCATTTCCAGTCAATTTTGAATACCTCACAGCTCACAATATTGATTTTTTTCATCTAGTTAAGGGCCAAAAGGTTGCATCCAGCTTGCTGGCTGAAAACTGATATAATTATTAAAAGAGTTGAGGACTGTGCAAAGATAATGGTTGGGGTACCCTTGAGGACTGAAGAATTGATAGTTGATAGTTGGTGCAGCCCCTGGCTGTAAAATTTATAATACATTAATTAAAAAACAATTCTTTGGTGCAGCCCCTGGCTGTAAAATGATAATAAAAAATAAAAAACAATTCATTGGTGCAGCCCTTGGCTGAATAATTAATAATAAAAAGATATTCAATGGTACAGCCCCTGGCTCTAAAACTGATAATAAATAAATTAAAAAACAATTCATTGGTGCAGCCCCGGGCTGAATAATTAATAATATAAATAAATTCATTGGTGCAGCCCCTGGCTCTAAAATTGATAATAAATTAATTACAAAACAATTCATTAGTGCATCCCCAGGCTGAATAATTAATAATAAATTAATTAAAAAAGAAAAAAACTATTAATTGGGTGCAGTCCCTGGCTGAATAATTAATAAAAATAAATTAATTGGTTCAGCCCCTGGCTGTAAAATTGATAATAAATGTATTTAAAAATAAATCATTGGTTCCTAAACCAACCATAACATTAATTTATAATGTCAGGCAGCAATGCCCCAACCTGCACATAATGGAAAGGAAAGAGGTGCAAAGTGGAATGGTGTCTATTTCGCTAGTTTTTAAGTTTATCCACCAGCTTTGGACTTTTTTTTGTCCCCAAAATGAAAGTCATTTTTTGGGGTGATCTAAAGTATTTTTTAAACTTTTATTGAAGCAGTTTACCTTTGGGGGACAGTCCCAAGGGTGCAGGGGGGTTTTCCGAGGTTTGCACCCCAAAAATGCCAATTCTGCGCTCTTTTTCGACACCTATTCATAGGCGAAACTTTTTCACCATTTTCCATTGGATTGAGTTTCCGCAACGGCGAAAAGTCTCCGGAATTAAATACGGAGGAAACTTTTTCGCATGGTGAAATGACGTCACTCGTGATCTTTATCGCAGAAAACGGCTTTTTGCACCTAATTGCATACGGCCCTATGCATGGTCTGTTGTACCAACATTGTCTAGGCTTTAATTGTCATCTAATATGAGTCTTGTTCTACACAAGATGCAGTAGAGTACTTCACATGCTCGTGTATAACCAATTTGCAGGTAGAATACTAATACCCGACGATCTGGAGGTGCTGCTAGCTTCAAGGATCTTTCATGTTTTAATCAACATTTTGTTGCTTTTTCAAATAAAGTGTTAGCCATTCGTTTTAATGCTAAAATAGACACTACAGGTGCAATAAATTGGCTATTTGTTCCGAGCTCCTACAGAGAGGAATATTTGGAAAACTCATTAATTCCATCATTAAGCGCCTTGTATTCTGCAGTGACAGAAATCTGTTCCCATAATATATATATATATATATATATATATACACACTTCTATGTGTGGTACGCTGGGATTTTTTCAAAGAAGATATTCAATGAGAACTTTGTACTACAATACTTTTAAAAATGAAATTACCAATATATTAGCTTAATTATAGTTAGCTTTCTTTATTACTTTTAGGGCACAGGGAATAGAAATGAGGAATGTCCTTGCAATAAAACAGGTAATTCTGCATTCTACATATCCGCAATGAGAGGACGGAGGATATTAAACACATCTCAGTGGATTTCTTTGTTGTTTTTATTATACTAATTATGTTGTAAAACACATTCAGCCGCTCAGAATCTCAAATATTTTGTGTGGGGGATTTCTTGCAGTTTTGGTAATTTGAAGCTGCTGGAATCACGCTATTTTTATTAAGTATGTTTTGATATTTTCTTAGCCAGATTAAAAGATCTAATGAAAACCAACAACAACTAAAGGCACCATTTTATTCTATACTTCCACACTGGATATCACTCATCATAATCCGTGCAAACCAGACTCCTATTCTTAGGGGGGAATGTAATTCACATTTTTTTGTAATTTATATTGGATGCTTTGTAAATTGCATGGTGCCACCATCTTGGAATTATTCATGTGACTACATGGGCCTACCAGATTCCTACAGCCACAGTCACATGACCTGTCTGACCAATAAGTGCTGCATGAGCCTTATTTATTCCTTCTCTGCTGGCATGTTCATTACAAGAGCAACATTTTTCTCCCTGAGATCAGTCAGAGACTTCTGGTTGAAGTGGATTCTAGCTCCTGTCCAGTTTACTGTTACCTGCAATTACTGTACCAGTGTATTACGTTGCTGATACCTGTGATTACCAATGTATTATGTTGCTGTTACCTGTGATTACCAGTGTATTTACTTCATGTTACCTGTAATTACCAGTTTATTTAGTTCCTCTTACCTGCAATTACCAATGTATTTTGTTCATGTTACCTACAATTACCAGTGTATTTACTTCCTGTTACCTGCAACATCCATTGTATTCTGTTCCTGTTACCTGCAATTACCAGTGTATTCTGTTCCTGTTACCTGCAGTTACCAGTGTATTCTGTTCCTGTTACCTGCAGTTACCAGTGTATTCTGTTCCTGTTACCTGCAGTTACCAGTGTATTATGTTCCTGTTACCTGCAGTTACCAGTGTATTCTGGTCCTGTTACCTGCAGTTACCAGAGTATTCTGTTCCTGTTACCTGCAGATACCAGTGTATTCTGTTCCTGTTACCTGCGATACCATTGTAATCTGTTCCTGTTACCTGCGATACCATTGTATTCTGTTCCTGTTACCTGCAGTTACCTGTGTATTCTGTTCCTGTTACCTGCAGTTACCAGTGTATTCTGTTCCTATTAACTGCAGTTACCAGTGTATTCTGGTCCAGTTACCTGCAGTTACCAGTGTATTCTGTTCCTATTACCTGCAGTTACCAGTGTATTCTGGTCCTGTTACCTGCAGATACCAGTGTATTCTGTTCCTGTTACCTGCGATACCATTGTATTCTGTTCCTGTTACCTGCGATACCATTGTATTCTGTTCCTGTTACCTGCGATACCATTGTATTCTGTTCCTGTTACCTGCAATACAAGTGTATTCTGTTCCTGTTACCTGCAGTTACCTGTGTATTCTGTTCCTGTTACCTGCAGTTACCTGTGTATTCTGTTCCTGTTACCTGCGATACCAGTGTATTCTGTTCCTGTTACCTGCAGTTACCAGTTTATTCTGTTCCTGTTACCTGCAGTTACCAGTGTATTCTGTACCTGTTACCTACAGTTACCAGTGTATTCTGTATCTGTTACCTGCGGTTACCTGTGTATTCTGTTCATGTTACCTGCGATACCAGTGTATTCTGTTCCTGTTACCTGCGATACCAGTGTATTCTGTTCCTGTTACCTGCGATACCAGTGTATTCTGTTCCTGTTACCTGCAGTTACCTGTGTATTCTGTTCCTGTTACCTGCAGTTACCAGTGTATTCTGTTCCTGTTACCTGCAGTTACCTGTGTATTCTGTTCCTGTTACCTGCAGTTACCTGTGTATTCTGTTCCTGTTACCTGCGATACCAGTGTATTCTGTTCCTGTTACCTGCAGTTACCTGTGTATTCTGTTTCTGTTACCTGCAGTTACCAGTGTATTCTGTTCCTGTTACCTGCAGTTACCTGTGTATTCTGTTCCTTTTACCTACAATTACCAGTGTATTCTGTTCCTGTTACCTGCAATTACCAGTGTATTTACTTCCTGTTACCTGCAACAACCAGTGTATTCTGTTCCTGTTACCTGCAATTACCAGTGTATTTACTTCCTGTTACCTGTGATACCAGTGTATTCTTTTCCTGTTACCTGCAGTTACCAGTGTATTCTGTTCCTGTTACCTGCAGTTACCAGTGTATTCTGTTCCTGTTACCTGCAGTTACCAGTGTATTCTGTTCCTGTTACCTGCAGTTACCTGTGTATTCTGTTCCTGTTACATGCGATACCAGTGTATTCTGTTCCTGTTACCTGCAGTTACCAGTGTATTCTGTTCCTGTTACATGCGATACCAGTGTATTCTGTTCCTGTTACCTGCAGTTACCTGTGTATTCTGTTCCTGTTACATGCGATACCAGTGTATTCTGTTCATGTTACCTGCAGTTACCAGTGAGAGAAGAGGGGGCCCCAGACAGGGAATGCACACAGGCCCCCTCCTCTCTTAATACGCCCTGGGTGCAGGACTTGGGCTCTACCTCAATTGTTTACATTGACATATTGAAACATACTACACTATAAATGGGTTATCTCTTGTTTACATATACATTGGGAAAAACTTTGTGATTTTTCCCAAAACCTTGGGAGAAATTGGATGAAGTAGACTACAAGGATTGTAACACAACCGTGTATATGGACTGATAGTTCCTTATTTGGTTTTGTATTATTGTATTCAGTGGAGCACAAGATTTCATTGCTGTTTCTAGATTGTATGTGTCCAGATTGATCCCACTGGTAGAAATTTCCAGCTGCTCCTTTCTTGCGCAAAGTTTACATTTATTTATTTAACCAATATTGGCATGTATATTATAATTGAAAAAGTGGTGCCCTTGTATATTGTCTATGAGAAAATACTGCCCTATTTACCTTTTGATACATTGTATATGTTTAATTTAATGATATTGCCCTTATTTAAAATAGCAACTAATGGTGCCCCCTTATTTATGTAAGATCATATTTTTCTTCCAAATATAGAAACACTAATACTATATTTTCTGTAGTGAATAATTACTTGCTTACAAACTTTTTTTCTAGATCCACTGTTGTCTCCTGTAAAAAACAAAACTCATAGAAGCAACACAGACTGTTCGTAATGCAAAACGAGTTGATGTACAGTAAACACGAGTAAGTAATAGACAGTCAGCGATTCACAAGCTGGGGAGCCATAATTAAAGCCGAATTTGCATTTAGTGTAAAGCCTGCTGCTTCGTAAATTCTCCCCGCGGGATCTCGTCCTTAAGAGAAAAGCCAACAATGGAAAGAGCAAGAAGCATAAAAGTATATTCGGATCACATTGTGAGTCACTACAAGAGGATGTACAGGTATCAAGTGCGCACAGGACAGAAAGTGAACTGACAATGAAGATTGGAATTGTCAGAAGCCACTGATATAATCACAGCTTACACCACATAGGGGCATATGTATCAAAGTCATTTTTAAGGAAAGCCCTCGAAAAATGCAATTTTTGTGGGATACCTGCAAAATGTAAGCATCCCAGGATGTACAGAGGGGTTCAGAGATGTCTGCTGGGGTCCCCCATTTCTGATTGCAAAAGCAGCTCCCATCTTCGGATGGTGTCAGGGCCTGATTCAGAGCCGGACGCTATTTGCGCTTGCTTGTTCAGAAAAAGGGTCCGGCTATTTAAATTGAGCACTCGCTCTTTGCGGTCTGTTGACGCCTCTATGTGTGAGCGAGCGAACGAAACATGCGCTCGCTATTTTGTAAAGACGCCCCCTGGCCGCTCGCATCATACGTCATCTCCGTTATTTATTAGATTAATCGAGTACATCGAAAGGCGTCTGAACTGCTCGCAGTGCTTGTGGTAGGATTTTCCTACCGCAATCATGCGAACAGTTCAGGCTAAGAGACATCAAAGTGACGTGGTCGATGACGCTGCTTTGTTAATTATGCACACCCATTAAACGCCCGTTTTGACCGTTTGGTACGCCTGCGTTTGGATCTCCACTCCCCGTTTTCAAGCACCTTCCCCTGTTACCACCCACAAACGCCTCATCCTGTCACTCAAATTAGCAGGCACTCGCTATTTTGCGAGCACTTGATTTCTGACCGCACTGACTGGTTGGCGCATGTGCATTATGACCCATATGCATGCGCAGATGTGCGAACATCGCTCAGAGCGAACGAGCGGCTCCTTACGAGCGGCTCTGAATCAGGCCCTCAGTCCCTAGTATGGGGTAGTCTTCTTTTATTTATGGCGAGGGATCGCAATGGCTACACATGTGCATTAGGTTCACCTGGTCTGTACTCGGAAGCAAAGTGATAGTGGCAGCTTCACATCGCAGGGATGGGCATTTGTTCCTGGATGGGATTATTAATACATCCTGGCAATAACAAATTATCAGGTCTGAAATCCGATAATTAATAAATATGTCACCATATTGAGCTCATTGCTGTACCAGAACATGACATCCATTCTGTTTGTGCACTGTCACATAAGTCTAGGGGTGGGATGTACTAAGCAATGCATCCACGATGTTGTACATTCCGCTAATTATCGGCTATATATTGTACTGGACATAATATCGCTGGTATGTACCTGGAAAATCACAAAGGACAGCTCTCCATGTAAGAGCTGGCCTTTGTGATAGAGGGACTTTCTGCACATGCACAGAAGGATGCGCGCTGCAGGGAGAGCTGGGAGGGATCTGGTCGGATCCCTCTCAGAAGGCGTTTCATAAAGATGCCCATAGGCATCTATTGTGTATCACCATCTAAAGATAGCGTTACCCACCGGTTCGAAGCACCGGAATGCATCGCATTCTGGGCCTGATTCAGAGCCGGATGCTCTTTGAGAGCGCTCGCTCTGAATCAGGGCGTCCCTGTTTTTTTTTTTAAAGGTGGCCTCCTGGCCGCTCGCTAAGCTGTGGGTGACCACCCACAGCTTTAGCGAGTGACCAGGTGATGGTCACGATGGTCACAACCATCGCGACCATCGGGGCTTGCAACGAGACCCTTGTGGCAGGGTCTCGTTCCCGCAAGCCCCAGTGAGCTTTCGGCTCTAATAGAGTCGGAAGCTCACCCACTGACATCACTTGTGATGTCAGTGGGGCCGCCCAAATGGCAGGCGTTCCTTCAGGAACGCCTCCGTTTGGCCAGCCACACCCCCTGCCCGCCTCCAAAATGGGGCAAGCTGTCAATCACAATCGACAGCTGCCCCCGCTTTGTTTGCAATACCCGTAGCGATGGAGCGCCCATTGCTGGCTGGGTCTTGCGCATGCGCACGCCGGAGATGGCTCTGGCATGCACATGTGCAGTTGGGGACCATCGACCCACTTGGGAGCACTGTGCGCTCGTGAGCGGGTCTGACTCAGGCCCTCTGTTGCTTAGTACATATGAGAAATGTAGTCAACCATTTTACAGCATATGTGCCCTTAGTACATCGCGCCCTAGGAGAGCATGGAGATATAATCAGCCATCAACATGCACAAAACTGAATTCTCAATACATTGGACAGTGCCATCACTTAATACTACACCTGCAGCAGAGCTGGTCATTTCAGTAACACTAGAGCGCTACTCGGATAATACAATCAGAGCATCTGTACTGCCAGTGAAGTAGGAGAACTTACTTATGGTAAGTATGTCACATTCATAGTTTTCTTTAATATCTCATACTGTAATCTAGTAAGCTGCCTCCACCGACCCCCACTTACTGGTATCTCGGAGCGCCTGAGCCAGTGAGGCTATAGTACATAGTAAGCTGCCCCCACCGACCCCCACTTACTGATCTCTCGGAGCACCTGAGCCAGTGAGGCTATAGTACATAGTAAGCTGCCCCCACCGACCCCCACTTACTGATCTCTCGGAGCACCTGAGCCAGTGAGGCTATAGTATATAGTAAGCTGCCCCCACTGACCCCCACTTACTGATCTCTCGGAGCGCCTGAGCCAGTGAGGCTATAGTACATAGTAAGCTGCCCCCACCGACCCCCACTTACTGATCTCTCGGAGCGCCTGAGCCAGTGAGGCTATAGAACATAGTAAGCTGCCCCCACGATCCCCACTTACTGATCTCTCGGAGCGCCTGAGCCAGTGAGGCTATAGTACATAGTATGCTGCCCCCACCGACCCCCACTTACTGATCTCTCGGAGTGCCTGAGCCAGTGAGGCTATAGTATATAGTAAGCTGCCCCCACCGACCCCCACTTACTGATCTCTCGGAGCGCCTGAGCCAGTGAGGCTATAGTACATAGTATGCCTCCCCCATTGCACCCCCACTTACTGATCTCTCAGAGTGCCTGAGCCAGTGAGGCTATAGTACATAGTATGCTGCCCCCACCGACCCCCACTTACTGATCTCTCGGAGTGCCTGAGCCAGTCAGGCTATAGTACATAGTATGCCTCCCCCATTGCACCCCCACTTACTGATCTCTCAGAGTGCCTGAGCCAGTGAGGCTATAGTACATAGTAAGCTGCCCCCACCGACCCCCACTTACTGATCTCTCGGAGCACCTGAGCCAGTGAGGCTATAGTACATAGTAAGCTGCCCCCACCGACCCCCACTTACTGATCTCTCGGAGCACCTGAGCCAGTGAGGCTATAGTATATAGTAAGCTGCCCCCACTGACCCCCACTTACTGATCTCTCGGAGCGCCTGAGCCAGTGAGGCTATAGTACATAGTAAGCTGCCCCCACCGACCCCCACTTACTGATCTCTCGGAGCGCCTGAGCCAGTGAGGCTATAGAACATAGTAAGCTGCCCCCACGATCCCCACTTACTGATCTCTCAGAGCGCCTGAGCCAGTGAGGCTATAGTACATAGTATGCTGCCCCCACCGACCCCCACTTACTGATCTCTCGGAGTGCCTGAGCCAGTGAGGCTATAGTATATAGTAAGCTGCCCCCACCGACCCCCACTTACTGATCTCTCGGAGCGCCTGAGCCAGTGAGGCTATAGTACATAGTATGCCTCCCCCATTGCACCCCCACTTACTGATCTCTCAGAGTGCCTGAGCCAGTGAGGCTATAGTACATAGTATGCTGCCCCCACCGACCCCCACTTACTGATCTCTCGGAGTGCCTGAGCCAGTCAGGCTATAGTACATAGTATGCCTCCCCCATTGCACCCCCACTTACTGATCTCTCAGAGTGCCTGAGCCAGTGAGGCTATAGTACATAGTATGCTGCCCCCACCGACCCCCACTTACTGATCTCTCGGAGTGCCTGAGCCAGTCAGGCTATAGTACATAGTATGCCTCCCCCATTGCACCCATGTACTGTAGGGAAAGTCTGTCCAATATTTTTGAGCAAAATTCAATCAGATCAAAGCATTAAGCTGCAATAATCAATGTGTAAATATAGGAGCAATCCTGATAAAACGCTGCGGAACGTTAACAGCATCGGTGGCGCTATGGAAACACCTTATTCTGCATTTGTAAACCCTGTTCTCGTTATGCATCGAATGCAGATCATTCTCCCATAGCACTTTCTACACTGCCGTCATTTCTTGTTCTAGGATAAATTTCTGTGAACTATTATTATTCTGATAGGATAATAAACTCGTTAGTAATAAAATGTCAAATCAGACTTAAAAACTTCCATTAGAGCTCTGTGTATTATGCAGCTTACGAAGAAATATTATTGTGTTCAGTATTTCTCTGTGCCCTCAGATTCAGGCTATTTAACAAAATTTCCCTCGATCAGCGCGAGACGACTTATTTTGCATACACCTAATGAGGGCACATGTTCTTAGAAGGTGCTAATAAATGCCAAGAATTGCTGTAGTGGTATCTCCTCATGTGTGAAGTACTTCTGCAGGGTGTAGCCAATAGTCTGTGAATGACTCACAATTAATACAGCATTAGAGGGGAAGTGAGTAATAGAATTAATGGTCTATTTTGCTCTTGTCGAAAAGTGTATCAGCAATAAATGTAAAACTGAAACTCAATATTAAAAATATAAAAATAGAGTAGTGATCGGGAAATGCACCCGCAGACAGCCTTTGTGTGTGAATCTGACAATTTGGTACCAATCATTTATTTATTTTACATTATTGGCCACCAAAACAGCAACAATGTTTCATTCTTATTCAATGGGCTCGATTCAATTGACCGCGAATTAAATAGCGCTGGGATGGAGCTCCCGGAGCGTCAATTCTGCGCGCAGTTAGGTCTGGGAATGCCCGTTCTCCCGCCCCTCGCGCCTTAAACAGGGTGTTTAGTCGCGAGAATGGGCATTCTCTGACTAAACTTCCTGGTGCGATGCAGTTTTCCTGGCGCTAAGGGCAGAAAACAGCATCGCGCCTGTCATTTTGTTGGACTTCTGCTTGCACCACTAGTGGGGTGCGAGAAGAAATCCTTAACAGCGTGCTGAATTGAATAGCTCTGGGTGCTATTTCTGATTATTTCATGACATGTTACTGCTATTGCCCTGTAATTTGCACTGTGTGATTGTTCTGGTAATCCATGGTTTTAATATTGTATCAGTGTTATTGCAATTTATTCACAGTTCATCAACTTCATCCACTATATCTTTATCTCTGTATTTATCAGGTTGCAGGCCTTTGAGTCACACAACTATATGTATTTTATATATATATATATATATATATATATATATATTAGGGGTGAGCGGGTTCGGATTTCTGAAATCCGAACCCCCCCGAGCCCCCCCGATCCGAGTCTGATCCGAGTCAGGCTCGACTTTTCCCGCCTGACTCGGATCTGAAATCGAGGCAAAACGTCATCATCCCGCCTTCCGAGTCTCGCGGGTTTTGGATCCTATATAAGGTACCCGCGTCGGCGCCATTTTCTCACTCCGCTGTGGACAGTGAAGAGGGAGGGTGGGAGTTAGGGCTGTGTAGTGTAGTGTAGTGTAGTGCTGCTGTTGTCCACTACTTCAAAGTCCATAGGGGCTGGCTGTGTTGTGCTGTGCTGCTGTTGTTAATAGGGGCTGTGTCCACTACTTCAAAGTCCATAGGGGCTGGCTGTACTGTGTTGTGCAGACAGTTCTCCATAGGGGCTGTGTCCACTCCAAAGTCCTGTGCAGTGTCCCAGTCCTAAAGGAGTGCTGTAGTGTTGTCCAGGGGGTGCTCTGTCCATCAGGGGTGCTCCCCCCAAGTGCTAAAAAAATAATATATTTTCTGTGTTTGTGAATTGTGTGCGCAGTAGCCGCACGTGCATCAACAAAGTAGTGCCAAGCGTGCGCCTGTGTCATAAGTAAAGGGCCGGCTGGCTTGACCGTTAAAGGGTGCTGTAACCCCCGAAAGTACACTCCAGTCCAAACCAAAAAAAAATTATTTTCTGTGTTTGTGAATTGTGTGCGCAGTAGCCGCACGTGCATCAACAAAGTAGTGCCAAGCGTGCGCCTGTGTCATAAGTAAAGGGCCGGCTGGCTTGACCGTTAAGGGTGCTGTAACCCCCGAAAGTACACTCCAGTCCAAACCAAAAAAAAAATTATTTTCTGTGTTTGTGAATTGTGTGCGCAGTAGCCGCACGTGCATCAACAAAGTAGTGCCAAGCGTGCGCCTGTGTC
Organism: Taudactylus pleione; assembly: GCA_031769625.1. Classification (NCBI taxonomy): domain Eukaryota; kingdom Metazoa; phylum Chordata; class Amphibia; order Anura; family Myobatrachidae; genus Taudactylus; species Taudactylus pleione. The sequence continues at coordinate 690,654 of JAUIMM010000875.1, forward strand.
ATAAGTAAAGGGCCGGCTAGCTTGACCATTAAGGGTGCTGTAACCCCCGAAAGTACACTCCAGTCCAAACCAAAAAAAAAAATATTTTCTGTGTTTGTGAATTGTGTGCGCAGTAGCCGCACGTGCATCAACAAAGTAGTGCCAAGCGTGCGCCTGTGTCATAAGTAAAGGGCCGGCTGGCTTGACCATTAAGGGTGCTGTAACCCCCGAAAGTACACTCCAGTCCAAACCAAAAAAAAAATTATTTTCTGTGTTTGTGAATTGTGTGCGCAGTAGCCGCACGTGCATCAACAAAGTAGTGCCAAGCGTGCGCCTGTGTCATAAGTAAAGGGCCGGCTGGCTTGACCCTTAAAGGGTGCTGTAACCCCCAAAGAACACTCCAGTCCAAACCAAAAAAAAAATTATTTTCTGTGTTTGTGAATTGTGTGCGCAGTAGCCGCACGTGCATCAACAAAGTAGTGCCAAGCGTGCGCCTGTGTCATAAGTAAAGGGCCGGCTGGCTTGACCGTTAAGGGTGCTGTAACCCCCGAAAGTACGCTCCAGTCCAAACCAAAAAAAAAAATTATTTTCTGTGTTTATGAATTGTGTGCGCAGTAGCCGCACGTGCATCAACAAAGTAGTGCCAAGCGTGCGCCTGTGTCATAAGTAAACGGCCGGCTGGCTTGACCGTTAAGGGTGCTGTAACCCCCGAAAGTACACTCCAGTCCAAAGAAAAAAAAAAAAATTTTTTTCTGTGTTTGTGAATTGTGTGCGCAGTAGCCGCACGTGCATCAACAAAGTAGTGCCAAGCGTGCGCCTGTGTCATAAGTAAAGGGCCGGCTGGCTTGACCGTTAAAGGGTGCTGTAACCCCCAAAGTACACTCCAGTCCAAACCAAAAAAAAAATTATTTTCTGTGTTTGTGAATTGTGTGCGCAGTAGCCGCACGTGCATCAACAAAGTAGTGCCAAGCGTGCGCCTGTGTCATAAGTAAAGGGCCGGCTGGCTTGACCGTTAAAGGGTGCTGTAACCCCCGAAAGTACACTCCAGTCCAAACCAAAAAAAAATTATTTTCTGTGTTTGTGAATTGTGTGCGCAGTAGCCGCACATGCATCAACAAAGTAGTGCCAAGCGTGCGCCTGTGTCATAAGTAAAGGGCCGGCTGGCTTGTCCGTTAAAGGGTGCTGTAACCCCCAAAGTACACTCCAGTCCAAACCAAAAAAAAAATTATTTTCTGTGTTTGTGAATTGTGTGCGCAGTAGCCGCACGTGCATCAACAAAGTAGTGCCAAGCGTGCGCCTGTGTCATAAGTAAAGGGCCGGCTGGCTTGACCGTTAAAGGGTGCTGTAACCCCTGAAAGTACACTCCAGTCCAAACCAAAAAAAAAATTATTTTCTGTGTTTGTGAATTGTGTGCGCAGTAGCCGCACGTGCATCAACAAAGTAGTGCCAAGCGTGCGCCTGTGTCATAAGTAAAGGGCCGGCTGGCTTGACCCTTAAAGGGTGCTGTAACCCCCAAAGAACACTCCAGTCCAAACCAAAAAAAAAATTATTTTCTGTGTTTGTGAATTGTGTGCGCAGTAGCCGCACGTGCATCAACAAAGTAGTGCCAAGCGTGCGCCTGTGTCATAAGTAAAGGGCCGGCTGGCTTGACCGTTAAGGGTGCTGTAACCCCCGAAAGTACGCTCCAGTCCAAACCAAAAAAAAAAATTATTTTCTGTGTTTATGAATTGTGTGCGCAGTAGCCGCACGTGCATCAACAAAGTAGTGCCAAGCGTGCGCCTGTGTCATAAGTAAACGGCCGGCTGGCTTGACCGTTAAGGGTGCTGTAACCCCCGAAAGTACACTCCAGTCCAAACCAAAAAAAAAATTATTTTCTGTGTTTGTGAATTGTGTGCGCAGTAGCCGCACGTGCATCAACAAAGTAGTGCCAAGCGTGCGCCTGTGTCATAAGTAAAGGGCCGGCTGGCTTGACCGTTAAAGGGTGCTGTAACCCCCAAAGTACACTCCAGTCCAAACCAAAAAAAAAATTATTTTCTGTGTTTGTGAATTGTGTGCGCAGTAGCCGCACGTGCATCAACAAAGTAGTGCCAAGCGTGCGCCTGTGTCATAAGTAAAGGGCCGGCTGGCTTGACCGTTAAAGGGTGCTGTAACCCCCGAAAGTACACTCCAGTCCAAACCAAAAAAAAATTATTTTCTGTGTTTGTGAATTGTGTGCGCAGTAGCCGCACATGCATCAACAAAGTAGTGCCAAGCGTGCGCCTGTGTCATAAGTAAAGGGCCGGCTGGCTTGTCCGTTAAAGGGTGCTGTAACCCCCAAAGTACACTCCAGTCCAAACCAAAAAAAAATTTATTTTCTGTGTTTGTGAATTGTGTGCGCAGTAGCCGCACGTGCATCAACAAAGTAGTGCCAAGCGTGCGCCTGTGTCATAAGTAAAGGGCCGGCTGGCTTGACCGTTAAGGGTGCTGTAACCCCTGAAAGTACACTCCAGTCCAAACCAAAAAAAAATTATTTTCTGTGTTTGTGAATTGTGTGCGCAGTAGCCGCACGTGCATCAACAAAGTAGTGCCAAGCGTGCGCCTGTGTCATAAGTAAAGGGCCGGCTGGCTTGACCGTTAAGGGTGCTGTAACCCCCGAGAGTACACTCCAGTCCAAACCAAAAAAAAAATTATTTTCTGTGTTTGTGAATTGTGTGCGCAGTAGCCGCACGTGCATCAACAAAGTAGTGCCAAGCGTGCGCCTGTGTCATAAGTAAAGGGCCGGCTGGCTTGACCGTTAAAGGGTGCTGTAACCCCCAAAGTACACTCCAGTCCAAACCAAAAAAAAAATAATTTTCTGTGTTTAGCCGCACGTATATATCAAATCGATATAACATAAATGGAGGACCAAACTTTCTCCGATAAAAATAAAATAGAGAAAAATCAAGAACCACTTCCTCCTAGTGCTGAAGCTGCTGCCACTAGTCATGACATAGACGATAACATGCCATCAATGTCGTCTGCCAAGGCCGATGCTCAATGTCATAGTAGAGGGCACATACAATCCCAAATGGCAAAGTTCAGGAAAATGACCTTGAAAAAGACATTTAAATCAGCTGAAGAGAAACGTAAACTTGCCAATATGCCATTTACGACACGGAGTGGCAAGGAACGGCTAAGGTCGATCCCTAGTATGTTCATGACTAGTGGTTCAGCTTCACATGACGATGGAAGCCCTCCTCCCACTAAAAAAATCAAAAGAGTTAAGCTGGCAAAAGCACAGCGAAGAACTGTGCTTTCTAAGAAGATATCACAAATCCCCAAGGAGAGTCCAAGTGTGGTGGTGGTTGCGATGCCTGACCTTCCCAGCACTGGACGGGAAGAGGTGGCTCTTTCCACCATTTGCACGCCCCCTGCAAGTGCTGAAAGGAGCACCCACAGTCCACTTGCTGATATGCAAATTGAAGATGTCACTGTTGAAGTACAACAGGATGAGGATACTGGTGTAGCTGGCGCTGAGGAGGAAGTTGGCGAGGAGGATTCTGATGGTGATGTGGTTTGTTTAAATCAGGCTCCGGGGGAGACAGTTGTTGTCTGTGGGATGAAAAAGCCCATCACGGTCATGCCTGGGCAGAAGACCAAACATTCCACCTCTTTGGTCTGGCAATATTTCTATCCAAATCCGGACAACAACTGTCTTGCCATATGTACCATATGTAAAGGTGAAATAAGTAGGGGTAGGGACGTCAACCACCTAGGAACATCCTCCCTTATACGGCACCTGCAGCGCGTTCATAAAAAGTTACTGTCAAGTTCAGAAACTTTGGCTAAGACTGTAAGCAGTCCAGGGACACCTAAATCCCGTTGTCCTGTTGTATCCAAGCGCCTGCAAACCACACCGTCAACTCCCTCCTCGTCAATTTCCTCCTTAGTCAGGATCGGAAGTAGTCCTGCAGGCCATGTCACTGGCATGACTGACTCTCCTATCCGGGATTCCTCTGGAGGATCCTGCATTGCTACGCCTACTGCTGCCGCTGCTGCTGTTGCTGCTGCTGGGAGTCGTTCATCATCCCAGAGAGGAAGTAGGAACACCACTACTTTTACTAAACAATTGACCCTCCAACAGTCCTTAGCGAGGAGGATGAAGTACGACAGCAGTCATCCTGAAGCAAAACGTATAACTGAGGCCTTGACTGCTATGTTGGTGTTAGACGTGTGTCCAGTATCCGCCATTAGTGCAGTGGGATTTAGACAATTGATGGAGGTAGTGTGTCCCCGGTTCCAAATCCCGTCTAGATTCCACTTCACTAGGCAGGCGATACCGAGACTGTACAGAAACGTCAGAAAAAGTGTCCTCAGTGTCCTGAAAAATGCCGTTGTACACAATGTCCACTTAACCACGGACATGTGGACAAGTGGAACAGGGCAGACTAAGGACTATATGACTGTGACAGCCCACTGGGTAGATGTATCACCTTACGCAGCAACAGCAGCAGCGTCACCAGTAGCAGCATCTCAGAAACGCCAGCTCGTTACAAGGCAGGCTACGCTGTGTATCACCGGTTTCAGTAAGAGGCACACCGCCGACAACCTCTTAGAGAAACTGAGGGAAATCATCGCCCAGTGGCTTACCCCACTTAGACTCTCCTGGGGATTTGTGATATCTGACAACGCCACCAATATTGTGCGGGCATTACATCTGGGCAAATTCCAGCACGTCCCATGTTTTGCTCACACAATAAACTTGGTGGTGCAGAATTTTCTGAAAAGCGGCAGGAGACGCTTTGGGTGGCCCGAAAAATTTCTGGCCACTTTCGCCATTCAGCGACTGCGTGCCGAAGACTGGAGCGCCAGTAAACACTCTTGAACCTGCCCCGCCATCACCTGAAGCAAGAGGTTGTGACGCGGTGGAACTCAACCCTCTATATGCTTCAGAGGATGGAGGAGCAGCAAAAGGCCATACAAGCCTATACATCCACCTATGACATAGGCAAAGGAGGGGGTATGCACCTGACTCAAGCGCAGTGGAGAATGATTTCCGTGTTGTGCAAGGTTCTCCAGCCCTTCGAACTTGCCACACGTGAAGTCAGTTCAGACACAGCCAGCTTGAGTCAGGTCATTCCCCTCATCAGGCTTTTGCAGAAGCAGCTGGAGAAAGTGAAGGAGGAGCTAAGACGGAGCGATTCCGCTCGGCATGTGGGACTTGTGGATGAAGCCCTTCATTCGCTTTGCCAGGATTCCAGGGTGGTCAATCTGTTGAAATCAGACCACTACATTTTGGCCACCGTGCTTGATTCTAGGTTTAAAGCCTATGTGGTGTCTCTCTTTCCGGCCGACACAAGCCTGCAGAGGTGCAAAGACCTGCTGGTGAACACACTGTCAGCTGAAGCGGAACGTGACACGTCAACGGCTCCTTCTTCATTTTCTCCCGCAACTGGGGCTGCCAGGAAAAAACTTAGGTATCCTAAGCAACCCGCTGGCGGTGATGCAGGGCAGGCAGGACCAAGTTTGGACATCTGGTCCAGACTGAAGGACCTGGCAACAATTTCTGACATGTCTACTGTCACTGCATATGATACTGTCACCATTGACAGAATGGTGGAGGATTACATCGGTGACAGCATCCAAGTAGGCATGTCAGACAGTCCATACCTGTACTGGCAGGAAAAAGAGGCAATTTGGAGGCCCCTGTACAAGCTGGCTCTATTTTACCTGAGTTGCCCCCCCTCCAGTGTGTACTCCGAAAGAGTGTTTAGTGCAGCCGGGAACCTTGTCAGCGAAAGGCGTAGGAGGTTACTTCCACAGAATGTGGAGAAGATGATGTTCATCAAAATGAATTATCAGCTCTTCCAGGGAGACCAGCCTCCAGAAGGTACAGAGGGACCTGTGGTGGTGGATTCAAGTGGGGACGAGTTAATACTTTGTGAGGATGAGGATGTACACACTGAAGAGGGTGAGGAATCGGTGGATGAGGAGGATGAGGATGACATCTTGCCTCCGTAGAGCCAGTTTGTGCAGGGACACATTAATTGCCAGCTTGTTTTGTGGGGGCCCAAACGAACCAATCATTTCAGCCACAGTTGTGTGGCAGACCCTGGCGCTGAAATGATTGATTTGTTAAAGTGTGCATGTCCTGTTTATACAACATAAGGGTGGGTGGGAGGGCCCAAGGACAATTCCATCTTGCACTTCTTTTTTTTCTTTGCATTATGTACAGTTTGGGGCCTAGTTTTTCTAACTGCCATCCTGTCTGCCACTGCAGTGTCACTCCTAGATGGGTCACGTGTTTGTGCCGCCCACTCGTGTCGCTTAGCATAGTCATCCAGCTACCTCGGTGCAACCTTTTGGACATGAAAACACTATTGTGAGGTGTGAGGTGTTCAGAATAGACTGGAAATGAGTGGAAATTAAGGTTATTGAGGTTAATAATAGCATAGGAGCAGAGAAACCAACAAATTCTGTGATTTTAGCTGTTTTTATGCTTTTTAAAAAAAAAATACAGATCCAAAACACAAAACCCAGAACCCAAAACACGGAAGGGTGGTTTTGGCAAAACCAATCCAGATCCAAAACACGAAGAAAGATCCAGATCCAAAACCAAAACACAAAACACGAAAAGTGGCCGGTGCACACCCCTAATATATATATATATATATATTAGCCGGAGTACCCGGCATTGCTCGGGATTTTAAGAATGTTTGTTTACACATCATCCTCCAACAAACCTCTCCTTAGATATAAAGAAAACGATAGTCCGCGCTAGTACTACAGTAAATTCGCTACAATAAATGAGCATTAAATAACAATGATATGTATATATAAAAAATATATATATATATATTATTTATTAAATGTAATATTCTCCCTTTCTCCTTTTGGCTCGACGGGTACTGAAGCGTTGTTCCACTCGTCACGTTAAACGTGGAAGCCGGTCCGTGCACCACAACGATGTTCTCCGTGGTGCATGCATCAAAGCGTGAGTCTGGATGGAACACTGAATCTGAATGGAGCGCTGGATAATTCAGGTGGTAACAGTGTGTCAGCGTAACAGTGAATAATTGAGCGTCCCAACTAATGCGTTTCGGCACTTGACATGTGACTTTATCAAAGGTCTACAGAGTTTGCTTACTCCGCTGCATTACTTCAGTATTAGATCTCCAAAAGGTTTCAGCGACAGATATCGATAGTTAAACCTCTCCTTAGGCAGGCCTCATGAAAAGTGTGACAAACTTCCCCATCCACAGTCCTAAGGCCTTCGAAGGAAGTAGGACTTGTAACGGTGTAAAGCAAACTTCGGAGATAGAGGCATTCAAAATGTGTCGGATGTACAGTGTAAACATGGCCAAGAGCTTCTGTTGCTCTGATACCAGGATGACTGTGTACTTACTGGTTGCTGGATTGCACTATGAAATGCACAGCAACTACTTCCAGTTTCTTGTGCAGCTATTTATGGCATTCAGGGTCTACACAGTGTATAAGATTCATCCAATCGGTTTTACCCTTCAGGGGCTGACAAAAGAACGAACCAGAAGTAGCCTCTGTGTGTTCCATACCGTGGTCCAGCAACCAAGGAGGTAGACAAAAAAGTTTGGTCGCCACTATTGACACCATCTAGTTGTGTAAGCTCATGTATGAGCAAGTATAAATAAAAAATTTGTGCTGCAGAGCTGCGTTTTTGCATCCCAGTATAGTTGCCATCTTTATGGGCCTGATTCTAAATCAGATGGATTTCTCCTCATGGATGCAGATATACATTTTTACCATATTCAGACTCATAATAAGCCTGGCTTAATATCAATAGTGGTTATAAATTCATACAGCATTTAAAAGGTACTGTAAACTCCACATGATAGGCTTAGTAAATTATGTTCAGAGACTTAGATTATATGCTACAGAATAAAATTCCATAATTCCTCAGTATGTAGCAAAATGCAGGTTATAAAATCAAATTATGAAATAAAACAAAACATATTAATATTTTTATTATTGACCTTGCTGATGGCCCAAGAAGAATGGTGTCCAAATCTGCATCTAACAATAAACCAAACAGGACAATGCTTTTATTCTTCTTTGGTGTTTTATGTGTAGACCCATGAGAGATCTTGTCTTGTAAACTGTGGCTTGTAAACTATGGATATGTATAGAAAAACTGAAGGAAAAATTTTCACTTTTATATAGTAGATAGAGAGTAGAGAAAGAAAAGGAAAAATAGTAGATAAGCTAAATCCTTTTCTAATTCCGTACCTGTCCTGTAGAGGGCAAATGCTATGCGCAAATTGTGTTTTTTAATTAATTAACAATTAACAGTAATACATTTAAATTTCACATTTTTTAGTTGCCTCCGCCGTGTTTTAATACGCTCGTATGTAAAATTTCACGAACTCACAGTACTCAATAGTACTCACAGATAACCCCACAAGTGCGGCACTCAGACACCATAAAAACGACCAGACACAAGGTGAATTGATCAACGCTGAATTGATCAATCGATCTATCCTGAAGACAGTTTGATGTGGTAAACTGAAACGTTGATTGATTCACCTTGTGTCTGGTCTTTTTTGCGGAGTCTGAGTGCCGCACTTGTGGGGTTATCTGTATATATATATATATATATATATATATATATATATATGTAATGAACATGATGACTAGACCCCGTAATACTTTTTTTTCACATCACTTGGGGATGAAGAAGTTTAACCACCATAATAAATTAACCCCTTAATGTTACGGTATGGCTACTTATGGTAAAATGTTACTATAGAAATGTGCTGCCAGCTGTATTCCCAAAATAAGTGGCGTATTTAATTTTTTTGTGCATTAATTTCCTGAAGTGCAGTAGGGAGCAATAGGGCATTAGGGAGAAATCACAAAAAGTAAAAAAAAAATATTTGTTAATTTTAACCCTTGTAATTTCCATAAAAAAATATTATTTTTGAAAGTGGCAGAGAGAGTATATGGCCCCATAAGGTGCAAATTTGGTAAATGCCTCTATTAGTGGAAGGGTTAATAGTCCAAACAATAGTTTCAGTATGAATCTGTACTGTGCACCTCAACTGCACGTCTAGCAGAACAATAAATTTGTACACAAAATCAAACTGTATCCCATTGCCAAAGCAGTTTCAAATACAAACATTATTGATGTCTGCAATTTAGGGGAAAACAAATATTGAATAACCTACAGGGTATAATAATTGTTCATAACAGATATAATAAGGACTTGCGTAGAAGCTGATGCATGTGCCACAGGCATTCATTTTATTGTTCTCAATGTTCCGTATACTCTATATACTGCTTTTTTTAAACATTGTGCTATTTGCTGGAAATTACTGATCTGAACATTATTACAAAATCAGTGAAGTGTTAAAAAGATGCCTGATGCACTGGTACATCTATGCTTCAAATGTAAGAGAAACGCTTGTAAAGGAGACACTTTATTAGATCCTAACACATGACCACTTCCACAACCAGTAGAACTAACATCTGCTACCAACTTGTCCTGCAAAATTAAATCTTCTTGAAAATATTTAATAATTTATTTATGTAATAATTATAATTATTTAGTCATATTAAGTTGTACCCCTCTCTCATATATCTGTGTAAAATGTATTTTACTGAAGTTTTAATGCACAATACCATCAAAATAAGGTTGTGGTATGGTAGGTCAACAGATCTCAAGAATGTCGAAATGGTTGAAATGTCGACATGCTTAGCATGTTGAGGTTGACCATGTCAACATTCAACATGTCTACATGGATGACATATTGATATGACAGAATGTCGACCTAATGGCCCTGGTGGTCCAGCGGTTCATTACCCGGTCCCAGCAGAAGCACCATCTCATCCCTTCATCCAGGTCATGGCGCTCTTGTGACTCAGTTCCAGTGGAGTGAGCTGATGCTGTGGTGTTCTGGTAAGTATACCTGCCCTATCTCTAACCCTAATCCCTACCACTAAGCCTAAAACTCCTGCTTGTGCCTAATCCTAACACTCTCACACAGCTTAACACTATGCCCTCCCCCCACAGCCTAACCCTAACCTTCTCTCTAGTGCCTCACAGACATGCTCTCTGTATAGTATACCATTTCATGGGAGTTTTTTAGCATTGTGGTCAATGGATTGCTTACTGTACTTTATGGTGGCGATTAAAATGATCCCTATATTGTATTGCACTAGGATTCTATTGATATTGTGTACTGGTCATTAGTTTGTTCTTTATATTGTATGGTGGTTAATCACTCATTTTTGGCAGTCAATGAGGTGCTCTCTGTATGGTTATCACTAGAATTCTCTCTGTAATGTATGGTTATCAGTATGATGCTCCATCCTCCTTGCATTGCATGTAATTTACTGCAATGCTCTCAGTATTGTATTGCAGTCACTGGCATGCTTTCTAAAATGTATGATTATCACTGGGATGCTCACTCTACTGTAAGATGGTCACTAATATGCTCTCTGTACTGTATGGCAGGCACTAGAATACTCTTTGTATTGTATGGCAGTCATGCTCCATGTATTGTATGGTGGTGGTTCACATGTGCTCTGTATCTCATACCAGTCATTGAGATGCTTTCTATATTGCATAGTGGTCATTGGGTTGCTTTCTGTTCTGTATGACAGTCATTGTTATGATATTTGTATTGTATGCAGTCACTAGGATAATCTGTATTGAACTGTAGATCTATCATGAGTACAGAGGAATTATTATGCAAAACAATGTAATACCTGATTTGTCTTATATGGAGTACATTTAGCATTCATGTTGGTATTTTAGTTTCAAACTAAAAATCACGTAAATTAAAAGGTTTATGCTAATGGTTACCAGTAATGAAAAAAGTATGTTTTTAGGGATTTTGGGGGGAATTTGAAAGCCAGCCCTGCCAACAAGATGAGGTGCAGAGAGCATGGGTGTGCTGACACTGTCTACCAGTGCAATTCATCTTCTGCTTAATTGTTAGATCCAACTGCTGTGACAGGCCATTCCTAGCTGTGACTACCACTGCCTTGAAGGAAGGTGTCAGGCGGGCATTTAGAAAAATCATAGAGCTGAAATGCTCTGTGTTGACATTTTAAAATTAATAAGGAATGTTCATCATCTGAAATTGTCACAACCCAGGCTTGTTACCTCTGCAGCTGGGTCACTTACCATTCCTGTGGCCAGCCGGCTTACTCCCTGATCTCGGTCCGCGCATCCCCTGTCTTCTCAGTGAGACACAGGCTTCATCATTTCCAGCCTGCTAAGCCGCAGCTTACATCCAGCCAGCCCCAGAGTAGTGATGTCCCAATCACCTGACCAATCCAGCCAATCTCTCAAATCTGAGCCAACTGTCGAAGCTGAATAATTGGCTGAGACAAGTTCAGTTTAAAATTGAATCGCAGCGACACCATCTTGCGACTGGCCACAAGATGCCATTTTGTGAAATGGCTGCCTAAGCGCCATTTTAGATAAACTCACATTTTAGTACATGTGGCGATAATACCATTAGCATCATATGAATGCATTAGTGACCATTATCATATGTTACGGTGATTCACTAAAAGCCTATTTCATTACTTTACGTATTATAAAGGATATATTCCAGAAATGGCTTTATATTATTGATAAGCAAGTGGCCAGGTGACAACTGGCTTGTGTAGATAAGTTTCCTGCATAGTGTTTGCTCACTACGGGTGGTCTGGCTAGAATGTCTCTTGTAGTTTGCATTTTCACACAAGAGACCGACAGAGGTATTTTCCCTTTGAACACAGGAAAGTGGGGGGGGGCTGCTGACAGGACATGTAGAACTATCTAACCCAGCATGCCACACTGCTAAAATGTTCACTCAGAGACAAATGCATTTTCATACACACATTAAATATGTCTTTATACCAAACCCTGAATACCCACACATTTCATATTCATACATAAGGTTCAATAAGCTTTAAAGTGTATGATTCAAGAAGGTTCAGTTAGTTTAAATGCTAAGAAATAAAGATATTTGTTAACTAAGGAATTATACAAGATAAACACGTAATTCTTGGAGTTGTTCTGATGCGTACTCTTTCCACAGTTTCCCGGTGCTATCGGTGAGGAGATCACATTATGCATTCTCGAGTTATGGACCGCAGAACCAACAAGCAACCAAAATGTATATTTTAGATTCAACTGTTAGGATGCTGATGAAGGCGTGAGGAGGAAGACCCCTAGCTGTTAGAGGCAGGGAAAGTCTGTTTAAACCAGCCTGTTAGATGCACTGTAACAGATGCTTCACCTCTGGGAACCAATGACATCAGCAACAGACATACCTTTTGTCTTGTTTATACTGGGGGGGTATAAGTATGGGTGCACAGACACTATTTGGGAGTCTTTGTGCTGAATGCTGAATGATGAGGGGTCTCTTGCTGAAGCCTATCTCTGGGTCCAGAAGCGCCTGTGTATGTATACTGTACTTGTGGTCTGTATGATTTACTTTTGCACCTAAATTGTGTCTTGATCAATTGCGTGTAACTGTCTGAACTTTTACCTGAATATCACTTGTGCTTTGGAACCACAGGTTCTATGTCTAAGTCTTTATTTATGGTGTGACTGCGTACGCAAATTAGCGTCATACTTAGAGGTTTATATGAAGGATTTTAGAAGGTACAGGCAGGGGTACATAGAGGTTCTGATCCAATATTGTTACAACCTTGACCATCTGACGCAGCTCATTCAATCCTGGCTAACCCCGGGGTATGTATTCCAGCTGCTGCCTCTCAGTCATTGCCAGTACAATGTCTAGCTCAGTCCTTACTGAGTGAAGCGCAACTGTGCTCCATTGACAGTTATATTGTTACCTGCCGGTGCAGTTCTGTTGTTGTTTGCTGCACTAACACTCCATTCTATTTCACTCCTATTTTATCAGTATCTCAATTTGCACATGAAATGCCAGCTTGTTCCAGTGTGCTGTATCTGTGCTCCGCCTGTACAAAGCATCCACCAGGTTCTGCTCAGGTATATTGCTGTTCCTGCTTCCCTGGTTCCATACCAGACTAATCCACAGCTACCATCAATGCCGGTATTCAGTCTGTATCCAGTCCTGTCATCATTAGATTGCTCCCAGACTACAGAGAAACCCAGGTCCAAGTATGGTAAATCCTTCTGCCAAGATCAGTCACTCAGGTGTCCTGGACTACAGAACCAAGTAAGAAAAGTGTCATATTATTATCAAGTAACAACCCACTTCAGCCTGGTTACTCTACTGCTACACTCTCCCCTGTTACATAACATCATACCATCATCAACACCGACGTCCCCGGTGGTCTAGTGGGTACGATCCGACATCTCCATGCCTAGACCCGGGTTCGATTCCTGGTCAGGGAAGCAACTAATTAAATGTCAAGAGGTCTCCTCAGGCCCTGCCAGCTTTGCTTACACACCTCCTACTTCTAACACAGACATCTACCCGACTCTGGTCCCACAAACAAATTTAAGCGTCACAGTAATTTGCCAACAATTAACTCTGAAAATACTGATTCCAATGTTTCCTGGGCATTATCACTCCTGAGTAACGGGACAGGTGTTTGTCCTGACTTCAATAAGTTAGCACACAGCAATTTGAGTTCTATGAGCAAATGAAAAAACACCCAATCTTCAAAGTCACCATCTGACTCCACTCTTAGAACAGCTGGGTCTTATAGTGACACAGATTGCCTATCTTTTGTGATTTGGGGAATCGCCACCTCCTGTTACCTGATCCCAGCCCATTTTTTTCCTTTATTAATTATTTGTATAATGCAGATTTTGTTAATAAGTAATAAATAAATAATGATAATCGTATAACATATTGGGAGTTTACACTGGGCTTTAGAAAGGTCTCTAGACAATTCAATGGTCTGCACTAAGCCTTTAATCAGTGCAGACATCTGTATCTGATAAGGCTCTACAAGGGAGAGGATGGCACAAAATATTGATGACTGTTTGCTAATGTTTGCAGTTAAAGCAAAATAAGTTCAAGGTAATCACCGAGTTGGCAGAATGCTCGACAAATTATTTTTATTTTATTTATTTTCTTTTTTTATAAAAGTGTTCACATAATATACATCCCATTAACACCGAAGTTAACTGGAAATAAATCAGCAGAACTGCAGTTTTGACTGAAAGAAAAATACAAGACATGCAGAGAAAAAAGAAGAAGAAAGTTATTTAATCTAAGCAATTATCTAGAAAAACCTGCATTATGGGGGCTTTCTGTGACCACTCTAGAGACTCAAACATCTTCTTTAAATACCAAGTACATTAAGTCAATGGCATTATGATTGATTATTGCAATACTCCCAAATTGGCCTTGTAGTTTGATACCAGGACAAGAGACAGATGCTGGGGATGTTTCCAAACTGTTAGAGGACACATTTGTGTTTACTGGGAAAGAAAATAGTCTGGGAAGGTACATTACTCTGTATATACCTTTATTTAGCAATAACTACGTCTGAAGTTTTATAGCAAGATTTACCCAGACATTTCGATCCTTTATTTTTTCTTTTCGGAGCACTATTTATTTTTTATTTTATAATGATTGTCGTTTTTTTAGGAAATTTACTTACTTCTCATTGTATAATAAAAATAAATGTATACAGTACATTGTTATTTTTTACTAATTGTGCTGTGGCAAAGTAAAGGTCTTACCAGATGTGTCTAATGGTGCGTACACATGGTACGATATTTATGAACAATATGAATGATAACAATATCGTTCAATGATAAATCGTTCATATCGTTCATTTTATGCAGCAAACGACCAATGAACGTCCAATGATGCTCGTTCCCGCATGGACGATAATGATATCTATGGTTGTCCGTACATACAGGCCATCTTGGACGATTTCATCACGATTTCCATGATCAGAGATGTGGCAGGATGACTTTACTGAAAGATATATTTGTATGTACACCCAATATCATTTGTCCTGCACTACAGAAAGTTCAAGGGGAATCGTTCAGCGATATTGTTAGTTGTGCAGATCGTACCGTGTGTACCCAGCTTAACAGAGGTCTTCTGACTGCTATCAGACTCCGGGGTGTTGCTGCATTGTGGCAAATTAAACAGACCAAACAGGGCATCTGCTCTAATCACACTGGGAACTTTTAGACCCACGCAAGGAAAAACATGTGATTAACACCTGCCAATTAGAAAAGTGCTGGGGTGGAGTTTAGCTATAAAAAAAATGCTGTTTCCAGCAGGGGAATGTCATTAACAACAAACCAGCTGTCTATTTGGATAGTAAGTTGGATTGTAAGGTACTAGGACAGGGAAATGGGGGTGGTGCATCCACACAGGAGTTTATGGTATCAATCAGTGGTGGGCTGGGCTGGGGGGCAGGGTGCCATGTGCCCCCTGGGCCGCAGCGTCATGCGGGCCGCGGGCTGTGGGCAGTCTTTGTCACTGTGACACAGACTGAACCGTGTGTCTAGCGCTGACCGGACGAAGTTCAGTCAGCACTACACAAGTGACAAACACGACTGAACCGTGTTTGTTTTGATCAGCAGCCAATGAGAGTCTGTCAGACTCTCATTAGCTGCTGCTACGCCCACTGCAGGAGCCGCTCCATCTTCTGGCTCCTGCAGTGGGTAATGGGAGAGGCGTCATGATGTTATGACGTTTCTCCACTAATGCAGAGCGGTCCGGCCCGGGAAGGACAGACGGAGGAGCGGATGGTGACGGCGGAAGTGGGGATTGAGGTAAGTTGTTTTTTTTTATTATGTGTGTCTACTGGGGGAGGGGCAGGCAATACAAGGGGGAGACCACTACTGGGGGCACTACTACTGGGGGCACTGCAAGGGGGGAACCACTACTGGAGGCACTGCAAGGGGGGGACTACTACTACTGGGGGCAATACAAGGGTGGGACTACTACTACTGGCGGCAATACGAGGGGGGGACTACTACTACTGGGGGCAATACAAGGGGGGAACCACTACTGGAGGCACTGCAAGGGGGGACTATTACTACTGGGGGCACTACAAGGGGGGGACTACTACTACTGGTGGCACTACAAAGGGGGACTACTAATACTGGGGGCACTACAAGGGGGGAACCACTAGTGGAGGTACTGCAATTGGGGGACTACTACTATTGGGGGCAATACAAGGGGGGGACTACCACTACTGGGGGGCACTACAAGGGGGGACTACTACTACTAGGGGCACTACAAGGGGAGGGGACAACTACTAGGGGCACTGCATAGGGGGAGGGGACTACTACTAGGGGCACTACATAGGGCGGAGGGGACTACCACTTGGGGCACTGCTTTGAGGGACCACTGACAGGGGATCTATAAAAAGGACAATACTGGGGGTACTGCATAGGGGGGAGACTACAACTGGGGCCACTATTTAAGGGGATCTGCATAAGGGTTACCACTATTGGGGGCACTGCATGTGGGGTGGACTGCTACTGGGGGCACTGCATATTGGGCGCCACTACTGGGGGCACTGCATAGGGGGTACCACTACTGGGGGCACTATATAAGTGTTCTTACTCTTGGGGGCACAAGGGGGACCACTCCTGGGGGCACTGTATAAGGTGCACTGCATAGGGGGGATCACTACTGGAGGCACTACTGGAGGCCTGCATAAGGGGGTCCTCTCCTGGGGCACAAGGGGGAACTGCATATGGGCACCACGATGGGGCTGCCCCTAATCTTTATTTTTACTGTACATTAATCCCAAATGGACCCACCTCCTCCCAGGAACACTTGAGGGTACCCTGGCTACATGCTACTCCTCTGCCAGGGCCGCCTGCATGCATTTGCCCCACAAGCTAAAAGTTGCCAGCAAGCCCCTGGTATCAATATATGTATACCTATATTAAGTGGCTATAGCAAAATTAAATTCACCAATTAATCCAATAATTGTTTGGAATAGTAGATAATTTAAGATGCACCCAAGAGTAATTATAGCAACACTCAAAAAAAAAAGAAGAAAGAACAGCCCCAGGGAGCTTCCTGCTCTGATCGAGCAAGAAGCTCCCCACTGACATCAGCAATGATGTCAGTGGGGCCGCCCCCAAACGGCAAGCATTCCGACGGGAATGCCTCAGTTTGGGCAGGCACGTTCCCTGTCTGCCTCCCAAATGAGCGAGCTGTCACTCACCATCGACAGCTCGCCCCGTCTGCTGCGAGACCCCTAGCGACGGAGTGTCCGTCTTTAGCCGGGTCACGCGCATGCGCACAACGGAGCCGGCTCCATCGTGTGCATGCCCAGTGGGGCAACATCGAGTCGGTTGCTAGTGCTCAGCGCTTGCGACCGACTCTGAATGACCGCCTAAGAGTGGTAAAATATGCTGTATACGTGTTCCGTCTTTCCATGATTCGAAATGTGCAAATAACATTGGGATAGGTAAAAAGGGCAGATTAATATCAAAAGTTTGATTAAAAAAATGTAATACCTTACGCCAGAATTTTTTGATCTTTTAACAAGACCAGAAAGCATGAATATAAGATGCATTGTCCATAGAACACTTCGAACATTGACCAGTGGAGCCTGAAATCATGTATTTCCATTGATTCAGAGGAATAAATGCTCTATGTATGAACTTGATATGGACCTCTTATAATCTAGAGGATCCTAATGTTTTCAGTATAGTCCCTATGTGAGAAAGCAATTCTTGAATGTTTCCTAATTCAGGAAGGTAAAAACATGAAAAACCACCCTCATATATGCACCTGCAATCCCAAAAACATTTGCCCCCTTCTTACAGCACCCTAAGAAGGCTATTTCGCTAGTTTTTATGCTTGCCCCCCACTTTGTGCTTTTTTGACCCCAAATTCAAAGTACTCTTTTGGGGTTTTCTTAAGTTTTTCTCTGCAATTTTTGACGCAGTTGTCCTTTGGGGAGCTGGCCCAAAGGTTCTGGGTGGTTTCCCCACATTTGTACCCCAAAATAAAAATGTTGCACTTCTTTTCTCCTGCTATTCATAGATGAATCTTTTTCGCCAATTACATTGCATTGACTTTCCGCGTAAGCGAAAACCATCTGGAATTTAATTTGGAGATAAGTTTTGACCTGGCGAAAAGCCGCAGTCGGCGATACTTTTTCGCGGAAAATGGCTTTTTGCTTCTAATTGAATACGGCCCTATGTTTAATGATGTTTATTAACAATAATATTTGAGTGGATAAATGAAAATTATTTTCTGCCACACTTACTGGGAGTATTGCACTAGATTTTTTCATCTTTTATTACATGCTTGAAATAAAACAAGGAGCTGAAACAAGTCCCAACATTTGCAACTTAAAATAGGGATTTGTTTTTCCTACTTTGCACCTACTTAGGAAGTGACAACTAAAATTTGCATTAACTCCATTGAGACCTGCATGAACTTATCACGGATTTCTAATTGAATAGCAAAAATTTCCAACTGCGGGTTTCTAACCCGTGGTAACGCAACTCTACAGCTAAATGAATTCAACCCTTAAAGTGTAATGTACAAACTGGGGATAAGTGTCCTGCAAGAGACATAATGACGTCATGAAAGTCAATTGACAGACTATTTGCCAATATCATGGATGTGCAAATATACAAACCAAGGGGCATATGTATCAAAGCTTGATGTGAGATAAAAATGTGAAATATATATCAACAACCAATCAGCTCCAAACTATCATTTCTTAAACACAGCCTGCAAAATGTAAGTTAGAAGCTGATTGGTTGGTGATATATATCTCACATCAAGCTTTGATACATATGCCCCAAGTCTTGAATTGACTGGGAATATTTTCTCTTCTGCAAGCGATGCAATGATGTGTATAAGACTATCAGTATATACACACAACTCAATGAATATATTTTGTTTTGCACTATAAGGCAGTTTAAACTAGATGATTATTATTATTACTGAGGATATTTTGCACTTATGAAGACATCTCTAATTTTATATGGCACCAAATGACTCCATTTCACAGGTGGAAATTAAAAATTTGCTTATTTTTTACTGATTTACTCTTGACTAATGAATGTAAGGGAAACTATGTAGACATAAAAATATTCTGAAAAAAAAAAAGAGAAAACTTACAATACATTATGTGGCTACTTGTAGTATGTGGTGACTTTAACATGTGCTGTAGCAGTGGACCAAAATTGATGTGGGTGTTGATCCATATATACATATATAGGCCCTCATTCAGAGCCGTACGCTCTGAGCAGAGCGCGCGCTCTGAATGAGGGCCGGGCTCCATTTTCATGGAGCGTCCTCCTGGACGCTCGTATAGCTGTGGGTCACCACCCTCAGGCTATACGAGCGTGCTTTGTGATGGCCGCGATGGTCGCGACCATCGAATTTGCGAGCCGGAGCCTGCGGTTGAGGTTTTCAACCGCAAGCTCCGGAGTGATTTTGGCTCTATCAGAGCCAAAATCACTCCCACTGACATCACTAGTGATGTCAGTGGGCCGGCTTCTGACGGGAGGCGTTCCCGTGGGAACGCCCCCGTCAGGGAGGCACGCCCCCGGCACGCCCACCAAAGGGGGCGTGCTGTCAATCAACATTGACAGCACGCCCCCTTTGATCGGACACAACGAGCGAAGGACTTTCCTTCGCTCGTCGCGTCTGGCGCATGCGCACGACGGAGCTCCCTCCGTCGTGCGCATGCTCAGTACATAACATCGACCCACAGCCGCTCGCGAGAGGGTCTGAATCAGGCCCATAGTTTTATACTTCATAAGTGATCATAACACTACCCTCTCTTCTTCTATGCAAGTTATCATGTTTCGCTAGCAGTTGTGTTTATTCCTCAGAAAATTGTAGCATTGCAAAACAATGATCTTCTGTGCTGGATCTCTAAGTAATTAAAGGTAATGTTGGGCAGAAGTTTAAGCTGCCATAGTGACCTCTGATTTGGGGCAATTGAAAATAAGTTCGAGATGAAAGGTGACTTGTGTTGAAAAGTCCATTGTTATTTATAAATCTCAAAGCATTTTTAATTTACAATATGCAGTATATGTTCACAGGAGAAAGCAGACTAGAGCGGGGCTAGGGTTCAGGCAGGATGATTTCTCTGGCTGACAGGGAGCTGGCAGGACACATTCCCTACTGATCTATGCCCTGTCAGATTCATTTGTAGAAGGTTTGCACAACACTAATACAAAGCTGCCATCATCGAGAGCTTCTGACAACACAGATACATTTTGAATAATATGAAATCAACCACTTGTATTGTCCCCAGACCTAATGTACTTTAGCACTATAAAGCTGCCATGCTGAAGTGTAATTACACAGCTATTTGTACAAAAAAAATTTAAGTTTGATAACAACAAATGTACATTTAGTTTTTGCTCTAATTTGTCCACTAGAGGCAGCGTTCCAATGGACTCTACTAATAATATATCATTGTACAAAGGCCCTCATTCAGAGCCATACGCTCTGAGCAGAGCGCACGCTCTGAATGAGGGCCGGGCTCCATTTTCATGGAGCGTCCTCCTGGACACTCGTATAGCTGTGGGTCACCACCCACAGGCTATACGAGCGTGCATTGTGATGGCCGCGATGGTCGAGACCATCGCGACCATCGAAATTGCGAGTCGGAGCCTGCGATTGAGGTTTTCAACCGCAAGCTCCGGAGTGATTTTGGCTCTATCAGAGCCAAAATCACTCCCACTGACATCACTAGTGATGTCAGTGGGCCGGCTTCTGACGGGAGGCGTTCCCGTGGGAACGCCCCCGTCAGGGAGGCACGCCCACCAAAGGGGGTGTGCTGTCAATCAACATTGACAGCACGCCCCCTTTGATCGGACACAACGAGCGAAGGACTTTCCTTCGCTCGTCGCGTCTGGCGCATGCGCACGACGGAGCTCCCTCCGTCGTGCGCATGCTCAGTCCATAACATCGACCCACTTGCGAGCGGACAGCCGCTCGCGAGTGGGTCTGAATCAGGCCCAATATCTCTAATAAAAGCAGGAGGTTCCTTCATACAGACTTCACGTTAATAAAAGCAGATATGAGGAAAATATACTTTTTTCATCTACATTTACCTTAGGCGTTAAAATATTTGTCATCATCTGAGCAAGACCGTGCTGGTGTGACTTGATGTGCAAACCGAATGCTGTTCCTTCATCTGAGCATAAAAAAACAACTTGTATAAAAAAGGCAAAAGCACCCTATGCGACAGTATTAAAAGATAGAGGGGACGATTTATCAAATTGTGGAGAGAGATAAAGTACGAGCCAATCAGCTTCTAACTGTCAATTCATAGGCTGTTTGAAAAATGACAGTTACAAGCTGATTGGTTGGTACTTTATCTCTCCCATTTATCTTTCTCCAATCTCCGAGTAAGAGAGAGAGAGAGAGAGAGAGAGAGAGAGAGAGACAGTAAGAGAGGGAAGGAGAGAGTGAGATGGGTGGGATATGATGGCGGGGCAGGTCCAGGCACTTTAGCTAGCAGAAAATAATATAAACTGTATATTGTTATTGCCATTAAATCTATTGTCTTATGTATCTGAATATATACATATATATTATATACATGCATATATTCAGATACATATCTGAATGTGTTAGTTCTTGTTCAATTCTTTTGAAAGCTTTGATTTAGCAAACTAAATTGAGTGACAAACTCTGAGAGCTTCACTCTCTGAAGGAGCAGCATAAAGGGAGAGAAGGGAGCAGGACTGCACCCTCTAATTTTAAACATAACAAAATGTACTGCCATGCTGAGACTTGTAGTGCCACACAGAAAAAATAAAATGCAGGAAGCACACTGTAAGCACTAAAGATGCATACACACACAACAATTTTTTGAACGACTATCAATAACGATATCGTTTATCTTTCAATCGTTGAAAAAATCGTTCACTTTCTGAGTTAAAATGATGAACGACTATCATTCATGCGCGGTCACGTTTGTAGGTTGTAATTTGTAATTCAGTCAGACTGACAAACTCAACGATTTTCAGTAAGGGAATACACAAAAATCGTTTTTAGTTCAAAAAAATTGTTCCCTTGAAAAAATTAATGATAATTGTTTACTAAATCGTTGTGTGTGTATGCAGCTTAAGAATACTGCTAATCAAAACATTTATAATAAACTCTAAAAATTAACATGGAGTGTAAATAAGGTTCTTAGCATACCCACCTACCACGTCCTGGTGAATCCTGTCAGGTGGGTCCCTAACATCCATAATACATTATATTAATTTACCCAGGACTTACCTATAATAGCATTCCAATGTGTAGAATGCAATGCAAGGACCTATGCTAATTAAAATCACCAAGGAGCAGCGTAATAAGAAAAATCTTCAATTATCAGCAATTTTCATACTGTGACTGCTTGTTTTCATTGTCAATTATCAGACATATGGAGCCACCCTGTGTCGTTGAATAAATGGAATAAGTCAATTGTAGCTTTCATTCCAAAAGATAGCCACAGCAACACACTGCAGAGTGCTGTCCATTTACAAAGTTCCCTTCCAAGGAGTTATATGAACATGAGTAACATTATCATTAGTAGTTACCATCTTACTGAGCTCAAACGAGGTTCTCAGCAAATAATGGCGCTACCTGGTGGCAGATACTTTTACGCACATTTACTAATTGTAAAGATTAGAGGATTCCAATGCAAAAAATATTCATTAGCGCATGTTTTACATTTTCCCAAATGTGCTGGATGTTTTAGCAACTTGTTTTCATTTCCTGTGGTGCAAATTAATACATTTTTAAGTAATATAGAATAGAAAAAAAAATTACAAAAAAATGGGGGATAGCTTCTGTAGATCTTAACAATTCATGAAACAAGCCACTTTCATACTGTACAGATATTATAAGATAGAACCTTTTTGTTCAGGCAGAGAAATGCTGACAGCAAGTGCATGCTTCCTTATCCTACTAGACAAAGTTAAAGTAAACATAGTACAAAAGTATACAGGGGCATTAAGAGAGGACAGGTGAGTACAAAATATTGTATCGTAAATATTCTCTATATTAATATACACCTCACTGGGTATCTAATTTAGCTATGTATTTAAAAACTTTATATGTACAGTGTGGATCCAATTAATAGTATTGTATATTTTGTTGTTATATACAGTGGTCCAAATAATTCTTTTTTGGCTAAGACTAGTTAAACCACCTGGTTATATAATGGATTAGGCTGTGGAATATCAATTCTCTCCATTGGTGATAATATGAACAACCCTGCTACCGATATATAGATAAGGATAATTATAACATGGTTTTATCCATACAGTATAACAGATTTAAATTACAATTGGATGAGATATCCGTGTTATACAAATTAATGATCCAATTTATGTACCAACAAATGGAGAACATGTCCTCATTGAAGATCTCCCAAACTCTCCCAAAATTAAAGCTTGAGAACAACAAATGTACATTAAGTTTTTGCACTAATTTGTCCAGTAGAGGCAGCGTTCCAATGAACTCTACTAATAATATATCATTGTACAATATCTCTCAGAAAAGAAGGAGGTTCCTTCATACAGACTCCACGTTAATAAAAGCAGATATGCGGAAAATATATATTTTTTCATCTACATTTACCTTAGGCTTTAAAAACAGTATCTCCCATACTATATGTATGGATGTAAAAGCAGTATCTCCCATACTATATGTATGGATGTAAAACAGTATTTCCCTTACTATATGTATGGATGTAAAAGCAGTATCTCCCATACTATATGTATGGATGTAAAACAGTATTTCCCTTACTATATGTATGGATGTAAAAGCAGTATCTCCCATACTATATGTATGGATGTAAAAGCAGTATCTCCCATACTATATGTATGGATGTAAAACAGTATCTCCCATACTATATGTATGGATGCAAAACAGTATCTCCCATACTATATGTATGGATGTAAAAGCAGTATCTCCCATACTATATGTATGGATGTAAAAGCAGTATCTCCCATACTATATGTATGGATGTAAAAGCAGTATCTCCCATACTATATGTATGGATGTAAAAGCAGTATCTCCCATACTATATGTATGGATGTAAAAGCAGTATCTCCCATACTATATGTATGGATGTAAAACAGTATCTCCCATACTATATGTATGGATGTAAAACAGTATCTCCCATACAATATGTATGGATGTAAAACAGTATCTCCCATACTATATGTATGGATGTAAAAGCAGTATCTCCCATACTATATGTATGGATGTAAAACAGTATCTCCCATACTATATGTATGGATGTAAAAGCAGTATCTCCCATACTATATGTATGGATGTAAAACAGTATCTCCCATACTATATGTATGGATGTAAAACAGTATCTCCCATACTATATGTATGGATGTAAAAGCAGTATCTCCCATACTATATGTATGGATGTAAAAGCAGTATCTCCCATACTATATGTATGGATGTAAAACAGTATTTCCCTTACTATATGTATGGATGTAAAAGCAGTATCTCCCATACTATATGTATGGATGTAAAACAGTATTTCCCTTACTATATGTATGGATGTAAAAACAGTATCTCCCATACTATATGTATGGATGTAAAAGCAGTATCTCCCTTACTATATGTATGGATGTAAAAGCAGTATCTCCCATACTATATGTATGGATGTAAAACAGTATCTCCCATACTATATGTATGGATGTAAAAGCAGTATCTCCCATACTATATGTATGGATGTAAAACAGTATCTCCCATACTATATGTATGGATGTAAAACAGTATCTCCCATACTATATGTATGGATGTAAAAGCAGTATCTCCCATACTATATGTATGGATGTAAAACAGTATCTCCCATACTATATGTATGGATGTAAAAGCAGTATCTCCCATACTATATGTATGGATGTAAAAGCAGTATCTCCCATACTATATGTATGGATGTAAAAGCAGTATCTCCCATACTATATGTATGGATGTAAAGCAGTATCTCCCATACTATATGTATGGATGTAAAAGCAGTATCTCCCATACTATATGTATGGATGTAAAAGCAGTATCTCCCATACTATATGTATGGATGTAAAAGCAGTATCTCCCATACTATATGTATGGATGTAAAAGCAGTATCTCCCATACTATATGTATGGATGTAAAAGCAGTATCTCCCATACTATATGTATGGATGTAAAAGCAGTATCTCCCATACTATATGTATGGATGTAAAAGCAGTATCTCCCATACTATATGTATGGATGTAAAAGCAGTATCTCCCATACTATATGTATGGATGTAAAAGCAGTATCTCCCATACTATATGTATGGATGTAAAGCAGTATCTCCCATACTATATGTATGGATATAAAAGCAGTATCTCCCATACTATATGTATGGATGTAAAAGCAGTATCTCCCATACTATATGTATGGATGTAAAAGCAGTATCTCCCATACTATATGTATGGATGTAAAAGCAGTATCTCCCATACTATATGTATGGATGTAAAAGCAGTATCTCCCATACTATATGTATGGATGTAAAAGCAGTATCTCCCACACTATATGTATGGATGTAAAAGCAGTATCTCCCATACTATATGTATGGATGTAAAAGCAGTATCTCCCATACTATATGTATGGATGTAAAAACAGTATCTCCCATACTATATGTGGAGTATTGGATTCCTCCAAGTCAGTGACGTTTGATGACATGGTTTGTTTACACCGTCACTGACAGATTGAGTCACTCACAGAGCGACCGACGTCTAAGCGGCATTTGTGTTTACACCACATGACCGCTGACGTATCGAGCTGCTCTGACTAGGATCTTACTGGTGCACGTGATCACTGGAGAGAGGTCAGTGTCAGGTGACCTGGAAGTATACGAGTGCAGGTATGCACCAAACTACATTTTATATGTGCTTTTGTTTATGAATATGAATAATTTTATATGTATATTATATTTATTTGGACTCACCTGTATCATATTTACTCCCTTTATTTGATTATATATACGGCTTGGTTCTAAATGATTGTAATGTTTGCAGCTGCTTCCATTTTACAATTAGTATAAGGGTATATAAACCCCATTTTGGGATCACTATTCATCTAAGCTACTGACGAAGTTGTGGGGGTCTTCCACAACGAAACGCGTTTGGAAACAATGGAATATTACACTGGATTGGAGACTTTTAACGGGAGGTTCCAGACCAGCATCTTTTCATCTTTTTACAGCCACTCACTCAGCCATTCATCTGCTGAACAGGAGATAAAGTCATACGGACTACTCTGGAAGGCTGGTAATTTACCTATAACGCTTGCTGGATAATTATCCGGATTGCTCCGATATCTGACTACATTTTCCTATATGAATGCTGCTATTTATTCTATGACTTTGTCACATTGACTTTTATTCATATACTGTATATATTTTTCCATGGACAATGGATTTCAATAGACTGAGATAATCTTTTTTTTTCATCAATTCAGAGTCAGAATACCATTGCTCTTTATTTTACGTTTTTGACTTTATAAGAATGAATTTTGTGCTATGATGTTTTATTATTAAATATTTATATACTATGAACCAAGCCGTATGAGATCATTGAATAGGAGAGTCATCAATACTTATATCAGGACTTATTATTACCTGATTATTTAATTTTATGTTATTATGATATAATTATAAATTGGTATAGTGGTATTTACCCCAAAATATCTTTTTAAACAACATTATTGGTATCTAGCGCTGTTCAATCCCCCCTTCTTTTCAGTATTGTATCTTTATTTGGAGTTTGACATACTCCTTTTGAACCAGTTGCTTGTGACAGCGCCTTTCCATTCTATACCTATTTTAATCCTGATTGTGTGGCTAAACCCCTTCCAGATTTATAGCATGGTGAAGCATAATATCTCCATGGAGAGCGGATATTCACAAGACTGAGAGACCTCACAGTGGCCCCGTTACTATAATACTGTATGATAATATCATTCCAGCTCTCCGACGCCTATCGAAGTAAAGAAGACACAACAAATTCTAAGATGGGTAAATGTAGTACATTCTCCTTAGCTCTGAGCTGTACACAGGAAGTATTCACTTGTTGGAAAATGTCCTGAATATCTTTTGTCAGATGACATTTTTGGCAAAGAGTCAGGGCTGGATGTACTAAGGACAGAAATGCGGTAAAACCCCCCAAAATTAAATTTTTGGGGGTTTGACCACATTTCTCATACGTACTAAGCACCGGTGAGTAATCCCATATTTAGATGGTGTTGCCCAATAGAAGCCCATGGGCTTCCTTTTGGGACACTCTCAAAGAATTATGCAGTGGGATCCCTCCTAGCTCCCCCCGCTTCTCTCGCGTCCTTTCTGTGCATAACCTGGAAGTCACTCTATCGCAAAGGACAGCTATTACAAGGAGAGCTGTCTGTTGCGATTTTCTAGGTACATACCGGTGATATTATTATTATTACCGGTATGTACCTGATAATTGGCGGTATGATCAGCATTGCAGATGCGATGCTTAATACATCCCACCCTCAACGAGAGCTCCAGAGAAGGCCCCCAACCAGAGTAAACACACTGGAATATTACAGAGGATGTGGGAACATCTCCTGCTGGTAAACAGTGTTCGTGTGCATTGCCCCTGAAAGGGGAACTGCTGGTATAATAATGACATTAATGAATGTGAGAAAGCTACCCTTTAACTCCCAGTAGATGTAGTTATCCATTTTTTTTAGTTCAACTACTTATTTTAGTTGAATTTTTAAACAAGTCCACAGCACAAAAGATACTTTGTAAAAAATGACTGGTTCCTTTTAGACATGAAATTTGGGGGCAAATTACAAAGCTTTAATAAAATTCACTGGAAAGGGATGTCAGTCAAAGTAATTTCTGCCTAGAAGCATTTAATCAGATAAAATAATATATAGTATCTCAAGAAATACATGAAGCTGCATCAGGAATAAGGACATTTTAACACAAGCAGAGTAAAATAAAGATGTATTGCTGATCACCTGGGACCTAGAGTTGCTCCCCACATAGAGATATAGGAACATTTGTGTGTAAACTGTCCTAGTGCAGACACCTTGTAGTTTATAGCAAAACGGCTGAGAGGTCTGTCTCATTTTCTTTTCTAGACAGTAGTGGGTTATCTAATAATTCATAAATGCCAACATTTGCAAATCAAATTATCTGGATGTATCAAATATGCCCTAGTATGCTTTAAACTTACTCAAAATCTACCTATCCATTTTCTGCAATTTTCCCATATTGTCTGGGGTACGAATGGCAGGATTGGGCATAATATCTCGGTGGTGACCATCACAACGGTCACAATACCGGCAACGGATTCCCGACCATCAAAATCCTGACAAATTTTACTGAGTATTCTAACGGTAACGCTAACCCTAACCCTCCCCTCCCGAATCCTATACCTAACCGTCACCTTTGGCAGTCTACCCTTAACTGCCCCCTACCGCAGCCTAACCCTAACCCTCCCCCTAGTGCATAAAGGCCCCCATATATTAGCAATCATTTGGGGGCAATTCTGTGTTTTGCAGATGATTGTGTAAAAATAATCTGCAATGTGTTGTTTAGAAATCGCAGATTCCAACCAAAAAGTGATTGGAATTGGTGAATCAGGTTGTCCAACATGTTGGATTTCACAGACCAATTAGGGCTGTAGATTGCTAGTGTATGGTAACAATCAGCCGATCTGCAGAACACTACTACAGTAGTTTATTGATGAGCCTTTCAATACTGACAGATTTATCATTCCTGAAAATGATCTGCAAATCACTGAGAAATATCTGTCATACATGGGCATAGATTGGTGGATTGGGGAATCTTTAAATTGGGGAAAAATCCCAGAATCTACGAATTTGTGATTGCTGATGTATAGGCCCCATAGCACTAACCCACCCCTCCCACAGCATAACCCTAGCTGTCCCCTTCAGCAGGCTAACCCTAACCATCCCCTGCCGTAGCCTAACCCTAATCCTACCTATAGTGCCTAACACTCACCGTAACCCTAATACTCATCATCGGGATTCATTAGTATTTGACTGTCGGTATTCTGCTGCTGGTATTGTGACCGTCGGGATGAACTGTCTGATGGTAATGAAGTTTTTCCAATTGTTTTTTTTTTTTTTTGCAGAACAGACTAGCTTCTGTCTGCTCATCTGTGAGTGCCAAGGTGCCTAGAAATTGCTTAATTGGAACAGGGTATAAAAACATAGGTGAATAAAATGCACTGAATGTTGAGGAGACATTTGTTGGACTAACCAAGGGCCCATGATGGTCTAAATCTGATGCTGGAAACTAATGCTCAGCAAATAATGAAACCTAACTCTGATTGGTGCGTCCACCAAATACCCTAAATAAATGCTGCTTCGAACCAAGGTTCAGGTTTGGGTTGCACAAGTGCTGTATTAAACATTAGCTGCATGAGTGTGTGTAGTCTTTCTGTTAGATGTTCCGATCTTATCGAAATTTAGCATTGAAAACCGCCCATTTCTGCAGATCCAATTTAACGTCAAAGGCATTATTTCAACAAAGCTGATATTGCATTATAATAATCCAGTCCCAGTCACTTCTGATGCTCATTCCACACATTCAAAGAAATCCGAAAGAGCAGTAAGTTATTCTGTATGGTGCACTCTCAAACTTTATAGTTATACCATTATCAGGCAAAGGTTATCTCCCCCTTTCATGGTTACAATTCTGCATTTAATAAATGTTACCATATAGCATATGTTATACAGTAACTGCAGGATACATACTGTTTTTATTCTGATGCTTGGTGAAATAATCAAAACAAGAATGATAGAAAGTGTAATGAAAAAAGTAATTGTCGTTATCCCACGTACAGTATATCCTGAGGTCATACAGCACATGGCCAAATAAATGAATGCAAAAAGCTTCTGGTGAAAGTGGTTGAGTATAACAGAGCCTGTAGTGTCCTATTTCCCTGGTGTTCAGATTAGTCAAGGAGCAGCCTACAAACTGATTCTGAATTTTCTGCAAAGCGACTGCGAGTGCTGAAGTCTGCGTCAGCCAGATTTACTACCTCACGCTAATGTTAGTATGGTGCATCTATGTATCCGTCTATGCATCTAGCGTCGGCACAGCTTCCTGTGTATGGCTCCAGTATTTTACCAGCCGCAATCTTCTTAGAAGCCTATGGGCTTGATTCAGAGTTGGGAATAGAGTAAGGTGGAGCCAGTAACTGTGAATCTTGTGAACCCATGATGCACTGCAGGGGGGGGGGTATAAATTGTGCAGAGAGATTTAGATTTGGGAGGGGTGTGTCTAACTCAAATCTAAATGCAGTGTAAGAGAGAAGCTGTCCAGCATTTGTGAGCTACATGCAAAAGCAGCCGATATTTACCCTGCATGCAAAAGAAGTCTGAATTTGCACACCCCCTGCATTGCAACATGGTTTCTCCAGGTGCTCAGTTACTTGCTCTATCTTACTCTATTCCCACCTCTGAATCAAGACCTATGTCTGCTCAATATCTGACATACAGTATATGGAGTTCCTTGCAAGTTCGAACACTTAGCATGATGTATGTATGTATGTATGTATGTATGTATGGATGTATGGATGTATGTATGTGCAGACCGCATGTATCTATTTATGGTGTATGCACAGTCTACTGAGAATCGCAAAAGACTTCCGTTATTAAATAGATGTCCGACTTAGAATCAGGCTCTATGTGCTTTAAATAAATATATATATATATATATATATATATATTTATATTATGATCTCATCCCCCATTCACTCCAACCAGCTGAACCACACTGGTTTCATAGCTTTTTAATACTGTTCTGGCTTGATGTAATTGGGGTAAGTAATTGCCCCCCAATATTGTAAATAGTCATTTGCGGACTCTGTAACTACATTTGTGGGCCCGTAGCAGCTGCGTCTTTGGTAGTTATGACCTTGTTGCCCCCCCAGTTGCAATAGCTATGGAGCTCATTTGATTAACAAATAGTTAACTACAGGTGGAGTTGTCTTTAAAATGAATACAAGTAATGTTAAGTGCAATCGATTAGCCCTAAACATGCTGGACATAACTGTATCAACAGTTCTGTTATAGTACTAGACATAATAATAATAATAATAATAATAATAATAATAATAATAATAATAATAATAATAATAAACAAATTGATCATTCATGGCTCTGAGATAATATGCTTCTAAAATTATCTCAGCTTTCCTTGATATGAAAATTTATTCAATATTTAATGTTTCAACTTCTTTGATAGTGTCATTACACAGGCGTGAAGCACATACACTATTATACACATGTGTGTAATAAGACGGTGACAATTTTGTCAAAAATTGTGTTGATTTAAAATGACCTTGTAAACACTTATATGATTATTTTATTTCTCCGTCAGAAAGAATATGTAACATTGATTTGTTATGCAATGTCTGCTATCCATTGTTTCCAGAAGTAGCCTTCACCTATCCTTCAACTGCCACGGTAACAAGCGTTACAAGATCGCTGGCTATTATACCTGCCTAGACAATTATTGTGTTTACTTATTGCATCGTCCTTGTGCAAAAAAAACATTTTACTACGCATTAAATTACACTTCATTTAATATAACTTTGGAAAACAACATGAAACCGTTTTCATCATACTATTCAAGCCATTCCTTCCTCGTTCATTTCAGTGAGTTCACCTCTTCCTGGCTTCTTCTATCAGTTGTAGTACCACAGGTTTGGGAGGGGTGCATCTTACCTCAGTACTAAATTGCATTGTAAAATTAAAGCTGTCCGGCATTTGTGGGCAACATACAAAACCAAGCACTATTTATTCAGGTTCCAGTTAATAAATCTACACTAAAAAGGTTGACAATGTTTAGATTACTGTACACCAAATGGTAGACAGTCAATAGGTAGACAGGGGCAAAAGGTTGACAGGTACTGTACAAAAGGTTGACACATAAAAGGTTGACATGGATGAAGATAGACAGTACAAATGGTTGACCGGGTCAAAGGGTCAACATTGAAATGGTCAACGCCAAAATGGTCGACACATGTATTTTTTGTGTTTTCTAGGGCTAGGCACTAACTTGAGAGAAAGAGTTAGGCACTTTCCCTGACAGTTAGGTTAGGCACTAGGAGGAAGGTTAGGGCTAGGAGGAAGGTTTGGGTAAGGCTCTAAGAGGAAGGTTAGGGTTAGGCACTTGGAGGGACAGTTAGGATAGGCACTAGGAGGAAGCTTACGGTTGGGCACTAGATGAAGGTTAGAGTTAGGCACTAGGATGAAGGTTAGGGCTAGGCACTAGAAGGGACAGTTAGGGTTAGGCACTAGGAGGAAGATTACGGTTAGGCACTAGGAGAAAGGTTAGGGTTAGGCACTAGGAGGGACAGTTAGGGTAGGCACTAGGAGGAAGATTATGGTTGGGCACTAGGAGGAAGGTTAGAGTTAGGCACTAGGAGGAAGGTTAGGGTTAGGCACTAGGAGGGACAGTTAGGGTTAAGGAAGGAAGCTTATGGTTAGGCACTAGGAGGAAGGTTAGGGTTAGGTACTAGGAGGAAGCTTATGGTTTGGCACTAGGAGGAAGCTTACAGTTTGGCACTAGGAGGAAGGTTACAGTTAGGCACTAGGAGGAAGGTTACAGTTAGGCACTAGGAGGAAGGGTAGAGTTAGGCACTAGAAGGAAAGTTAGGGTTAGGCACTAGGAGGGACAGTTAGGGTTAGGCACTAGGAGGAAGGTTAGGGTTAGGCACTAGGAGGGACAGTTAGGGTTAGGCACTAGGAGGAAGGTTAGGGTTAGGCACATGCAGGGACAGTTAGGGTTAGGCACTAGGAGGAAGGTTAGGGTTAGGCACTAGGAGGGACAGTTAGGGTTAGGCACTAGGAGGAAGGTTAGGGTTAGGCACTAGGAGGGACAGTTAGGGTTAGGCACTAGGAGGAAGCTTACAGTTAGTTACTAGGAGGAAGGTTAGGTTTAGGCACTAGGAGGAAGGTTAGGGTTCGGCACTTACCAGAGAGTAAGGGTTATGTATCAAGGGTAGGGTTAGGGTGAAAATAAGTGTTACAAAAATAACTTTTGTCCCTGTCTACCTACTGACTGTCTACCATTTGGGGTCTATCTAGACATTGTCTATCTTTTTAATGTAGATTTTTTTCTACCAAACCCATTTATTCTGCATGCAAAAAGAAAATATAATTGCATACTTGCATTGCATCATGGTTTGTTCCAAGTGCAAAGTCATGGGATATTTTTTTTTGCTTTGCTCCTGATGCCCCAAAATGTGGGCAGAACTTTGCATGAAAAACATATTTTTATTATTTTTAATTAATCTGGATCAAGTCTGCAATCCAACCCTGCTTTGTATTTCTTTAAATCATATCTGTACTTTAAGCACTGGCATTTTTAGCCATGAAACAGATGGACAAAGACACATTGATGAAAAAGTATTTTGCTCTCTTAAAATGATAAAACGGATCACAGCGTAATGTCTTAAATGACTTTGAAACACACTTTTGGGCAGATGGCTCCAGTTCTTCAAATAGTACTAAGCCCCATTTGTTTTGCTTGTCAGGGAAACGGCGCACAGGCCATTTTCAGCAAACTTTGAGCAATAATTAGTAAGTAGCAGAGCAGCATTACCTCTCTTAGTGCTATGTTACCCCCCTTAGTGCTATGTTACCCCCTTACAGCCTGGAGAATAGAGTTGTAAATATCAGCTCACATAACAACAAAATAAATGCTATACATACAACCAACATTTCACAAATGTCCAAAACTTCCTATTTTACTGCAAAACCCTTTTTGCTTGAACCTTGGCTCATTTTGGACATCTTTATTCTAAACCTGTATGTATTAAAGTAACAGTGATGACATTTAAAGAGTTTATATCTGTTTCATTGAATAACAGACATGAGGTCTTAAGAAATAAATTTCCTATGACCTAGAATTATTCATCTAATTAATTACATGTATCAATATAAATAGTCTGAGAAAAGTCATGTTCTGTTGTCACATTGTGGCATCAAAGCCAAAACATTTATTTTCTGTGTTACTGTATTTGCCAAGAGTTCTGCAAAGTCCCATGGCAACTAATATAATATAGGGTGTAATATAGGGCACTACTTTAATATAGGGAACAACTGTAATATAGGGTGTAATATAAGGCACTACTATACTATATGGTGTATAATAGGGCATTACTGTAATATAGGGTGTAATATAGGCTACTACTGTAATATAGGGCATAATATAAGGCACTACTATACTATATGGTGTATAATAGGGCATTACTGTAATATAGGGTGTAATATAGGCTACTACTGTAATATAGGGCGTAATATAAGGCACTACTATACTATATGGTGTTTAATAGGGCATTACTGTAATATAGGGTACTACTGTAATATAGGCTTTAATATAGGCTACTACTGTAATACTGTAATATAGGCCATAATATAGGCTACTACTGTAATATAGGGTGTAATATAAGACACTACTATACTATATGGTGTATAATATGGCATTACTGTAATAAAGGGTTTAATATAGGCTACTACTTTAATATAGGGTGTAATATAGGGTATTACTGTAATATAGGATATAATATAAGACACTACTATACTATATGGTGTATAATAAGGCATTACTGTAATATGCAATGTAATATAGGGCATTACTGTAATATAGGGTGTAATATAGGCTACTACTGTAATATAGGGTGTAATATAGAGTATTACTGTAATATACAGTGTAATATAATATAAGCCACTACTATACTATATGGTGTATAATAAGGCATTATTGTAATATAGGGTGTAATATAGGCTACTACTGTAATATAGGCTATAATATAGGCTACTACTGTAATATAGGGTATAATATATGCTACTACTGTAATATAGGGTATAATATAGGCTACTACTGTAATATAGGGTGTAATGTAAGGCACTATTATACTATATGGTGTATAATAGACTACTACTGTAATATAGGGTGTAATATAGGCTACTACTGTAATATAGGGTGTAATATAGGCTACTACTACTATAATATATGGTGTAAAATAGGGCACTTATGTACTATATTGTGTATAATAGGGTATTACTGTAATATATAGGGTAATATAGGCTACAACTGTAGTATATGGTGTATGTGGGTGGTGACAGAGGCCGGCCCTTAAAAACGGGGGAGTGGAGGTGTGAACGCAGACATGCCTGAGCGTCTTACTGCCATTTCAGAGGTGTGCATAATTAAGAGGCAGCATCATAGTACACGTCACTTGGCTGGTTTTTACACTGAAGTGCTCGCAGTGCTTGCAGCAGGGTATAGTCGACCTCAAGCGCTGCGAACGCATTCGAAGGTCTTCAATATACCAATGGTTTCATACACTTCCTGGAGATGACGTGCGCAAGTGGGCATCTTATAACAGGCTGGTGGGCGTCTGTATACACAATGCGATCGCACGTCAAGACATAGTGGGCGTGCTAATGCCTTACTGTGCCATCGCCTGCCTTTGCTGAATTTGCATACGCTGGGTGCGAGTGTACGCATCTAGTGAGCGGGTCTGAATCAGATCTTTAGCATCTAGCAAAGTGATAAGAAAGCAATATGGTTCTCCAAGGAGTTGACAGTAGTTATACATGTATATGGGAAAGATTCCTGGACTGCACAACCTGAATATATATAATGGGAGGTGTTACCTGATGAGACTAATTGCAGGCGCATAAACAGACAAATCTCAAGTGCACAACTCCAAATTATTGATAATATATATAATATAGTTATTATACGTGCTAAGAAAACTACTTATTATTATTATTAGACTGAGTGGTCTAGTAATACATACGTAGAACCTACATAAAACAAGCAAGACATGAAGACAGAATCAGTGCACATACAGTATGAACACAAAGGGGATGAAACATTTAAGTAATGGAGCAGCTACAGGGGTAGATCAGTCTGCCTGGGGCCTTTATGATGGTTATAAGCTGAGCCTCAATTGGGCAAAGTAAATTCTGGACAGAAGATCACAGAAGTCACATAGATGATAAAAGAATATTGCATCACAGGTTCACCAGGAGCTTATTCTTGCTGTGGAAATGAGAGGACTATGGGCCTGATTCAGAGCTGAACACTCTGACCAGAGCGCTCGGTCTGAATCAGGGCCGTCCCAGCTAAATTTGGAACGGCCTCCTGGCCGCTCGCATAGCTGTGGGTGACCACCCACAGCTTATGCGATGGGCCAAAAAGATGGTTGCCATGGTCAAAGACCATCGCGACCATCGGGCTTGCGACGAGACCCTGCGGTAGGGTCTCGCTTCCGCAAGCCCAGGATTGATTTTGGCTCTATCAGAGCCAAAATCACTCCCACTGACATCATTACTGATGTCAGTGGGGCCGGGCTCAGACGGTAGGTGTTCCCATGGGAATGCCTCCGTCTGGCAGTCACACCCCCGGCACACCCACCAAAGGGGGCGTGCTGTCAATCAACATCGACAGCACGCCCCCTTTGGTGTGAGACCCGGAGCAACGGAGAGCCCGTCGCTATTCGGGTCTCGCGCATGCACACGACGGAGCTCCCTCCGTCGTGTGAATGCACAGTGGGGCAACATCGACCCGTATGCGAGTGTCCTTTGCTCGTGAATGGGTCTGAATGACCCCCTATGAGCGATGCTGGATGTGAAGAATATTGCAAAGAACTTAGGGAATGGTGAAACCAAGGCAGTGCGATTGGGACTGGAGGTGTTAGAGGGGAAGACTCTAGGAGGAGGGAGGATGATGAGCTCTGATTTGACATGATTGGCTTTAGATATCATTGTGACATCTATAAGTAAATAGTAGAGACACATTTGGACACATGATACAGTAGAGAAGGAGAAGTCAGGGGAGGAGAGGTAGATTTGTGTGTCATCAATGTATCTGTGATACTGCAGGCACACTGAGCATAATGTGGCATCTATCAGATGCAAGTCATTACTTCCCATGTGCATCTGATAGAGCACTGTCACAGTGTCCCATTGACCTATCTGACCACCTTGCCTATCTGACAGTGAGCAGCAAGCATACTTGTGGGACAGTAAGCTGTACTAAATACAGTATGACAGGATACTGTAATAAAAAAAGATTGCACTAGTTGTTGAATTACAACTCTTAGAATGACTGGCTGTAGTTAAACAGCAACTGAAAACACCAACTGGGTTTAGTACAGTAAATATGAAGTTAAACAAACCAAATTAACCACTATGTAGCAACAGATATTTATTTATTGCAAGAGAGTTAATGAAACTCTTGCTGCAATTTAATATGGTTCCCTCAGATACATCCTAGCCAGTACAATGATAATTTAATCATAGAAAGACACAACACAGGTAACAGTTATTGCTCTTGTAT
This sequence comes from Taudactylus pleione, assembly GCA_031769625.1. Classification (NCBI taxonomy): domain Eukaryota; kingdom Metazoa; phylum Chordata; class Amphibia; order Anura; family Myobatrachidae; genus Taudactylus; species Taudactylus pleione. Next base: position 727,880 of record JAUIMM010000875.1, read on the forward strand.
TTTTTTTTCAATAACAGCGCACTTCTTCCAATGTTATCTGACTTAATTGTTGCCATTGACTTGTTTTAGGTTCATTAAATATTCTGCTGGTTGAAATAACAACAAGATAATGATTTGTGAAAAAGGTATGTTTGCAGGGATGCTGCTCATGGTGCTAGATGCAAATTGCAATACACTGTAGAGGGAATCTTCATCAGCTTCAGTGTGTCACTCTATAATTGGTAAATAAATCAAATTAAACCCGTATTTATTTATTTTTGCATTAAGTCTAAATGTGATGAATCGGTCTCAAAGAAGAAAATAAACCAGCATAAGATCCATTCTAGGACATCTTTCTGTAAGCTTTTTACGTATGTGATTTGATATTTGTCTTATATATGGATCATGCATAGGGCAAAATTTACCAAGTGGCGGGTTCTAACCCCAGCGGTTTGGTGGCGGTTTCTCAGCGGGTTCTAAACCCCAGGGGTTTGGTTGCGGTTTGGCAGCAGTTTCTAAATGACAGCCCTGTTCTAGTCTATTCTAAATTATGTTTTGATGGCGGTTTTGCAGTGGCTTTGGAGCAGTTTTGGCTTTAGTAATTCTGCAGATAGCAAAACCGCCGCCAAACTGCCGCTTAGTAAATTTTTCCCATAATGTTCACATGTGGGTTATGCATAGTCATGAACAGGCACCAATGTGTACTCCGGGTTGATGGCTGTTTTCTTATGGCATATGTACAGTTTGTGAAAGGGGAAATTAACTATCCTTATCAATAGGAAAACCTTTATGCATGTGAGACATTTTTTTAAAACTATTGGGAGTTCTCACGTTTACATGTACCCAATGGAGGATCCAGAAGAAAATAACAAAGGCTGCAACTTCGGGAGTGGGGACGAGTGGTTAGAGGCAGGATTGGGGTGGCCATGTACCCACTAGACCTTTTATAGAGCTCTTCTGTAGTTGCTAGAGGGGGTATGAGCCGTTGGTGCCCGTTCATGTATTGCTATATGAAAGTTCTGAAAATCCAATATGCTTCTTGAGAAGCTGAACATTTAATGAACATTCTAATCCCCCTCCAAGGCCAAATAACTCCTATATTAAAAAAACATAACATCAATAACCAAAAGTACTTACAATAACTCAATAAGTTCAAGGGCATAGTTACAGTGGGTGCGGCTGCTACAGGGCCCAGCCCTCTTGCTGCAATAACCCAGGTTACTGTGCAGTTGTAAAGGCCAGGTTGAAATAAGCTGGGTTCAACCCAGCTCGCAATGCAGTGTGTATGGGTAACCCAGGTCAATGCGACCCAGAAATCCCGTTTGCAAGCAAAGCAAGAGTCGGCGCTTGGAGATTATCTCATCTCCATGCACTGGCTCAGCATGTGATTAAGATTCAGCTTTACTGGCTAAGTATACATACATACATACCTACTGTATATATACTAGAAATTAATTTCCGGATTAGCACTCTCCTGTAAAACGCACATAGAACAACAGTACTGAACAACCATACCACAATACCAGTCAACTCCCCCCGCCCTACATTCTTCATTTGTCTAACACAATAACAGCCTGTGGAAAAAAGCTGTTCAAGTGTCTAGAAGTTTTGTACAAGATGTGATTTAAAACACCTACCAAAGGGAAGCAATTGGATCAGATAACAACCTGGATGTGTTTGATATGCAACAATATTACCAGCCCGCCTTCTGACTCTGGTCAAGTATAATTCTTGAAGATAGGGGAGTTCAATACCAATAATTATTTCCGCAGCCCTAACTACCTTTTGAAGTCTACTCTTCTACCATTCCGTAATAGAACCAAACCAAACTATGATTGATGTACAGAGAACAGACTGAATTATTGTTGAATAAAAAAGAATTAACAATTCCTGTGGCAGATTAAACTTCCTAAACTGCCTCAAGAAGTATAGTCTCTGCTGGGACTTCTTCACAATGTCGTCTATGTTAGACCCCCACTTCAGGTCCCAGGAAATCACAGAACCCAAAAACCTGAAGGAATCCACCATAGACACAACAGTGTTGCTGTTAACAACAGGAGACATCACAGGCAGTTGCCTCCTGAAATCCACTATAATTTCTACCGTTTTGTGTGAATTTAGCTCCAAATTATTCTGACTACATCAAAGGGCCAGCCATTCAACCTCCCTTCTATAAGTGGACTCCTCACCATCCTTGATGAGGCATATAATTGTAGTATCATCCACAAATTTTAAGAGTTTAACAGTTGGCTCACTAGAGGTGCAGTCATTTGTATATAGAGAAAAAAGCAGAGGCAAAAGGACACATCCTTCAGGAGCCCCTGTACTAATTGTCCGACCACTAGATGTAAACCTCCCCAACCTCACCTGCTGCATCCTATTCTCCAGACAATTGATAATCCAGTAACAAGTAGGAACTGGAACCCCCAAACTAATAAGTTTAGGGTAAAGTTTTCCTGGAACAATTGTGTTGAACATCCAGCTGAAGTCAACAAACAGGACCCTTGCATATGTACCCAGTGAGTCGAGATGTTGTAGGATGTAATGCAGCCCCAAATTGACTGCATCCTCCACCGACCTATTCGCTCAAAAAGCAAACTGCATAGGGTCCAAAAGGGGACATGCAGTATCCTTCAGATGAGTAAACACAAATTGTTTGAATGTTTTCATAGCCACAGATGTCAAAGTGACTGGTCTGTAGACATTTAAACCCTTGATAAAGGATTTCTTAGGCACTGGGATAATTGTAGCTCACTAGATCTATTAAAGATCATTGTAAAAATGGGGGCCAACTGTTCAGCACAGATCTTCAGGCTAGCTGGAGACAGGTAAACAGTGCAAACATTAGATAATTTACAATAATAATGCAAAATAAATAGAAAAATTATTTGTATATATGCAAATTATTTTGATGAATAACCATTATGATTCTAAATGATCTAATGTTTGAACACTCTCCACATTTAGTTGACATATAAGGTTTAAATGAATGGTGATTACCATATGGTAAGTATTGAAAATTTAAAATATATATATTTTTAAAAATAATATTCTCCCTAATTCTAATGGATATAATATAACGTGGGCACAGTCCAATATTGTCGTTAATTTTTAAATATGCTCTAGCTGCATTCCTTCTCCCTGCAGTTGGGACAGATGGAAATGTGCTGTTTTGCAGTAACACACAAGGCTCAGAAAATTGACCAGAACCTGAAAGATGGGGTTTCTATAGATCTTACTAAGCCCCTGAACAAGGTTATGACAAGTTATGTCCTACCTGCTCTTGGAACCTTGACAACTTGCTGCCACCTATCGTACTGTTGGTGCTTTGTCAAAATCCTGGAAAGTTGTGGTCTGGTCTGAAAATGTGATAAATAATTCCTCTTGAAAAGTCAAACAAAGAGTGAACATTGTAGATCTTCTTCTAACCAGCCAACCTTGAAACTAAAAAATAAAACAGCAAAGCACCCATATTAGTTTATGTATGTATTTATTGAACTTGTTATTATGACTGTAATTAATCAATTTAATGTTTTGCTAGAGACTCATTACTTGCAGTTTTGTGGCCACTATTGAGTGCAAAATAATGTATGTACCACCTCCACCCTTAATCTGCCAACTGTCAACCAAGATAAACAATTAGTATCCATGGGTCACTCTCATTGCCCCATCGTTCAGTATTTATTTGACTTCCCCTCCATTGCCGTCCCATCATTCCCTTTCTCCATTTATATCTGATTGCCTCCTCCATTGATCCCTCATTACCCCCTGCTGCTTTATCTCCCCTCCATTGCTCTCTCATCATCCTTTGTTGCCATATCTTTCTGACTGCATGCTCCATAGTTGCTTAATTGCCCCTCCCCCAATATATCTCTATCTTTGCCCTTTCCATGGCTGTCTCAAAGCACCCTCCCTCCATATATCTCTGATTACCACTAATAGCTGTCTCATTGTTTCCTCTCTCCATATATCTCTGATTGCCTCCTCCAATGGCTGTCTCATGGTCTCTTCTTTCTATATCTCTCTGAATGCCCATCCATAGCTGTCTCATTGCCCCATCCTCCATACCTCCCTAATTTCCCCCTTCATAGCTGTCTCATTATATGGGGCATATTAAGAGAGGAAGGGGCCATTGTGCAGTCTCCGTCCCGGGCGTCCTTGTCCCTAGCCAGTGATCGGCAGTGTACTAAGTACAGCAGTAGACTCTGGGCACTATTATGTGCCAGAGTCTACTGCGTATGCACAGGTCACCGTGGAAATGGCGCAGCAGCCATTTTCTCAGTGATTTCCCTACTGCGCATGTGCAAACTACAGTTTCTGTCTGAACATGGCCTCTATGGTTTTGCCTCTGCTTATGAGAATGCAACAACAGTGCATTTGTGTGTACTATCAGAGTAATGCATGCGCTGTAGGGGTTTTCAGAAAAGCTCTGCGCAGTAGCAAATAACCGCTCAACTGAGCAAACAATGGCATTGCATGTAGTTAGTGTCCACCACTTAATCAGGCCCTCAATGAGGAAAACTTTTTTCATTTGACACAAGAAGAGGGAGAAGAGTTTTAGATCCCCCTCCCCATCTGTGTAAAAACACTAAATTGTATACTGTTCCACCATACAACTACTGCTAAGGGGACAGATCATTTGAAAGAAGAGAATCCCCTCTTTCAAGACAGGGTGCCCCCATTTGTGTGTGCAGGCCAATTTGGGAGAGGAAGGGCACAATGTACCCTTTCACATCTATGCATAACTATTTTCCTGTAGCCCTGGACAATATCGTCTGGTGTTCATTGGTGATCCCCAGAAAATAGCTACAAGTGTGCCACATAATATGAAAGAGCAGATGCAGGTGTCATTATGGGGTCAGAGATCTGAGTGATAATCACTGTACAGTATCACACAATACCGATCAGATTAAAGTCATAAGTAAAGAATTGAGTTTTAAAAAACAATTATACTTTTATTTCTGGGGTTTCTTTTGCAGAGCCAAAAATCCACAGGCATCAAACAGCCACAATACAGTATCCCTAATTTCAGCTGCTTGTTGACAAAGATGTAATTCTGCACTTACAACAACAATGACCGGCCCAGTAGAAGTAGGGTTAAACAATTTGCTTTTGTTTTGCCAATAAGAACTGTTGTTTTGGAGGGGTTTCTTTCAGAGAGGCAAACAGCCACGGTCATCAAAACATCACAGCACCTTGAATTTCTGCCATTTGCTAACACAAATATGGCACTCACACAAAAATATCCAAAAATATTCACTCGGATATCTACAATAAAAGTTTTTCTTTTACCACTGATCAGAGATGTGATGATGCTGCTCCTCAGTCAACTATACCCAACTACAACCACTTGGATTGTAAAAAAAATAAATAATTGTGTTAATGCTAATATTTTTGTGGCTCTTCAAAGTACCGTATATATACTCGAGTATAAGCCGAGTTTTTCAGCACAAAAAATGTGCTGAAAAAGTACCCCCTCGGCTTATACTCGAGTCAAGTGTAGCGCTGACCGGACGGAGTTCGGTCAGCGCTACACACTGCCAAACACACAGCCGGCGGAGCTGGCAGCTGCGTGTTTGGTGTAATCAGCAACCGCTGAGAGTCTATCAGACTCTCAGCGGCTGCTGCTGCTCCCACTGTGGGAGCCATCTTCCGGCTCCCGCAGTGGGTGATGGGAGACACGTCGTCATGACGACGTCTCTCCCATGCAAAGCGGCCGGAGGAGCGGACAGCGGCGGGACCAGGAGCGGGAGTTTAAGGTAAGTGTTTATTTTTTTTTTATTCTTTTCACGTCTCTCTCTACTAGGGGGGGGACTACAGGGGGCACTACCAGGGGGCGATGACTACAGGGGGCACTACCAGGGGGCATTATCAGGGGGCCCTACCAGGGGGCGATTACTACAGGGGGCACTACCAAGGGGCATTATCAGGGGGCGATTACTACAGGGGGCACTAAAAGGGGGGATTACCACTGGGGGAACTACAAGGGGGGGATTACTACAGGGGGCACTACCAGGGGGGGATTACTACAGGGGGCACTAAAAGGGGGGATTACTACAGGGGGCACTAAAATGGGGATTACCACTGGAGGAACTACCAGGGGAGGATTACTACAGGGGGCACTACCAGTGGGGGATTACTACAGGGGGCACTAAAAGGGGGGATTACTACTGGGGGGGTTCTACCAGGGGGGGATTACTACTGGAGGCACTGAAAGGGGGGATTACCACTGGGGGCACTACCAGGAGGGATTACTACTGGGGGCACAACCAGGGGGAATTACTACGGGGGGCACTACCAGCTGCTGCCATTTCCCACACTAGGCTTATACTCGAGTCAGTAAGTTTTCCCAGTTTTTTGGGGTAAAAGTAGGTACCTCGGCTTATATTCGGGTCGACTTATACTCGAGTATATACGGTACATTCATATCCACAGCAGCCTTTTGCTGCTTACTACACTACGAATACAGAAGTGATTAGACACTGACAGCAAATACATCAACGAGCTTTTATTGGTGTCAGTACTTTGTAGGCCCACCATGTGCAGTGATTACTACAGACACTCTTCTTGGCAAACTGGCCACAAGTTCCTGGACAGCAGCAGGCGGTATGTTTTGCCATTCCGCCTTATGTACAGTGAAGAACTGTGACACTGAAGAGAGTTGAGTCGGCCTAGAACGCAACCGTCACTCCAATTCATCCCAGATGTTCTCAATGGGGTTAAGATATGGATTCAGAGCTGGCCAGTCCATCTGGGTTACTGAATTTTCTGTATACCAGTCCAGTGTTACCCTGGAAACATGACAGGTGGCATTGTCATCCTGATAAAAACATTCATTGTTTCCATAGAACTGCAAGTACATGGGCCTCCCTACCAAGTGTTCTTGTCGAAACCAACCACATTAGTGGCCATTTGGAACTTGTGTACAATGGTATGCATGGTATGTATTTCGCTTGTCATGGGGGTGTCCAATCACGTTTATCTACATAGTGTATCAGCAATGTGTTGATACTGCCCATCACACAACCATGACAAATTGTAACCTCAAGGATTTTAATACAGTACAGGTTGAGTCTCCCATATCCAAAATGCTTGGGACCAGGGGTATTTTGGATAACGGAATATTCCGTATTTTGGAACATTTGCACATCATAAAGAAATATCTTGGGAATGGGACCCAAATATACACACAGAATGCATTTATGTGTTATATACACCTTATACACACAGCCTGCAGGCAATTTTATACAATATTTTCAATAATTTTGTGGCTCAAGCAAAGTTTGTGTACAGAAATTAAATTAATTTATGTTTCATATACACCTTATACACACAGCCTGAACAAAGCCTTAGACAAAGTTTGTGTACATTGAACCATCAAAACTCAAAAGTTTCATAATATCAGTCATGCCAAAATTATTCCGTATTTCGGAATATTTGGATATGGGAGACTCAACCTGTACCTCACACCAAAATAAAAACAGCAAACACTCACACCTTAGAAATCCAGAGGAAGGAAGGGTATATAACTGCAGCAAGTAATAAGAGGTATTGCCCACCTCACAAATAATCAAGTACATTTTTAAAAAAAACTATGCGCTATTGTATATCTTTGTGTTCTAGTGTGTATAACCAGTGCAGTTTCTCACTCAAGCACACATGATTGTGTCAATAACATAATTCTCTATTTATTTTTAATAACATAAAACACAACGATATAGATACATAGAAAATGGTGTCATATAAAACACTTAGGCCCTGATTCAGAGCCGCTCGTAAGCGGCCGCTCGTTCGTTCTGACCGATGTTCGCACATCTGCGCATGCGTACGGATTTTAATACGCATGCGCGAACCAGTCAGTGCGGCCGAAAATCGTTTGTTCGCTATATAGCGAATGCCTGCTATTTTGAGTGACAGAAGGAGGCGTATGTGGGTGGTAACAGGGGAAGGTGCTTGAAAACGGGGGTGTGGAATTAGATCGCAGGCGTGCTTAAAGGTCAAAACGGGCGTTTTAAGGGAGTGCATAATTAATACAGCAGCGTCATTGACCACGTCACTTGTTTTTTTTTTACTCCGAACTGCTCGCAATATAGCGGTTGAAAAAAGCAGCCACAAGAATAGTGAGCAGTTCATACGCTGTTCGATGTACTCGATTAATCTAATAAATAGCGGACATGATGTATGGTGCGAGCGGCAAGGGGGCATATTTTTCAAAATTACAACCGCAAGTTTTGCTCGCTCGTTCAGACCTAGAGGCGTGAACAGACCGCAATTAGTGAACGGTTCATTTGAATAGCCACCCCTTGTTTTAGAACGAACGACCTCAAATAGCGAGCGGCTCTGATTCAGGGCCTTAAATATAAAATTGTAACCAAAATAGAAGAATTATAAGAATCACTGTGGTATAAGCTTGTAATCAATTTTCTCTATATAAGTTCATAAGCATGTTGAAATATACGTTATTTGTGTCCTTATTAATGTATCTCTAAAAACAAGTGTCCAAGTCCAGAAAACTGAAGCAGGTGTGATAGATTAGCCTCCACATCTTTGATGCAAAAAGAAACAATGTAATTTTTATGTATCTTCCTTATGTATCTTTTTATTTATTTATTTTTACCTGCTCCTGCGATTAAAAGATGTCGTCAGCTCCACACAACTAATGTGTATTGTTTCAAAAGTTGAAAACGACCTTAATTGTAGACTGCACTGAGGGCCTGATTCAGATCCGGTCGCAAGGCTGCGTTCGCACGCAGCCATCTGCAGCCAAAGTATGCTAATTGAATTTAAAATGTTAACAATAATAAAATAGATTTTTCTTATTATTTTCTTGTGGTGCATTAGGGGCTCATTCGGAGATGGCTGCAGTCGTTGCTGTGTCTTTATGCTAATGCAGCTAAGTGCTGAGATGCTGATTAACCCCTGGGCGCATCTTTAGACGTCTCCATCAGTCGCAACAACGAAAATTGCACTAGCCCTGTGGCAAGGGTAGTTTCTCCATCTGAGCATGGTGTCCTGCATAAGAGGTTCAGCGTCTTTGTGAACCTCTTTCCCTGACATGCTTGTGACACCCCCATAACACGTTACATTGTGCGTCTTTTAACCACCCCCAGTTACCGCCCATTCACTGTGCAGGAACATACTTCACATTTCCAAGTATCCTTGATGAAAGTAGGGTGCCTCAATAGAACCGGTTGTATAATGCTGTCCAAAAACTGTGAAATGGGCGGGTATAGAGACCCTCTCGCCGAAATTATCGGTCGTCCAGGTGGTCTGTTGATGTTCTTGTGTATTTTAGGTACAGTAAACAGAATGGGAATGACTGGATGCTCCGTCAGTAATGCCCTCATTAATTGATCTGACAAGAGTCTCCTGTCTCTGGCCCGTAGTAAGATGTCATCTAGCTCTCTTTTGTACACAGCAGTGGGATCACTGCTGAGAGTTTGATACGTTTTCAACACTGACAATTGCTGAAACATTTCTTCCTTGTAATCCGATAAGTTTTCTCTTGGGGTATAAGGTAAGGATATTTTAGTCTCTTGCACTTTTTTACCTTGACAAAGGGGCGCATTTAGCCCCGAAATGTTGGTTTCCTGTATTGTGAAGGATCACAATTAAACTTTGCTGACAGTCTCCTAGTGCCGCTTTTCTTCCTGGTATATTAATATAAAGGCCCCAGTAAAGTGGAGCGAAACGCATCAGCGGAACTTATCCAGGACACACCGGGACATATTTATCAACACACTCTTGCCATTCAGCAGCTGGGAGGTGTTACCAGGCGACCCGGAGGACACGCGCTGGCAGTGGGAATGGAGGCTGGGATCGAGACGCGGCTGGATCATCATCATCGCACCATAAGGTGAGCCGCTTCAACATTGTCTCTCCGTGGACACAGCCTCCTCCGACATTTACATGTTCCTACCTACCTGGATATGGACAACAATACATCTTTGTAAACGGAGCTAAATATTAGCTGTCCTCCAGGATACTTAGCCATACAGAGCAGTTTTTCTGATTGTATATACGGCCAGCACATTGGTGAGATTATTGCATCAGGAACACACGTTCAGTGTGAATTCTTATAGACCAATACCCCTGTGAACTGGATGTTTTATTCATTCTACTGATATCACCTATGAAAGATATATATATTTAGACACCATCTTTATATATATTTATATTTTTATTGTATTTTTTGATTCACCTCTCTCAGCAATTTATTTCCATTATTAACGTAACATTGGATTTAACAATTAAACTATTGCATAGTCTTTTTTCAATTATATTTTTAATATGTTACATACTTGACTGGTCAATTTAAATTATTATTATTATAATCAGTAAAGATATCTATTCAAAATTGTGTTGATTGACAGTCCATTTATACCAATCCTCTTGTAGTTTAATTAAGCGCAGAGATCCTTTATATTTTTATTTCTGGATACACCTAATTTTCAGGTGTATATTTGTGCTACCACAAGCACATCTTTTTCTCTTTACTGCTAAACACATTTTGATCATTATATTGTTGTTAAACATTGAGATTACACATTACCATTTTATATGTGTCTAGTTCAAATAGCGCTTTGTGTTTTTTTCTTGTTTGGTTTAACCCACTTTTAAAGAGCAGAATTCCACCTACAGTATCAGCCATCTCTGCACTGTGTACAGGTACATGAGTACACAATGATTGCCTTCAGCTTTTTATTCCAGCCTTCTCCCACTCTGTCTCATTACTCCTCTCCATAGGCTTTCACATGTAGCTAGACCAGTATAATATACAGCTGAGAGTGGGAATAAGCTTATATGTGATCCAAAACATTCAGAATCTGAGATTTCCGGTAAAAAAAAACTATTTTTCACTTCTGGATTAATGGGAGAAGACTTATTTTGACTCATACCCTAATATTTGGTTCTGTCGGATTTTTCCAAACTCAAACTGCTCTCAGTATGCCAAATGCTTATTACTAGTTTCAGGTCTGAGTTAGGGCATAGCTGCCTACCTTTGGCTTTTCCTCCCCGGGAGAAGCCTTGGTAGGAGAAGCAGGTGGGCTGTGACGGGGGCGGGGCCTGATGGGTCACAACATTCAGCCCCGCCCCCTTTGCGTCAAATTGACGCAATTGGTTTAAATTTAAATAGGGGGCAGTGCGAAATGATGTGATTCAATGAGAATCGCTTCATTAAGCCCCACTCCCTACACGGGGACCTGTGATCACCGCAGAGATTCTCCCCATTCTGCCCATTTCACTAGGAAGTGAAATGGGCATGCGGGGGATTACCTGAAAAATCTGGAGCCTCCTGTGAAAACCGCGAGGGTAGGCATGTTTGAGTTAGGGGTCAGGCCACCCATGGGCACAATATTACACATCGCCACCCTCCTGGGCTTCTGGAGAGATATCACCCCCTTTAGCTACTGTACCTGTTCATTTCTCTCCTTTTCTGGGATAAGAATGTCTCCAGATTGCGTATGTGACATCTCCCAAGACTCCCCGAATGCCCCATGGGGGATGCGGTTCTTGTTGCAGACATTGCTTCTCTCTCCAATTGTTCTTGGAGCTTTCAATACTTTCTGCTGCTGGTGACTTAGTGTAAGCTCTGCTACTGCTTGTCTGCATTCTGGAATGTCAGGTGTATTTGTATCAGACCAAGCAACAAGTGAATGTTTTATGCCTCCCCTACAGCCAACCCTTACACTGTGTCTGTAGATTTCATACTTAATAGGCCTAATTCCTTCCCATCAAAGCCCTGACATAAAATGAATAGCATACAGTGTATACATAATGCAGGGACCTTGCATTGCATTAATAGCCCCATAACTATACTAATAACTTCCACTAACCAATATTATATTAATACTGCCCACATTAGTGTATATATAACACAATTCCCTCACACTAGTCATTGTATAACATGTTTCCCCACACCAGTCCCCACATAACATTAATACCTCTCTCTTCCCTAGATACGATTAATATACCTCAACATAACACTAACCTCAGCAGTCCCCAATTTATGTTAATATTAAAAGGTCCTTACTTACAAACACATGTTCACTGTATTTTACTAATATTTTGGGATGTTAAACGTGATTTATTATTTATCAAATTGATTTATGCATCAAATATAGACAGCTACAGTATATTCCTGCAGACAAAAGCGTGAAATAACTTATTTTCTTCCTGTGCACATTGTCTATCGGTTCAAGACTTGATGATAAGTTACAAAGAAAGAACCTGATTCTCCTGATACCAGGCATAAAACACTAAACATCAATTGGCATATAAACAAACCTCAACGTAAAACACGACAGACAAATACCCGGCATAAAACAGCTAGACTCTAGCAGGAAGAAAAAGATTATGCCTTACATAAAACAATAGCTACAAATGTGTACAGGGTTTATGCAATCGTAAATACATGTGCTTGCTGGCACAAAGACAAATAGTCTGTGACGATGGAAGATGTAGGACAACGGGAAACACATCTCTTGACTGTAAATTGAAAGAACAAGTGGAGAATTGTGACTGACATGTTATGGCCGGGACAGATATCTCTGTGGTTCCTCAGTAAACCAATTCAGTCAGCACAAATGCAAAGAAAACCATGAAAGAAAAGTCAGTAATTAGTGATACAGGTTGAGTCTCCCATATCCATTATTCTGGCATGACTGAGATAATGAAACCTTTGATTTTTGATGGTTCAATGTACACAAACTTTGTCTAAGGCACAAATTATTAAAATTATCATATAAAATTACCTTCAGGCTGTGTGTATAAGGTGCATATGAAACATAAATGAATTTCATGTATGTACCCAAACTTTGTTTGTGCCACAATATTATTGAATATATTATATAAAAGTACCTGCAGGCTGTGTGTATAAGGTGTATATAACGGGATACGTTTAGGATGCCAGCGGCCGCAATCCCAACCGCCAGCTTCCCTAATCCTCTATCCCGCCTAGGGTTAAATGACAGGCGTCTAAAATCTAGACACCTGTCTTTTTCCAGATGCCGGAAGACAGGCGCCCGGCATTCCTATCGAAGGGATGCCGGGTGCCACGAGCGGACAGCCACGGGGGGGAGGGTTAGGTTTATGGCACCCGGGGGGGAATTAGGGTTAGGCACCCCCCTGGGAGGGTTAGGGTTAGGCTAGGGGGAGGGAGGTTTAGGGGTAGGCTAGGCGGAGGGAGGTTTAGGGGTAGGTACCCCCAGGGGGGGACATAGGGTTAGGCAGCGGGGAAGGGGGTTTAGGGTTAGGCACTTAGAGGGGGCATTAGGGATAGGCACAGGGGGAGGTTAAGGTTAGGCACCCCTAAGGAGGATTAGGGTTAGGGGGGTTGGTTAGGTTAGTAAGTACATACCTTAGGGACGATCGGGATTTCCAGTGCTGTCGGGTTTCCACTGCCGGGCTCTGCTCTTTTGTCGGGCTTCCGCTGCCGGGAATTAAACTGGCGGTCATGCGGCAGCTGGCTTTTCATACCGAATGCGTATATAACACAAAAATGCATTTGGTGTGTTTATTTGGGTCCTATTCCCAAGATATCTCATTATGGTATGCAATTATTCCAAAATACGGAATATTCCGATATCCAAAATACCCCTGGTCCCAAGCATTTTTGATATGGGAGACTCAACCTGTAGTATGAAAAGATTAATATATTTTGTAAATATACAAAATATATAACTTTCAGGCGCTCACAATTGGTGATGATAGCTGACAATTTAAAATCAATACAGAGTAATATGCAATAGCTGCTCCTAATATGGAATATATCTGTGATTCCCACCTAATACAAATAGTATAAAAATCTGAATATAGCGTCTATTATTGTATTTAATAACACTAGTATCAAGTGTTGGTGTCAACTTGTACAGACTTGTCAGACAAAGAGCGCTAATTTATCCAGAAATAAGACAATTTATTAACATCATATGTATAAATAAATACACATGTGTATACATATAACATAATAACATAAAAATTAAAAATACATAAAATAAATATAGACACACCAAAAAAAAATTTTTTTTTTTTTTTAATTTTTTTTAAAACCAATCTTGTAAAAAATGTATAAGTTGGCTTAAATGTATACAGAACCAGAAGAAATACACCCCTGCAGTGGGTGTCTCTCACGGAAAAAATGGTTAGTTATTCAAATAGCCATGCCTGCTCCATCGCCACATAGCACTGATCAGATAGGACAGATTCTTTGGTTCTACTTTCTCTCATACAGGTGGAAATATTAATATATTGTGGCTCGGATCTTTAGCAGATGTAATTCTGTCCACTTAGAACATTTATCCTCATGTTTAATGTAAAATTAGTTCATACGATAATAAAGACTTTAATCTTTAGCATGTTGTAATATAGGACAGTCTGTTTTGGTACCAGTGGCAGAGTTCGTCTCTCTGTATAATCAACCACAGTCAGTTCTCCCCCACTCGTGCAGAGCACTATTGCTTACCGCCGGCCAGCTAGTGTAAGAGATAATTTGCTCTGTCGACAATGAATAGTCCGCGCTCATAAGATGCCAGGGTGTGGATAGTTGTTCCTCAGGCTATGCGTCCTGAAGAGAGAAAGGACGGATTCTTTGGTTCTACTATCTGATCAGTGCTGTGTGGAGCTGGAGCAGGCATGGCTATTTGAATAACTAACCATTTTTTCCATGAGAGACACCCACTGCAGGGGTGTATTCCTTATGTAGTTTGAAAATTTGTCTTCAAAACCAAAGTTCTGCACTTTCCATTTTGATATTGGAAGCCTGTAGACCTGATACAGAGTCGGCCGCCATTGCACCCCAAATCGCAGGCATTATAAGAGTTCATTAAAAAAGATTGCAGATCGAGCAATTGTTTGACATTGCCCATGTGTATTAGCCGCACTGCAGCGCGCGCTGCAATTGTCTTGCGATTGCACAAGCACAGGGGATCCACTCGCAAAGTGAGTGACAGGTTGTCAGTGTTTCGGGGAGCTAACGGGGGGTCACTAAAATGCAGGATTGCGAGCGGCCAGGTGATGGTCGCGATCGTCTCGACCATCGTGACCATCGGGGCTTGCGACGAGACCCTTGCGGTAGGGTCTCATTCCCGCAAGCCCCAGTGAGCTTCTGGCTCTTAACAGAGCAGGAAGCTCACCACTGATATCACTCGTGATGTCAGTGGGGCCGGCCCAAAATGGCAGGCGTTCCATTGGGAACATCTCTGATTGACCAGCCACCCCCCTGCCTGCCTCCAAAACGGGGCGAGCTGTCAATCAAAATCAACAGCCGCCCCCTTTTAGTGCGAGACCCGGAGTGACAGAGTGAACGTCGGAGCCGGCTCCGGCATGTGCATGCGTAGTGGCCAAACATCAACCCGCTCGCCAGCGCATAGCGCTGGCGAGCGGGTCTGAATCAGGCCCTCTGTGCGTAGATGTTACAAATATTTTTGTAAGTGATATGGTACTCAAATGATAATCTGCAGTGAGCGTCCTTATGTTTGGGTAGGCTTTAGAACTATTAGCATAATTTTGTAGCTGCATTCCGTGCAAAATCGCAGCTGCAATCGCATTAGCGTTCATCGCTGAATCAGGCCCAGTGTGTTTTAAACTGAGCTGTCCAACTGCTGAATTACTGAGAAGCAGTGACATTTGGTGAGGTAAATGGCTGGGGAGGCACTGGCAGTGACGTGTGGTGAGGTAAATAGCTGGGGAGGCACTGGCAGTGACGTGCGGTGAGGTAAATGGCTGGGGTGGCACTGGCAGTGACATTTGGTGAGATAAATGGCTGGGGAGGCACTGGCAGTGACATTTGGTGAGATAAATGGCTGGGGAGGCACTGGCAGTGACGTGCGGTGAGGTAAATAGCTGGGGAGGTACTGGCAGTGACGTGCGGTGAGGTAAATGGCTGGGGAGGCACTGGCAGTGACATTCGGTGAGATAAATGGCTGGGGAGGCACTGGCAGTGACATTCGGTGAGATAAATGGCTGGGGAGGCACTGGCAGTGACAATCGGTGAGGTAAATGGCTGGGGAGGCACTGGCAGTGACGTGCGGTGAGGTAAATAGCTGGGGAGGCACTGGCAGTGACGTGCGGTGAGGTAAATGGCTGGGGAGGCACTGGCAGTGACATTCGGTGAGATAAATGGCTGGGGAGGCACTGGTTAGATTCAGAGCCCGATATTCACATACTGTACATACAGTAAATGAACCCGAGGGTACATGTGGACATTATACAAAGATGCAGCAGTATATAGTGATGGAAAATTGGTGTGTTTTGATTAGGCAAGTGCAAAAAAGTAGACAGGGGAGGCAGTGTCTCACCTGCCTCACACTTTTTGCTCCAGAGTTTTGACTATAAAACTGATTACAATAATACTAAGAAGATATTTATATTATTTTCTTAATATTTTTCTTATAGTTCTTATAGTCAAAACTCTGGAGTATACCTAAGTATGACAGGAAAGGTTCTGCTAACCTGCCTCACCTGATCGCACATCACTGCTGTGAAGATTTATTTGTGATCTGAGTACTCTAGCGGGTAAATTTACTAAGAATCGTTTGTGATCATTTTGGTGGGTTTTTGTTTGAGATTTTGGTTCGATTTTGCAAATCTGGGCTTTTCTAAAGGAAATTTTACACCCAATTTACATCTCAAACGTGACAAAACACATTAAATCGACACAATGCACCATCGGACCAAACATCACAAACTTAATATGGAGGCCAATGCAAATCTCAGATTAACTATGATTCGTGTTTGTCAAATTGATCGAATTTGCACAAAAGTCGCAGCTCAATGCACGAAATCAATACACCATTAATGTATTTATTTTACACTATGACAGCCACTAAACTACAAGCAGCATTCCACTTACCACAAGGAATAGTTTGTACACCTCCCATATCTAATATCGAAACAAGGGTTTGATGTAGTCTAATACCTTTCTAATGAGAGATTATGATGGATATATGGTAACTTGCCAAGTAATTGAATTGAGTTGCAATGTACTGTTTTTGATTCTGTGCTAGAGGTATAGTATTCAATACATGAATAGTTTAATTCTATAGGACAACAGATGATACTTCAAACGGTTACATTACTCAGATACATATGATGCAAGGTAAAATGATAAAGCTGATTTGTAGCAGCAAAAGTGAAATAAAGGTCATCTCTATACCAGACAGTTTACATTATAAATGGTCTATGTTAGTTTGATGTGGCAGCTGAAACTGATAGGCAATTATTGTACAGTATATGTGTTTCTGATTGGTCTGATTGCTCACGTCCCTTGTGGTCCAATCATGATGGGACAAAATATGTCTGATGCTTTTAATTTGTCAACATGGTGAGGACTGGTGAAATAGGTGGTGTTCTACATTTGTTTGCTTTATAAAACATGGCGGTGAATGATGTAAGTAGAAGGCTGGAGGGACAGCAGCAGAAGGAGTTGAATATGTTACCCAAGGTTATGGTTTTTATAGAGAGAGGTTGTCCCTGGAAGCACTCACTAATCAGGCAGAGGGCCATAGATTCAAGATGGATCTCACAAATTGATTTATGGTTATTATGGCTGTTAGGACAACTGTAAGTCTTCTGTCTCCACTTTCCTGTGGTTCCTATCAATGACAAAGAATAATAAGAAACTCCAACATGCCCTAATGTCTAAGGCCACAATCTCTCATGTTTTCTCATGTTTTGACTGAATACCATCAATTTGTATACAATCACAGGTAGTTAAGGTCTTATAACCCCACAACAGATACAATTTAATGCAGCACGCCTGTTAAAAAGACAACTGATATTTGTGTCTCAAAACCTCCACAATCCCCCTTAATCACTAAGGTTTAATAACCCATAGCAACCAATCTCATGGCAGCTTTCAAGCAAATTAGACTAATAAAAAGAATTGTATGATTGGTTACCATCCAGTGCAGCATATTCCTGCTGTTTGGACCATGAGTAAAGTCCTTCAAACACCCTTTGGGCAATATTAGACCAGAGACTAGGAACTGCTGACTGAGGAGCCACATTTGCAACTTCAGTTTGATTTCTTTTCAGGGATATTGGGAAAGTGGGATATTTATAGTGTGGTTGTGGTAGCATCCCCCCATTCAGGCCATTCTTGCAGAACTGATCCTCTATAACACTTTTCCATCACTCTTCCAGTTTGAGTCACTGCTAACAAAGAAGTTTCACTTAAAAAAATTATTGTTTTAAATCACACAATAAAATTTTTTTTGGCAATGTAAAAAAGAAATGAAGGAAACAAAATTAAGACTTCTGGTTAGGGGTAAAACTGTGATGTTAAATAAACAATATAATATAATATAATTGAAACATTAACTACCAAACGTATGAAACAACATCATCCCAGATAGCTAGAAGAAAAAATTATGGTAGAATGGCCATTTATTCTGCAGAAACATTAGTGATTTCCAATAGAATTATAACATTTAGACACAAACAGATTGGCAGGTTCCAAGGCGAAATGATATGGACAAGTACAATAAAAGGAAAATGTACAAGGGATTTAGGAAAGCTGGGACTACTGGTAATAAATTCCTAATAGCCATTAAATGGGAAATGAGGAACACTGCTAAGTGACTAAACGATCTACAGTAGAATATCTCAAAGTCCCTAAGTAAAAAAAAAGAAATGGTTACAAAGTGGATCCGTCTGGATTATCTAGATTATGGTAAGGCCTTTGACACTGTCTCACATAGAAGACTGATACTGTACATACATTGGAATCATTAAGGCTGAATTCCTAAGTGGCTGAGTGACTATGATGAGAGGTTACTAGTGACCCAAAAATGTGTACTTGAACCCTTATTGCTGACATATTGGTATTGATGGAAGCATGTTTTTTTAAAATGACACAAAAATATGGGGCAGGCTACTGGAGGTGGGTGTTGGAGGTGGGTGTTGGTAGATGAGAAGAATGGTCATGAGTGTACCATCTACAGGTCAATACTAAATTAAGTAAAGTTATGCGCTTAAGTCAAAATCCAATGTAGGAATGTATGACTGAGGGCACAAAAAAGGCAACTGCTGAAGAGGAAAGTGATTGAGTCACAGCACCTCAGAGTATCAGCATTTTTTTCATGGTACCCCAAGAAGAAAAGTTTTGTATTGAGTAACTCAGAACAAAATGATTAAATTAAGTAAATTGTGTTTACCTGTCACCCTTCGGGTCAGTTATGTGGTAATGGACAGGGTTGCACTTCTGTTTGTCCACATTTTATGATTAACAGCTACCACCACTGGTTTTGCCAATCACATTGACTACAAATAATTTGATTTGGTCCTGCACTGTCAACCTATGCTAAATCCTGATAGGTCCGGCACAGCTGATCCATATAAATAGTCAATCTAAAAGTCAGTGATCCTGTGTGCCAGACTTCCCTACACTTCCTCAAGTTGCTATAGAAACTCCAATCATGATCTTCCTTGTCCCGATTGGAGTTTCTATAGCAACTGGACTATGTATATGGATCAGCTGTGCCAGACCTATCAGGATTTAGCAGGAGGGATATAAGCCTTGATGTTTGAACTAGTAGACATTCACAACAGGAGCTGACCTTGAAAGAGACCCGGATGGGTGGGAACATGTGGGTGCTCGCTGGACTATTCCAATCTGGCCGCTGTTTGATGCAAATAGAGCCGATACTGTGGATTAGAAATTAGGACAGGAGAACTCGTTGCTGCAGCCAGGGAGATTTTCTTGAGACTAACGTTCATAAGAACTGACCGTTGCCAGTTCTCACCTACAGCCAGTAATAGTCATCATTCTAGTCACATATGGATACAGTTTTATGTATAGATGTATACGATTTTTTCCTCGCTTTTATGTGAACACACTTGTAATTTTTTATCTTTGTAATTAAATGTATTTTTACTTATTTCAATACTACACTATGAATGGCTTTTCTCTTTTCTCTTTCGGTTGTGGACTACAACGTTGAGAGGTGGTGTACATTGCCCCTGGGAGCTGAAAATCAGCATTTGGATCAAAATAATTTATAGCATTTATTAACCCTTCCAGCGCTGGTGGAGTGGTATTCTTTTATTTTTATGTGCATTGTCTGTGGTGGAGGTTGGACGAGCCTCTATAAAGAATTTGCCGCACCGCTGGCTGCTGTGCGCGCTGAGGGATATTTCATATCTTTGGTATAGTTTCAGGATGCGACTTATGAGACATTAATACTGATTTACCATGCAGCATTAAGCCAGAAATAAGGAAAAGCAAAATATAAGGACAAATGTTCTCAGACAACCTCATATCACTAAGAGGATACTGTAGAAGAAATGAAGCAATGCCAGTGCAAGTAGTAATGAAGTAAAGAAAAGCAGTGCCGAGGTATCTGCCCTACTCAGTAAATATATATTTTGAATTCAAATAAAAACTTAATGTGTGAAAAACATTTATCTGTGCAAAATGTAAAATTCATATCTGCATTTATTAGGGACAAATTATCACTGAACTAAATTTTATTATACATCTTATTTTCTGAAATGTTTGTGGAGTTGCAGTAATGGTGAAGAGGAAATAATCACACAAATAGATGCAATTGTCATTCATTTATGTACAGATAATTGTCTGCCCCACTATCCACATCTGAGGATCACAATTCCCTTCATCACACACCCAATGAAAAAAGTATATTGTGAATTAAAGTGTAATTTATTATAGACTATGTGGAAGAGATAACACAATACTTGACTGTGCCATGACTGTGCTATCACATACAATCTTAAAAGCAAACAAAAAGAAAGGTCCCATACTCAGAAATAAAAGCCAAACATGATCAGATACCAGTGGTAACCTGACAATCATAGGCTTGGTCATTTCTAGAGTAAATTTGGCAACGGTCAGGTGAATAATATATTATTCCTGGATACTAGGAAACAAATCACAGAAACTCGGCACTGATTCAACATTTGGAAATACTTTCCTTTGGGATAAACACGTACTGTAGGACCTAACAAACAAGATGGCACTTCATAAAGTAACTGGTCAATTGTACAGCTGGCATTGTTGTCCATGATGGTGAAAAGAGGGTGGTGGTAACATACAGATGAATGTACTATGACTGAAGCTGCACTTGGTGGTAGTTGTGAAGTGCAAACTTCAATAGTTCTCAGTATTTTTCACCTAATGTACAGTATATAAAAAATACAGCCTTTCCCTTCAAAGGGGCATTATCCACCCTCCTACGCCCCCTAGTGGCAGCAAATCACCCTCTATTCCCAACTCTCTGTGATATTGCCCCTAAAGTAGAGTGCACAGATTTTCTTAGCAGTTCATTGGGGGGGGGGACTAAGTTTACCTTCTCTCACTTTTGTTCCCGGTACATGTGCCCCAGAGTCGCCTTCCTGGGGCACAATTTTGACAATAATGTAGACAGCCATAGACCACTGCTTCACTTCCAGGGGCAGCTTAATTTATACGTAACAATAGGTAATAATAATAACGTTGTCTGTTTCTTGCTGTTCCTATTTCATCACCTACTTTAGTACATCAGCCATGTGTAATGATCTCCTGATTGACACCTCCCCTGTCTGTTCACTAGACAAATGACAGAACTAAGAGAATATGGATTAAAAGATGTTCGTGTTCACAAGACATTAAACTTGTTTCAAAATATAAAAACCTGAAAGTTTTCTAATCAGTTTGTAAATGGACACTATTTCCAGAAATGACACGTACGGTATATAACCCAGCTAATACAGAGTGCACATAGATCACTATAACTGAATATAATGCTCATTGTTCTTTAACCAAACATAACAGAAGTCACAATGACTTTGAAAGCAGGAATGCGATTGCCGGTTGCCAGGGAGATGCAGATTTCTTATGTGTGTAAAACTCGCAAGATCGATTTAGAAATGTAAATTCATTTTATCAAACCTTGGAAAAGCAAGTCCTATACTCAAAATATATTTACTCTCTTTTGTCACAACAGAACCGACAGTTTGCATTTAAATATCGATTGTTACAACAGGTTACTCTGACAGCAGAAGTCTTGTGACGCTTTGTCGTCTATACACATATAATATATCTCTGCTAAGTGACATTGCATACGAAAAGCAGCTAAATCATTCTGAAGGGTTTTGGTTTCTTTATGGCTTATGTAGCAACTGGTAAAAATATATATAGATATGTGCAGAATCCAGTGTTTCGAATTTGGATCTGGATTTATCTTCACAAAACTGCCCTCAAGTGTTTTTGTTTTGGTTATGGATAAAATTTCATTACAAATCAATAAAAATCAATAAAGTCAGCTAAAATGTCAGAATCCAAAACCAGATAAAGTTTTTTTAAATCCGAGTGCCAAACCGGCAACAGATCCGAACCGGCACTCGGTTCGAACCAGGTCACAAATGTGAATCCAAACCTTGATCTGGTTCTACTTGGAACTCCAAAATGTCGGGTGTGTTCGGATTTCAGAAACCAGGACCCGCACATCTCTAAGTAAATACTGTCTATGTGCTAAGAATGATGTGGTGGGAAGAGACTGCTAAGTGACATTGCATATAAAGGAAGCTAAATCATGCTGAAGGGTTTTGGTTTCCTTATGGCCTACGTAGCATCTGGTATTAAACATTGAGATGTGTGCAGACCTCCGTGTTTCGGTTTTGGATCTAGGTTTATAATCGTGCTTTGGTTTTGGCTTCGCAAAACCGTCCTCTCAAGTGTTTTTGTTTTGGCTATGGATAAAAATGTATTAAAAATCAATAAAATCAGCTAAAATGTCAGAATCCAAAACAGATGTAGTTTTTTTAAACCCAAGGGCCTGATTCAGACCCGGTCGCAAGCGCTGAGCGCTTGCAACTGGGTCGATGGAGGCCCACAGCGCATGCGCACGACGGAGCTGGCTCCATCATGCGCATTCACGAGACCCGGCAATCGACGGACAATCCGTCGCTCCGGGTCTCGCACCAAAAGGGGTGAGCTGTCAATGTTGGGTGACAGCTCGCCCCCTTTGGTGGGTAGGCCAGGGGGGGTGGCTGCCCAAATGGAGGCGTTCCCATGAGAACTCCTGCCATTTGAGGGTGGCCCGACTGACATCACCTCTGTTATAGCCGAAATCTCTCTTGGGCTTGCGGCCACGAGACCCTACCACAAGGTTCTCATCGCAAGCCCGATGGTCGTGATGGTCTTGACCATTGCGAACATCATCATGGCCACTCGCAGTAGCTGTGGGTGGTTACCCACAGCTATGCGAGTGGCCAAGAAGCTGATCCAAAAAATAAACCCGGCCGTGATTCAGAGTGAGCGCTCTGTCACAGCGAACGGCTCTGAGTCAGGCCCCGAGTTCCAAGCCAGCAACAGATCCGAACCGGCACTCGGTTCGAACCGGGTCACAAAAGTGACTTTGACCTGGCTCTACTTGAAACTCCAAAATGTCAGGTGTGTTTGGATTTTAGAAACCAGGACATCTCTAAATAAACACTCTGTGGCCTATGTGCTAAGAAAGATATGCTGGGAAGAGTGTTGCGTTTCCATATTTGCCTCCCCCTTGTTGCTTTGAGTAGACATCTGCCAAGCCCCAGGAGGGGGATTAAGAGCAGCCCTACAATGGGTATATGTCATAATATTGTAACAGAAATTGTTTCTGGCTGGCACCTCCAAGAGGCTGATGATATTTAAATGAACCTCTATATACCCCTGCCTGTACCTTCTAAAACCCTTCCTATAAACCTCTAAGGATGACGCTAATTTGCGTACGCAGTCATACAATAAATAGAGACTCCAGACTCAGAACATGTGGTTCCGAAGCACAAAGTATTATTCAAGTAAAAGTACAGTCAGTTACACGCTATGATCTGTGTACAATAAGCGCAAATAAATCATAAAGTCACAAGGTACAGTTGATATACATATGCATGATTAAACTTCAAAATACAATGAGAGACAGAGAGAGAGAGAGACAGAGAGAGACAGAGAGACACAGAGAAAGAGAGACACACAGAGAGACACAGGCAGAGAGACACAGAGTCACAGAGAGAGAGAGAGAGAGAGAGAGACAGAGAGAGAGAGAGAGATACACAGACAGAAAGAGAGACACAGACAGAGAGAGAGAGAGAGAGACAGAGAGACGCAGAGAGAGAGAGAGAGAGAGAGACACACAGAGAGAGAGACATAGAGAGAGACACAGAGAGAGACACAGAGAGAGAAAGACACAGAGAGAGAGACACAGAGAGAGAGACACACAGAGAGAGAGAGACACAGAGAGAGACACAGAGAAAGACACAGAGAGAGAGACAGAGAGAGAGAGAGGCACACAGAGAGAGAGAAGAACAGAGAGAGAGAGACACAGAGAGAGAGAGACACACAATTTAGACGCAAAAGGAAATTATGCAGACCCCAAGTACAGTATACATACGCAGGTGCTTCTGGACCCAGAGATAGGCATCAGCAAGAGACCAATCATCATTCAGCATTCAGCACGAAGACCCAGAACCAGCATTCGTGCACTCATATTTGTACCCCCCCAGAATAAACAGGACAATAGGGAAGTCTGTTGCTGATATCATTGGTTCCCAGGGGTGAAGCATCTGTTACAGCACATTTCACAGGCTGGTTCAAACAGACTCTCCCTGCCTCTAACAGCTGGGGGTCTTCCTCTTCACGCCTCCTGCAGCATCCTAACAGTTGCTTCTAAAATATACATTTTGTTGCTTGTAGGCTCTGCGATCCATAACTCAGGAATGTATGATGCGATCTCCCCACCGATAACACCGGAATACTGTAAAAAGGATACGCATCAGTACAACTCCAAATATGACTTGTTTAGCATGTATAGTACCTTAGTTATCAAATATCTTTATTTTTCAGCATTTAAACTAACTTAACCAACTTAAACCATACACTTTAGAGCTTATTGAACCTTATGTGTGAATATGTATGTGTGGGTATTCGGGGTTTGATATAAGGACGCTAGTTATTAATGGGTGAGATTTGAATGCATAATTTCTCATACACGAAGTGAACATTCAGCAGTGTGGATTGCTGAGCATTGTTGTTCCATGCCCTCTGTCAGCAGGCCCCCACCTGTCCTGTGTTCAAAGGAAAAAAAACTCTTTTGTTCTCCCAGACTCTTGTGTGAACTGTGAATCAAGCTGTGAAGTTGGGGCCATCCTGTCTAGGATTCAGACAAATCCAATTGTGTAGATCAATGCCTGGATTATATTACAATTGCCACAACTATACTTTATCTGCATCCAGGGATTCCCAATTTGTATGTAAAAATACCCATTGTCTATTCTATTTACTCTTACTCAAAAAGCTTGTTCTTCCAGTTGCCCTTGGCAGATTAACAAAAACATTGCCATCTGTTCTTAGCTCCTGAGTTGTAACTTGAGTTGACGCTGGTCACAAAATGGCATCTTGCAGATTCTTGTTTCTAAAATGGAGTCTAGCTGCCATTTGCAAGATGGCGTCGCGCACGCTTCAATTTTAAACTGATCTTGTCTCAGCCAATTATTCAGCTTTGACAAGGCGATTGGTCGGTCATAGACTTGGGGAGATATAAAAGCTTACTAAGTGCCCCAGATGGGTATATAGGGCAGACAAGCACCAGCGCTGTCTCTAACACAACCAATGTAATTGGGCAATAAAATCCAGACTAATGGCCTGATTGAGTGGTTAACACAAAGCTGATCCTTACGTAGTTGAGCGATTATCAGTAATCTGCGAATGCGTCTGAGCTGCACTGCGCATGCGTCAAGTTACATTACCATCGGCAGTCGCAGGAAGGATTTAGCTGCAGAGTGATTGACACTCAGAGAGCGTTTGGGGGAGGTATCGGGAGTGGCGATGATAACGCAGGCATGTCACAACCATTTGGGGGGGTGTTGTAGACTGCGGCTGCGGTCCCGTATGCAGACAGCATGGCTCCTGCATCTCAGTTCACATGGCCTTTCTGGGTAACTATAGTGTTATTCAGGACTCAGAGAACTGACTGATCTGTGGCCAATGCTGCGTCTTTGTATGCAGCCAGTAGGATTTACAAAATCTGCAGGTGGGTGTCTCAATGTAAATCCCAGCCACTGCGGCATTCACTTATTTTACACAGATGCAGCAGTGGCACCATTAGCGTACATCCCTAAATCAGACTCTAAATATGCAAAATTGCCCAATAAAGAGAGCTCACTGCTAATAAAATAAATGTTCACTAATCTTTAGTTAGTTTGTACATTTTTTATTTTTATTTCGGAACATCAAAAAGTTATAAGACAAATGTACAATTTACAGCATGTCATTCATATAGGAAAGGACTAAAGAGAAACAATGTTACCTCCTGGCAAAATAATAACTCTTATTAGCAGACATACAATGTACTATGGCCCTCATTCAGAGCCACTCGCTAGCGGCAGTACGCTCGTTCCGAGCGATGTTCGCACATCTGCGCATGCATACGGTTTTTAGTACGCATGTGCGAACCAGTCAGTGCGGCTGAAAATCATTTGTACGCAATATAGCGAGTGCCTGCTATTTTGAGTGACAGAATGAGGCGTATGTGGGTGGTAACAGGGGAAGGTGCTTGAAAACGGGGAGTGGAGATCCGTTCGCAGGCGTGCTTAAAGGTCAAAACGGGCGTTTTATGGGTGTGCATAATTAATATAGCAGCGTCAATGACCACGTCACTTGATTTTTTTTAACTCAGAACTGCTCACAAAATAGCGGTTGAAAAAACCAACCACAAGAATAGCGGACAGTTCATACGCTGTACGATGTACTCGATTAATCTAATAAATAGCGGACATGACGTATGGTGCGAGCGGCCAGGGGGCGTTTTTAAGAAATAAACGAGCGTATGTTTTGCTCGCTCGTTCAGACTTAGAGGTGTGAGCAGACCGCAATGTGCGAACGGATCATTTGCATAGCCACCCCTTGTTTTTGAACGAACGAACGCAAATAGCGAACGGCTCTGAATGAGGGCCTATATTCTTATTTCTGACAATAAATACAGTTCAAAATAATTCTAAAATGGCAAAATGTGATTTGAAAACAGATGAGGCCACTTCAATAAACATAATAACATATAAGTATTTGAAACTCTTGAAAAAAATATTGTTACTTAAAAATAGAAAGAAAAAAAAAGAATAAACTATAAAATGAGATAAAACAAGAGTGGATACTCAGTGCTAGTACAATGCCATGTGTCTACCAGAGAGTCACCTCTACATCTTCTGCTCGAAAAAAAATGTTCTGCAGCGTTATTTTTTGAGATGAGCAGTTTGGTTTTGGCTCAGACCTTCCTGCTAAGTTTGGATCTTAGAATGAGGCAAAACATCATTTTTAATGGACACCTCAGCAGAGATGTCTGCGATAGATGACATTTTGCCTCAATCTGAGATCTAACTTGGTGGAAAGATCTGAGCCCAAACCGAATTGCTCATCTTTAGTTATTTTGCCTAATGAAGAGATACCTCAGCTATCTACTGGTTTCAGGCTTTGTTAAATATGGGGTTTACACAACAGAATGTATACAGCACTCTCTGGTGTTTGCTGTGGCTCGGGATGAACTGGGAACACAAAACATACACAATTATATATATAAATTCAGAAAGAGAATGTGGCAGATATTTTGTAGAACTGTTATACAGGTTGAGTCTCCAATATCCAAAATGATTGGGACCAGGGGTATTTTGGATAACGGAATATTCCGTATTTTGGAATATTTGCGTATTATAATGAAATATCTTGGGAATGGGACCCAAACATACACACAGAATGCATTTATGTGTTATATACACCTTATAATCACAGTCTGCAGGTGATTTTATACAATATATTCAATCATTTTGTGGCTCAAGCAAAGTTTGTGTACAGAAATGAAATTCATTTATGTTTCATGTACACCTTATACACAGCCTGAAGGTAATGTTATTCAATAGTTTTAATAATTTGTGCTTTAGACAAAGTTTGTGTACATTGAACCACCAAAAATCAAAGGTTTCATTATCTCAGTCATGCCAAAATAATTCCGTATTTCAGAATATTTGGATATGGGAGACTCAACCTGTAATAATGTTTTGCTTGTTTCTAGTCATCAAGAACAGATAACACAATATTACTGCTGTACTGGAATTATCAATGTACTGTATTTAAAGATATGTCTTCAAATTATAACCACTTAAGGACTTGATAACTTTTTCATTTCAATTAGCTCAAATAAAATCTAAATTTGGGGCCATCACAAGCAGCCAGCAATCATAGGGTCTGATTCACCACATATCGCTATTCTGCTTATACGCACACTACGCAGTTGCTAATATCAGTGGTGATATTTAAATATTTGCATTTGCAATGCGATCGCAGCCAGACATAAGGATGCCCACTTCCCCTTACTCACATCCATATACTTTGGCAACATAGAGAAACAATCGGTAACATCGAGTAACATTGGACAGTTAATGCTGGTCAGACCTTACTCAGGAATTGCTTACTTCAGCGCACGCTACGAGACCTCAGGCGGCAACTGGTATCACATTGGCTAATTTATGCATGCCCATGCAACGCCGTTGAAATGCACTGGCACACCTGTGTTTGCCCAACCCCCCCCCCGTTACCACCCACAAATGGTGCTTCCTATCAATCACTCTGCCATGGGTCTACGTATCCTCTACGATCGCAGTCCTGAGTGCAGAGGCTAATTCGCACATGCGCTGTGTGATGCATGCACATTACACAACAATCAACCAATTGCGTGCATACTGTATAAGCAACTGCGTTCCTTGCTGAATGAGAGCCATAGTCAGCAGACAAGTGTATATTACACCAATCTATCAATGTGAAACACAAGCTGGGCTATGTTCATTGATTTTAAAGGGATCTACACATAGGACCTCATTCAGAGTCGGTCGAAGCGGCCACACGGTCGTACGGGAAAAGGGGCCAGATATGCAAATGATTCCCTCTCAAGTTGCGTCCCTAAGTTCGGATCGGTAGCTGGCTGACCAAGGGGAGGAAGTGGCCGGAAGACAAAAAAATACGCCCCCTTCTCGTACGCATTACACGTCATCTCCGGGCATATAAGTATTAATCGAGACCATCGGGAACCATCGAAACTGGTCGTAGAGCTTAAGGTTGACCATACCCTCTCTTAAGCTCTACGATCATGTCAGTGTACAAACCTCCCATGTCACATGTGCCATGACGCTACTTTGTTAATTATGCACTCCCATAATCCGTATACACTCCCATAAAACGCTGTTCGCATAATTAGGCACGCCTGCGTTCGGATCTCCACTCCCCCGTTTTCAAGCACCTTCCCCTGTTACCACCCACAAACGCCTCATTCTGTCACTCAAACTACCGACCTGGCTGTGTTCAAGGAGAGAGAAATTTCTGATCGTAGCGGTTAGTTTGCGCACGCGCATTGCGACCTTTACGCATGCGCAGTATAGCGAACATCGGTGGCGTACGACCGTGCGGCCGCTTTGACCGACTCTGAATGAGGTCCGTAGTGCTTGATTCTGAGTTGAGAGCTGACTGCATGTGCATCTTAATCACAATACCATTGTAGGCATGCTCCATACAATATGTCCAAAGTCACAAATAGGTGCACTGCATGCCGCATCATGTGTGAGTGGAGACCAGTATGAAATAGGAGTTCCTGGATGGCAACAGGGCGGCGAGTATCAAGATGCATGAAGCAGCTATTTATGATGGGAGTGTTGTGTGGCATCTATGTACATCTCCCTGTGATTGTGAATCGTGCATACGGGTAAGGGACATCTGTTTTAAATGCATTTATTGCACATAGCACGGGACTGGTGCGATTGCTAATACTTATGTTGACAGTGACGTCTGTAGACGCTAGAACAGTGCGTGGGGTAGGCTTTTACTTTCAGATACACACATTTTCCACTTAGTTTGGATGATTGTCAGATTAGCGTACAAAAGTGAGTACAATGCCGCGTCTCTAGGGACAAATGGTCACAAAGCACTTGACGCAGAATCAGACCCATAATGTGTAAGGAATCAGGTCCCTCTTGGAGTGCAAGCTCTGTTGGCATTGGGAAGGGCTGTTGAAAATGTTACAGTTAAAGATGAACTTGGACATCTCTGACATTCTGCAAATTTTATGTATGGTACCGGTTAAGGTTCTCAAGTTGGTCACTTGTTGTGCCCCTGTGTGAGATCAGAATATACAGGACACCCATCTTATTCTTTTCCTTTGTTGACTTCAAAGAAATTTTGTAGGTTGACTGATCCTAATTTTTCTAAGCAAAAAGTTCCAAAGCCATATCCTGAAATGATCTGAGTGTAGGTTTGCTGTTAAGTAAAGGTTTCAAGGATTAAGCGTTTTAATAAAGCATAATATTAACGGATGTGTCCAACACAGGGTTCTTATCAAGTGGTCTAGCTGAGTTTTTCAATGACAAGTAAAGTGGCAGTGGGAAAACAAATTAATAATGTATTAGGAAACATGCGGTTTTAATATTTTAATAAAGACAAATGCTTCTAAATCAATGAAATGTAATCAGGCGCTAATTACAACTTCACTGACACACAATATGTCTTCATTTTGTGTGGATGACTGACCTTGTCGGAGGTCAAGTGATCAGATCAATAGGGAGACGTCTTCCGCATTGGGTTTTAAATTTGAACCACTTTTCTCTTCGGTATTTTATTTTTCAAGGTTTCAAGAGGGTGGACACCTTCGGACATTATTTATTTATTAACCGTTTCTTATATAGCGCAGCAGATTCCGTTTCGCTTTACAATTTGAATCAACATTAACATTATACTGGGTTGTAAAAGTCATACATACATACATACATACATAAAAGACATACATAAAAGACATACATAAGGGTAAGAGGGCCCTGCTCGCAAGCTTACAATCTATAGGGAAATAGGTGTTGATACACAAGGAGAGGTGCTACATTTTGCAAACTGGTCCAGCCCGATTGCAGATGTTCTTGGTGGGCTGTATAAGCCAAACACACTGGAAAGTTGGCCTAGGGTTAGGAGGATGTTAAATTGAAGAAAGAGAATATGTGATAGGTGTTTACTATAAGAAGAGCATTAGATAGGGAGCTATAAAAGGTTAGGTGGGTGGTCCTGGAATCTGATAAGCTTGTCTGCAGAAGTGACTTTTCAGAGAACGCTTGAATGTTTGGAAACTAGTGGAAAGTCTCATTGTGCATGGGAGGGCATTCCACAGGGTGGGCGCAGCCCAAGAAAAGTCCTGTAACCATGCATGGGAACAAGTAATGCATGGGGATGACAGATGGAGATCTTGTGCAGAGCAGAGATGTCGGGTTGGAAGATATTTTGAGATAAGTGAAGATATGTATGTTGGTGTGGTTTGGTTAATAGCTTTTTGTGTGAGTGTAAGTATTTTAAATTGAATACGGTAGAAGACCAGCTGCCAATGAAGGGACTGACAGAGTGGATCAGCAGACACTGGACATTTGGTGAGAAAGATCAACCTCGCAGCTGCATTCAAAATGGATTGTAGTGGGGAGAGCCTGTTTTTGGGAAGACCAATTAGGAGACTATTGCAATAGTCAATGCAGGAAATAATGAGTGTGTGTATTAGCGTTTTTGCAGTGTCTTGCATAAGATATGGTAGAATTTATCAACAGTAATAGATATATCAGGTTGATAACTACTATTGGCCAGTGGAAATATAATTAATTCAGTTTTGGATTTATTAAGTTTGAGGTGGCGATATGACATCAAACATGAAATGGCAGAGAGACATTCAGTAACATGGACCTGCATAGATGGTGACAAATCTGGGGAGGATAGGTAAATTTGAGTATCGTCCTCGTACTGATGATACTGAAAACCAAAAGAGTTGATTAGTTTGCCAAGAGAGGTGGTATATATTGAGAAAAACAGAGGACCTACTACTGAGCCTTGTGGTACTCCAACTGATAGAGGTAGTGAAGTAGAGGTAGAATCAGAAAAGAGGAACAGTGAAAGAGCGATTAGATAGGTAGGATGAGAACCAAGAAAGAGCTCTGTCTTGAAGACCTAGGGATTGTCGTGTTTGTATGAGTAGAGAGTGGTCAACAGTGTCAAAGGGAGCAGAGAGATCTAGAAGAATTAGGAGTGAGTAATGGCCTTTAGCCTTGGCAGCGACCAGATCATTTACTACCTTAGTCAGTGCTGTCTCAGTGGAGTGTTGGGAACGGAAGCCGGACTGAAGTGGGTCCAATAAGTTGTGGGAATTAAGAAAGTGTGTGATACGAGTGTAGGCTAGTCTCTCCAGTTGCTTGGTAGGGCAAGGTAGCTGGGAGATAGGACGATAATTTGAGAAAGTTAGGGTCAGTATTTTGTTTTTTCAAAATGAGAGTGATCACTGCATGCTTGAACAGTGATGGAAAGATACCAGTAGAGAAAGAGAGATTACAGATCATCACCAATTACAGACATCACCAATATCGAAGACAGCTCCCCTCTATTTAAAAATTATAGAGCACCTTCCTCCTGTTACCTAAAGCCAAAAGCTGCATGGAGCCATGCATAACACCTGATGTCTCAATCAATCCAATACTTTTCAAAAAAGGTCCATAGGTCTACACTATATCAAAGGAGAACTGTCTGGATTGTAGTTTAGCTCTATTTACCTTTTGGTTACCCCATTGCTTACTGTTTTATCTATTGCATATGCAATAGACAGAAAAACAAAAACTGGGGCGGGGTTTTCAATTACACCGAAATATGGTTGTCAAGGAAATTCTATCTGTGAAATCTGCAGTTGGCTGAACATCCCGTAAGCTAGACTGGTAGGGCCTAACCTTACCAGGAAAGTACCGACCACCAGCAAACTAATTTTGGACAATTTAGTAAGAAGTCAGTTAATCTATCAGTGTCGTTTTAGACCATAAGAAGAAAAGAAAACCAACTTGAAACCGATGCAGGAACGGGGTGAACTTCGCACACAACAACAAACATTCTGGTTGGATATGAAAATGAGGCAGAAATTCTAAATAAAAATTTATACATTTTATTATTTTGTACTGCTTTGTTCCCCATAAATATGATTTGCAATTGAATGCAGTGTCTGCAATAAGCTTCAAGATTACAGTTGCTGACTATTGATCCTTCAGTAGAAAGCTGTGTGAAACAAGAGATGTTAGATTGGAGAATTAAAACGTGTTTTATAAATGTATTGATAGCTTTTTTTAATGATACATCACAAAGCAATGGTTGCACTCTCGGTCAAAATAGCTCTACAGTATGTCAGATAATTGTTGCTCTCTGAAGTGTTTAGGTGCTGATATAATTTTTTATTGTTCTGGAATTTTGGATATACAATAACAGTTGGGTTTGTGGAACGTAAGGAGGAGGTTACTTTTAACATAAAAAAATTATGTCAGTCATTTATTGCAGAAATACTCTCAGACACCCGTCATCTTCTTATGCAAGAAAAGGGAATATATGGATTTAATAGGGAATGTAGAAGTTATGGAAACATGGGGTCTCATTCAGACCCACTCGTGAGCGCAGGACGATGCAAGTGGGTCAATGGTACCCAAATGCACATGCGCACGATGAAGGCTCCTCCGTCGTGCGCATGCGCGAGACCCGGCGAGCGACAGGGAAGCCGTCGCTTGGGGTCTCGCACCAAAGGGGGCGTGCTGTCGATGGTGATTGACAGCACGCCCCCTTTGGTGGGCGTGCCGGGGGTGTGGCTGCCCAGACGGAGGTGTTCCCATGGGAACGCCTATCGTCTGGGCCCGGCCCCACTGACATCACTAGTGATGTCAGTGGGAGTGATTTTGGCTCTGACAGAGCCAAAATCACTCCAGGGCTTGCGGCAGCGAGACCCTACCACAGGGTCTCGTCGCAAGCCCGATGGTTGCGATGGCTGTGGTAACCCACAGCTATGCGAGCGTCCAAGAGGCTGCTCCAATTTTAGGTAGGAGGGCCCTGATTCAGAGCTAGCGCTCTGGTCAGAGTGTCCGGCTCTGAATCAGGCCCATGGTCTGTAGGTTTCATCACTTTAGAAAGAGGAAGGAAAATTTAGTTTTATCAGTTTTAGCACTTTGTCAGTTGTGACCCGTAAGGGTAGTCTACAAGCAGTGGTGGTTATAGGGGCAAGCAAGCAGGGCTACTGCTGAGGACACTGCGGCTTGGGGGCACGGCCGCAGTCACCCCACCAGTGCCCATTTGCTCTGGAACACTGCCACCTCTATATTTACAAGCTGTGCTGTTCCCAGTCTCCCAGAATGCTGTTGCCGAGTGTGATGATGTCATGCATGGCATTCTGGGAGTGACCTCGGCAAGAAGAGGACGGACTTGGAGCAGCAGCGCATCTCCAGACCAAGCAGAAGCAGCATGGAGGAGGGACCCATCTGCCTTCACAGGATAAGAATTAGGCAAATGGATCCTCCTCGGCAAATGGCACCTACCCTGATAAATGCACCCCCCTCCTGTGCAGAGCATGGGGCCACTATGTGATCTCGCAATTAGTATTTTCTTTGTTTTTCAGCCTTGGCCATGCCCCCTGAGCTCAGGGCAGCAAAGGAAACTTTCACCCGCAAAGTCTTGAACTGGCCCTATCTACAAGTGTTATTTTCTGACTTAATATCCATATTATTGTGCAAATGAACCCATTGTAAGAAGCAAGCCCATGGATTGTGGGCCAGTATCCTAGTCTGCTGTAAAGATTCAAATGGATCAGGGGTATTTTCTGTATTTGAAAGGAAAAACAAAGTGTTATTGTGCAGTACAGGTACAGGCAGGGCTGGAATAAGGGCCACATGTCCTTGGAAATTAAAATGATTAAGTGCCTATTGTGATAAGCGGAGGAGGTGTGACCTGTGCTGTGTGGGTGTGGCCAGTTCTATGTGGACATGTGGTTATCATCAGGAAGCCTATTTTTATGCAGAAGTCTGGAGCTGTGCTCGCATTGTTTATCTGGCTCTGGTACAGGTGGTAATGCGCACAATGGCTTTAGAGAGCTGTTCCCCATTTACAGGTACAGGTAGGTACACAGCATTTTCGGCCACACAATAGGACTTGAATTTTCCATCTAGTGGAATATGTTGAAAACCCTTCTTACATACACACTTAGAATGGGATATAATTTTGTGGGAGAGCATACAATAAATCTGGGTGCATTTCCACCCATGTCATAAATATAGCTCTGGCTTCAATGCATAAAATGGCATAATGACGAGATAGAGATAGAGATAGAGATAGATAGAGAGAGAAAAAAAAAAAGAAAAAAGAAAAACTGGTGGCACTCAGCGTCTGTTAAAACACACTCATTTAATCCAAAGGCATTTCGGGTGGGTGCCCGTTATCAAGGATATACACACAATAAACACACAACATCTATATATATACCCCACAGGATCAATAATCAAGTCTACGATACTACTCACCTGAGCCGCACGGCCTCCCTACACTTACCGACAGCGTGCCCCATGGAATCTGAGTCGCATCAGGGCGGCATTAAACCTTGGCAATAGTGAGCAACCAGTGGCCAAGCACTTCTTGACTGCCAAACATGGAGTTGCCGACTTAAGGTCAAGAATAATTGTAGCCACCACTCCCGCATGTCACACAGCCAATGATGGAACGCACCTCATTTCCGGTCCACCAGTGATCGGCTGTGTGACACGTGGGAGTGCTGGCTACTTAAGGGGACACAGGTAAGGAGATTTGTGATGCTGTTTTTTGGACATATGCTGTCTCTCATATGTCTGTTGGTCTGTTGGTGGTCTTGAGAAAGGTCATGTTTGACCGAAACGTCAACTGACACATGTAAGTGATAAATTGACTTTTTGCCTGTTTAATATGCTCTGGTGAGTGCCCCTTTTCTACTTATGACTATATATATATATATATATATATATATATTTCAACAAATAAAGTGGCACTCAGGAGACTGAAGTAATCGTATAATACGAGAAAACTTTATGTCATCCTCGTCAATGTTTCGGGGACGTGCTCCCCTTCCTCAGGACAATAACAAAATGAGTGCAATGTGTAACAAACATATTTATACACTTACCCCACACCAAATCTCCCCTCAGTGTTGTCCACAGCCGCGCCATCTGAGACCTCCGTCCAGGCACTTCCGGGCAAGAGCGTCACTTCCACCCCATGTGACCCGACAGGCCTCGGCGACGTGACCATGGCAACCCTGTAACAACCATAAAAAAAATATATTTTTAAATAGTAATAGTGGACAATGCTGAGGGGAGATTCGGTGTGGGGTAAGTGTATAAATATGTTTGGTACACATTGCACTCATTTTGTTATTGTCCTGAGGAAGGGGAGCACGTCCCCGAAATGTTTATGAGGATGACAAAGTTTTCACGTGTTTCACGATTACTTCAGTCTCCTGAGTGCTGCTTTATTTGTTGAAGTATACACTTGGGGCTTCGTCCCCTGACTGAAGGCACCGGAGTGAGCTAACCCTAGGGGTCCGGAGTGCTGAAGCACATTGTGTAAAATATTTGTTCCTGGAGCGCCGGACAGGCTGACAGGATTACTCAAGGCAACCAGATTATATTCTGTTGGTACATGACCTCAGGATCTCCTGGTTTATTTTCATTTTTACTTGACTCTTTTTTATTTTTTTCACTTTCATATTGGACACTGTATTTTGGGATGTGTCACATCTCAAAGAGGAATCACGGTTTGATCATGGCTACTTCACAAGGAGACGATGGTGATTTCACTGCATTCTTGTTACAGTGTGATAACTATGAGACTTTAAGTTTCTCAGATGTTGAGGCTGGGCATATTTTACATAAGGAACCAGCATTTGATTCAGATATAGGGGTTTTTAATGAGGATATTTACAGAGAGTTGTTTAAATTGAGAAAAAGGGAATTGGACATCCTTTATCATAGCAGAACATTATCAGATTACTTTAGAGCTAAACAGATACCAAAGGGATTCAGAATACATAACACCCCGACGATTGGCCGATATCACATCTCGTTGTGCAAGCATTGGATATCAATTTTGAACAAATGCTCTATGGACTTAATCCTTCTAGTAATAGAATAATCCACTAGAGAGTTTAACACCGCTAAGGTTTAAAATCCTAACTTTTGAAGGTGAGCACAAATCACAACTGATGGCGGACCAATCTATGGATTGGATGGGTAAGCTTAAGGAACAAGTTGAACAATACAAAAGTGACTTATTGAGATACAAAAGAGAAAAACTCTCTAAAGTAAAAGCGGATTATAATAACCAGCATAGAGTCTATTCCTGGCTTTCACATACTTACAATAAATTGGGTAGAGAACAGGTACCACAGTTCAGAAGACATAAACGTAGGATCAAATATACCAGCACATCAGCCAGTGATTCTGAAGACCCTTCCAAATCCACCACTACACCAATACGATCTACCCCTTTAGGAGTAAGTACCCAGGCTGGGACAAAGTCTGGGCAAACAATATACCAGAAGGGGCAGGCAGACGTGGAGGATACAAAGGAAGAAAGCCCCCCAGGGGGAGAAAAATTTAATATTCAATTTAACATCTATTCCTCTCACAGAGAATGAAATTAAAGTTCTCAGTAAGGGGCTGTCTAATGTGCCTACAAACAGGCTGGAAAATTTTAAATGGAAAATAGACATGTGCAAACTGAACCGGTCATTAAAATTAAGGGAATATTTTGATAAACAGCCTACTCCCCCTTCTAATATAGTGACACCTAATACCATC
Organism: Taudactylus pleione; assembly: GCA_031769625.1. NCBI lineage: Eukaryota > Metazoa > Chordata > Amphibia > Anura > Myobatrachidae > Taudactylus > Taudactylus pleione. The sequence continues at coordinate 765,509 of JAUIMM010000875.1, forward strand.
AAAAAGTTAGGTCCCAAATCAAGGTTTGACCCCATGTCCACTAATGCCTCATTGAAAACTTACCATCAGTTACTGGAGATGGCGGGTCATAAAACGGATATTCCACCATTCCATAATCTCACTCAAGGTGAACAAAGAGCATTGAAAGATTTGGGAAACAGACAGGACAATGTGATTCGTAGTGCAGACAAGGGAGGGTCCATCGTTATACAGGACACAGCGGTTTACATCACTGAATGTTACCGATTATTGAATGACACTGAGACTTATAGTGTATTAGATAAGGATCCTACTGTGGCATATAAAAAAGAACTACAAGAAGCTCTTGATTCTGATATTATTACGTCTGATACCTACAGTAAATTGTTTGATGAATATCCTATAGTACCAATTTTTTATACAATCCCTAAGGTGCACAAGGACTCACAGAATCCCCCGGTGAGACCTTTTATATCTAAATAGAATAACATATACAGTTGGAAAATGTCAAAAAAACTGCGCACAGCAGCCCAAATGTTCCTACAAACTCACATGAAGATCACCCACTTCAAAAAGATATAAACATAAACAAAAAAAGAGAGAGAAGTAGGTACACAGTAGGGCGCTCTACATATAAGGATCAAAATGAATAATTTACAATAAATACATTGAATACGTTCATTTTAGAGTCGTAGATATCTTGTACTGTAGTCTGAAGGTTCACATATATGTCTTCTCCTCGTTATGAACGGTGTAACATATGAAAAGAAGGGGAAACCGCTATATCAGTCAGCAATACTCTTATATGCAAGGTCTGAAAGATGGAAACAGGGTGTGTGGAACAAAGTGTATAAAACACCCCTCCACACAAACAGTGCATACCCCACTCACAGAAAAGAGTGACTACTGATTCTTCAAAAGGTATCTTTTAACTCCCCAATCACCCAAAAGCGTGGTTCATCAATAGTATAGTCTGCGTACCATGACTCACTTATAGAAATAAAAGCGGAAACCTCAAAAGGTATCTTTGCATGCTACAATGGCGTACCCCGACTCACTCTAACAGTAGGCAGAATCCTCACATCAAGGTTTCTTTTCCTGGTATAGGATATTCACATTTTCTGTCCTCAGATCATAATATAGGCCCTCATTCAGAGCCGTACGCTCTGAGCAGAGCGCACGCTCTGAAAGAGGGCTGCCCTCCATAATTATGGAGCGTCCTCCTGGACGCTCGTATAGCTGTGGGTCACCACCCACAGCCTATACGAGCGTGCAGTTTGATGGCCGCGATGGTCGTGACCATCGCTACCATCGAAACTGTGAGCCGGAGCCTGCGGTTGAGGTTTTCAACCGCAAGGCCCGGAGTGATTTTGGCTCTATCAGAGCCAAAATCACTCCCACTGACATCACTAGTGATGTCAGTGGGCCGGCTTATGACGGTAGGCATTCCCTTGGGAACGCCCCCTTCAGGGAGGCACGCCCCTGGCACGCCCACCAAAGGGGGCGTGCTGTCAATCAACATCGACAGCACGCCCCCTTTGATCAGACACAACGAGCGAAGGAAAGTCCTTCGCTCGTCGCGTCTGGCGCATGCGCACGACGGAGCTCCCTCCGTCATGCGCATGCTCAGTGCAGACCATCGACCCACTTGCGAGCGGACAGCCGCTCGCGAGTGGGTCTGAATCCGGGCCATAATTCCCATAAAAAATGTATATCTCAACATCAGGGATGGAAAAAATCCAAAACAGGATATATTTATTCAAAGAAAGAGAAACATCATCCAATCACCTAAAAAATGGAAACAAAAACACACGTCAGTCTATTTTTCAGCAGCAGGGCTGATTTTCTTAAAAAACAATAAAACCATCCATGTAAAAATTGCATACAAAAATCAAGAATTATTCCAGCCTTGAGGAAAGCACAGTTCAGATTTTCATCCACATACCTCAACAGGCTGAATACATAAAATATAGTCACAGGAATCCTTCTAGTCAACGCGCGTTTCGGCTCAACCTGGAGCCTTTGTCAAGACATGTGGATAGTGTGACCTGATAGATGATTTATACTTCCCGCCTCCAATCAGCATAGGGCATGAATTAAGACAAATACTAACAGTTGTGGGAAAAAACACTCCTACCTTTAAACCTCTAACCTTGCATCCCATCCCCACAGGGGTAGGTTACACGGGAGCCTCCATTGTGTCTGTATCATCCAGAACCGGAAATATACATCCGGAGACCTGGTGGCGCAGCATATAAAACTGGCTGCGTCTCCGAAGATTAAGGGCAAACATGTATTTCCCGTGTCGCCCCATGTGGTGTCCGCGTCATCCGGGACCGGAAATGTGCATCCGGAAACCTGGCAGCGCGACACCCAAGGCTGTCCACATCTCAGGAACTGAGGGCGGAAATTTGTTCCCTGTATCTCCACACATTGGGGGCGGTGATAACGAGCGGCAGCTTGTAAACAACCAAGTATCTGTATTGTCGTCCTGGTAATCTAACGCTATGGCATGTGGTCATGGTAACCTAACATATAAAATGACCTACTGCTAGTCTCCATAATGGAAATTTTGATCACAAAAACATATATCTATACACGCTATATATAAAAAATGATGTACATACACAAATACATAAGAATAAAATCAAAATACATATACAAATTTATATTTAAGTTATTGGAGTCTTCATATATGAATTCATTCTTGGATGACAATCGATGGTTATGAATAGGAGACTTGTCTTTTTCAACTTGTATATTCATCTCATTCTAGTCCATAAAAAAACGAAAAGCATCCCAGGCTCTTTCACTACGAGAGACATATTAGAATTAGCTCTACATAAAAACAGACAGTAATTGTGATGTCAAATAGTCATACATTCCTTATTAATAAACATACAATAGTCGTGATGTAAATATTTCATAAAAACCACTTGAGCTCAAAGGCCCTGATTCAGAGCCGCTCGTAAGCGGCCGCTCGTTCGTTCTGACCGATGTTCGCACATCTGCGCATGCGTACGGATTTTAATACGCATGCGCGAACCAGTCAGTGCGGCCGAACATCGTTTGTTCGCTATATAGCGAATGCCTGCTATTTTGAGTTACAGAAGGAGGGTGTCGGTGGTGCTTGAAAACGGGGGTGTGGAATTAGATCGCAGGCGTACTTAAAGGTCAAAACGGGCGTTTTAAGGGAGTGCATAATTAATACAGCAGCGTCATTGACCACGTCACTTGATTTTTTTCAAGAATGAATTCATATATGAAGACTCCAATAACTTAAATATAAATTTGTATATGTATTTTGATTTTATTCGGGTGTCGCGCTGTCAGGTTTCTGGATGCACATTTCTGGTCCCGGATGACGCGGACACCACATGTTTGCCCTTAATCTTCGGAGATGTGGACAATTTTATATGCTGCACCACCAGGTCTCCGGATGTATATTTCCGGTTCTGGATGATGCAGACACAATGGAGGTTCCCGTGTAACCAATCCCTGTGGGGGGTTTTCCCACAACTGTTAGTATTTGTCTTAATTCATGCCCTATGCTGATTGGAGGCGGGAAATATAAATCATCTATCAGGTCACACTATCCACATGTCTTGACAAAGGCTCCAGGTTGAGCCGAAACGCGCGTTGACTGGAAGGATTCCTGTGACTATATTTTATGTATTCAGCCTGTTGAGGTATGTGGATGAAAATCTGAACTGTGCTTTCCTCAAGGCTGGAATAATTCTTGATTTTTGTATACAATTTTTACATGGATGGTTTTATTGTTTTTTAAGAAAATCAGCCCTGCTGCTGAAAAATAGACTGACGTGTGTTTTTTTCATTTTTTAGGTGATTGGATGATGTTTCTCTTTCTGTGAATAAATATATCCTGTTTTGTATTTTTTCCATCCCTGATGTTGAGATATACATTTTTTATGGGAATTATATTATGATCTGAGGACAGAAAATGTGAGTATCCTATACCAGGAAAAGAAACCTTGATCGAGGATTCTGCCTACTGTTAGAGTGAGTCGGGGTACGCCATTGAAGCATGCAAAGATACCTTTTGAGGTGTCCGCTTTTATTTCTATAAGTGAGTCATGGTACGCAGACTACACTATTGATGAACCACGCTTTTGGGTGATTGGGGAGTTAAAAAATACCTTTTGAAGAATCAGTAGTCACTCTTTTCTGTGAGTGGGGTACGCACTGTTTGTGTGGAGGGGTGTTTTATACACTTTATTCCACACACCCTGTTTCCATCTTTCAGACCTTGCATATAAGAGTATTGGTGACTGATATAGCGGTTTCTCCTTCTTTTCATATGTTACACCATTCATAACGAGGAGAAGACATATATGTTAACCTTCAGACTACAGTACAAGATATCTATGACTCTAAAATGAACGTATTCAATGTATTTATTGTAAATTATTCATTTTGATCCTTATATGTAGAGGGCCCTACTGTAGACCTATTATATCTGCCCGGGGATCATTGTGTGAGCCATTTGCTGTTTTTCTTGATGCGTATTTGTAGCCATGCATACAAAATACATTTTCCCATCTGAAAGATTCTAACATGTTGTTAAGGAGGTTTTTAGAGGTAGACCATTTACCAGATGGAGTATCACTGGTTACTATGGATGTGACAAGTTTGTACTCATGTATCCTCCCGCTTGAGGCTGGGATACAGGCGGTCAAACACTTGATTACAAATAATGTGATGTATAAGGGACCAAACATAGATTGTTTTCTGTTGTTGTGGGAGTTTACCCTTAGCCATAATTTTTTTCAATTTAAGGGTACATTCTACAGGCAAAAAAAGGGCTGTGCCATGGGATCGGCGGTGGCTCCGGCCTTCGCCAATTCCTATATGTGGGAGATAGAGCGGAATTTATTTTTTACAGATAGTAACATCAGTGGTCTGATTTTTTTGTACTATCGCTACATAGATGATCTTTTGCTGTTTTGGCTGGGTGAGGTACAACTATTGGAAGAATTGATTCGTTCTCATAATGCATCTGATAGCCCAATTAAACTTACAGTGAACATTAGCGACTCTGAAATCTGTATTTTGGATATTTTGATTAAATTATCGGAAGGTAATATTATTACCAGTCTATAGACTAAACCTAGAGATCGAAACACGTTGTTAAGATTCAATAGCTTCCACCCACGTTCTGCTGTGAAAGGGTTGCCATATTCGCTATTCTGGAGGGTTTGTCGAGTATCCAATGTTAGAACAGACACGGGGAAACAGCTTAATCAGATTATAGAAAAATTCAGTGATAGAGGTTACCCTTTAAAAGATTTATTGAAAGCTAAAGAAAAGGCTCTGTCCAAGTGTAGATCAGATCTATTAATACCCTGTGAAAAGAATGACATGAAAAATGTCATTCCGTGGGTCAATGAATACAATTCTAGAAGTATGCATACCACAAAGGAGGTTAAAAGATTATGGCCCTTGGTTTCAACAGACCCTGATTTGGGTTCTTTATGTAAGTCTAGAATTATGCCTAGTTACAAACGAGGCAGAAACATCAGGGATATAGTCATGAAGACAGATGTAGGCTGATTTAAGCAGGTGCCTACACATTTCCTGAGCCGCAGAAATGGATGTTTCAAATGTTTAGGCTGCATCACGTGCAATTATCTTGTTACGGGTGATGAAATAACACATCCCTATACTGGTAAAAAATACAAGATTAAATGGCCACTTACTTGTAGCTCTAAATATGTAATTTATGTCATCATGTGTCCTTGCGGATTACACTATGTTGGGAAAACTGACTGTCAATTTAAAGTCAGGATGACCCAACATAGGTTAGCAATTCGCACAACGTTACAGACAGGGACTGGCGATCAGCTGGTATCCTGACATTTTGTTGAAAGCAAACATAGTATGGCCATATTAAGATACAAAATAGTGGATCATGTCCCTGAATCACAGAGGGGGGACAACAGATCTAAAATGTTGCTTCAATTAGAATCCCAGTGGATTTTCCGTCTAGATACGTTGAGGCCCAAATGTCTTAATGAATCTTTGGGTTTGCTTAATTTTATTTAATGATATATGTGATGACTTAATTATGGGTATGTAGATGTCATGTAAAACAGTATTTTTTATTTTTTTATTAAGTTGGAATCTTTAGACTATCATTTTATAGGTAGATTACTATGGACATCTATGTGGTTGTTATATCAATAGTTGGTTCTGCATAATTACCTATACCTGTTTGAGACCTATCAGGAAATGCTTTTTGGTTGCTTTGGCAACGCATGCCAGCAGTCAGCGTGGGTCCTGCGGTATGCCTGAACTTCTTTGATCTATCAAAGGTGATATACTGTGGCTACTTATCATCATGTGTGTGTATTAATGTTTGTAATTGTTGATTGATGTTGTCCTTGTTATTGGAGGGTGGGAACTGACTAATTGGGGTGGGTATATATATGTTCTATGTATCATTTGCACTTTGATTCTTGACAAAGGTCCATGATGTAGGACCGAAACGTCAGATTATATGCTGCTCCTGTAAACTTTTTCTAAGGATATGTTAAAGAATTTTTTTATGAAGCCTGGTGAGTGCCCCCCGGAGTTTTCATTCTCCAAACTATCTGGATTAATGGGACGGAGTCCTGTATGGGTTGGTCACCCCAGCAAGTTATTCTAAAACAAGTCGTGAGTGCAAACCTTTCCTTGGTTATATATATATATATATATATATACACCCACACTCTTTGTCCCACAAGTCCATAGGCTTACTATAGTTAGTATGTTAGAACTGGTTACTAAGTATTACAGATTAGCTGCTCTCTTAAGCTGGCCACACACTAGACCAACTTACATCCAACCAGCCAACTAGTTGATTGGTTGGAATGAAAATCTGGTAAGGTATGAAAGCAAATGACAATCAGCAATTTGCTCCCAAATGCAGGAATATGGACAAAAACTGTTGTTTGAACAAATTGTTCAGATCAAACATTTAACAAACTTGTCTGAACGACCATTTTCATCTGTTTTCTGACATTTAGGACCAAATTTCAGATCATCATTTATTCCCATACGTTACCAGATTTTCATTCCAACCAATCAACTAGTTGGCTGGCTGAATGTAAGTTGGTCTAGTGTGTGGCCAGCTTTACTGTTCATGGAGCAATTTGGAATGTTGGACCGATTTTCCATACAGTAATTTTTTTAACTGGATAGAAAGCTAGGAAACCCATTACTACGCGGAAATATCACATGTACGCTGATCATGTGACACTTACATCCTTCGCTAGGACGGCCTCTCAGCCCAGTGCACCATACCCAGCCCCTTCACATTACATAATGCCATGAGGCAGGTGTTTTCAACCCATCTAAAGTTAAAATCACACATTTAATGTTAAGCCTAACAAAAGTAATTTGTATGCACGTTTGTTCTCATAGCAAAATATATTGTTTAAAATTACATTTTAGACAATTATTTTGTTTCAGTGTACATTATTCAGTGCATAAATTGCCGACTTTGAGATCACTGAAATTCAGAAACTCAATAATTCTTCTGAATCATTTGGTTCATCTAGTTAATTTCAAGGCATTGCAACAGGTTATCAGCTTATCCGACATTAATCAAAATATTGAGCCAAGTTCTCCTGTACAGCAGAGAATTTGCAGATAAAATAAACTTTCTTGTCTGAAAAGCACATGACGATATTTGCAAAGTTTAAAATCTAAAAAGCAATGTACATCATGTTTCTGTTACGTAATTGTAACCAAAGATTGCATATGTCTAACACACTGAAAGCAGCATTTTACATTCTAATTGCTGTGCATCATTACATGGCCAGATAGTAAATGCATGCTGTGCAAAAGATTAAAACCTTAGGAGTCCAGACAAAATTGGCTTTGAAGAAATAACAACATATTATCATTTCACACAGTTATCAGAATACAACAGTAGCCATTCGACCACTGTGATTATTTCTTTTACTTAGAACCATCAATATTTAGAATATAGTTCTTAAAAGAGATTTCATCCAATTTATCCTTGCGGGTTGATGGGTATCGGGTCTCAATACATAATTTAATTTTTGTGTGTAGTGTTTCTTTTATACTGAAAGTTTTGTAACAAGGTGTAAAGGGCTTTATTGTGGCTCATTTACAAACCCAACCTGCAAATAAACTGGAAGAAAGTTGTTTTTTAAAAAGGAGAAAAAAAACATAGCATTATGTAAATAATATAAATAGATATATATATATATATATATATATATATATATATATATTTTTTTTTTTAATATGACTTCTTTTAGCTGCATTAAGTTGTTTTTCACAAGATTTTTTTTTAATCAGTCTTCTGGTGGTTGTTATCACTTCTAGAAGTCTGCTTTATGCTTGTTCTATCTGGACAAATAACACTTATGCTAATCAGTAGTTTGTCAGTTCTAGGTGTTTTAAATGTGAGTTTCTGTTTTGATAACACAGATCTGTTTTTATTGTGAGTTATAAGCAGTCTTGAAACACTAGATTTACTAACAGAGTCAGTGATATCAATAATACCTCTTTTCCACCAAAAACCCAGGTCCGACCTGGGTTTTTGGACATGGTTCCAACCCTGGTCAGACCCAGGTCAAACCCATTTACACTGCACCTTTGATCTGGGTTACTCCCAGGTCAGCCCTGTTCACACTGAACTTAGGTCTGCCCTGCTAAACCTGTGAGGTCATAAAAAGTGGGAGGTGACTGCTCCACAACCACCAATCAGCTCATTTTAGGCATGATCCAGGTCAGATAACCTGGGTTGCACCGTTTACACTACACCATTACCCAGGTTTTTGCTCTGGTGTAAAAGGGGTATTACAGTCATTGATATGTAATTTCTTTCTAGCTTCCCAATTTAAAACCCACAAAACTCAAAAACTGGCAATAAATTTGTACTCCACAGTCTGTCAGATATTTGTCAAGTGTTAGCCGTTATATTGTAAATTTTTGTAAATTAATCAAAATATGTAATTATTCCAATCCATGGAAATCATTAAAATAAATGCCAGTAAATATAAACTACAAATTGAATCTGAAAACTCATCATGCACATGTTAAATACTTATGGTATAAACCCTCCTATGTTATGACAGTATATCAGCATTTGGCAGGAACATATCTATTTTATGCCAAAAGTATCCCATTATGATGATCTGTTATTAATCCTATTAATCATATGGCTGTTTTTCTAATTACATGTTTATTTGCTAAATGGCCACACATGTAAGTTATGCATGGTTTGATTCTAGATCTCTTTGTCCCTTTATGGCTCTGCTGATATGGTGAAGCAAATCCAGTACTACAGTGACCACACAAACTGCGCTGTTTGATGCGGAATATTCCGAATGCCTGGCATGACTGCCTCTAATAACTCATTATAGAAAGTGTTGGTGATTCTGATGAGCTCAAATGCTCTAAATCCAGAACTGAAGTGTTTTGCTCAACGAAATTGCTTGGGCCAAACAAACTGACTAAATTTCATATATTCACCTGTCCATGAGTTGCAGGTATTTCCGTCCACTTTAATCTGCACATTTTATGCAGAACTGTATCTTTAGCCAAGGCATGAATAACATACAGGTAAAGGTGAGCATTATTTTTAATACTGTCATGTGAAATATTTGTCTCTTTCTGTATTTGGTGACACAATTTACCATTGTTCATCATCAGAATTTTGCTTTAAGTGTTCCCATCCCAAACACAACCTGAACTGCTCCCTAATGTTTATTGACCATGAACTCAATTTATAGACTATTTATTCTGAATAAATGTAATTTTAAACTGCTGTACAGTGTTGAATGATAGAGCAAAGTAGAAGTTGAAGATTGCACCTCAAGAAACAACAACCTAGAAGTATATTCATAGAACCACAAACATTCAAATCACTATGATATTGTGCCATCCACTTGAAATCATTTTTTTAAATTTCTTTATCTATATGCACACATCAGTGGTTCCCAAACTGTGCGCCATGGCACCCTGGGGTGCCTTAGGACACTTGCAGGCATGCCTCAGGTTGGTGGTCCAGCACCAAATCACATTTTTTATGGTCAATGTAATGTAAATATGTGGGCAAACAGAAGCGCAAACCTGTCCTCCACACATAACTGAACCTAAGGATAACAGTTAAGCAGAATTTATTTACTACTTTAAGTTTGTTATTGAGAAATTCAGGAAAAAATAAAATAAACTTAGGGGTGCCATGAAAAAAAAGTTGATACTCTAGGGTGCCGTGATTCAAAAAAGTTTGGGAAACACTGGCATACATTATTACTAGAGATGTGCGCTGGCCCCCTCATGTTTTGGTCTTGGATCTGGATTCATCTTCACGTTTTGTTTTTGAATCTGTTTTTTTTTTTTAATTGATGTTTTTAAAATCAGCTAAAATATTTTTTTTGCAATTAAAAAACCCCAAATTTGGATTTAAAATCCGAATTCCAAACCGTGGAAAGATCAGAACAGCGACTTGGATCTGTCCAGATCTCCTCAGGAGGTCAGAAATGTGACTCGGACCTGTCCAGATTCAAGAAATTCAGGTGGATTCAGATTTCTGGAGAACCGAACCGCGCATCTGTAATTACTGTAGCATAGATCATATGTTATATCTCTATTTTATGGTCCCCCAGTGCAGTTAGGATGTGAGTATGTAGGATTTTCCATAAATGATGAGACAAGGTGCTTCGTGCTATCTGCAATGCAAGCCTGTACTGCCATCAAATCTCTAATCTGAACTATACTGATTAGAGATTTGATGGCAGTGATTATAATATTCCTAAAAAAATCTAAATAAAATCTTTTACTTTGTAATTCTGCATTGTTTTTGTAAATTAGTATTTTGCGGAATATACAGTCAATGACGGGGCCTGTGGCAGATACGTCAGTGATATATGTAATATCTTGCAGCCAAATTTGCTATTCTTTTGGCAAGCAATTGTTTTTAAGTGATCGCTAGAACTGTCATTGTAATCAGTAAATCAAACATGTTGTTGGCACAATACAATAGCAAAAAAGAAAACAATATAATATAATACAAATAATAACCTTAATCATCATCGTCATACAGTTTTTTTAAAATTCTTACCACTCTATTTATGTAGCACCGCAATTGTACCCAAATATATTTTTACATTTTTATATTAACATATGTGCCTTTAGAGCTTGCACTTATTAACCTAGTACAAAGACATATACACTATAGCCCCCTAAGATAACCAATTTAACCCAAACATATATTTTACAATACCCAAAGGCAAATCACAATGCCATTGTGCCACTCAATTGATCTACTATTATTTTTTTTAAATACCCCAATGTGGTAAAACCATGTGTCTATGACATTCATTAAAAGAGACAATGGGCTTTATTCTGAGGCACACAATACTTACATGTATTGCCGCTGTTCATGTAGTTGTCTGATGTTATACAGTAATTACTGCACATGTGTCTAAGTTGCAACCTGATTGTTACCGTATGGAAACACAGAACCAATGTGAACTTTAGTCAGAGTATTGGGAGGTACCTGGGGGATGGCTAGGTAGATGCAGGGGTATCGCGGGTGTGTCGCTGCCAGCAGCTGCATGCGAAGCGCAAAACCGCTCACACAGGAGTCTACATTCAGATGGAGAAACTACACTTGCCATTGGGCTGGTGTAAGTTTAGATGGTGCCATGTAAAGATGTACCAGGTGGTATTACAGCATCTACAGAGGCTCAAAGTGGGAGTTTCAGGCCATGCACATTAATACACAAAGGTGCACACTCAGGAAGGACTTCTGAAAGAAGCAGACTTGTAATCCTTATAACCTCTTTAACCCTTTACCTGGATTGTGGTGGGTAGCTTCCTTAAAACCCATGTTCCTCAACACTTTGGAGGTTAAATTGATCCCGTGCAAAGCAGGGACCGGAAAATGACAGAACTCCTGACTTTGGGCCTGATTCAGACCCACTCACAAGATGCGATCGCTCGCTTGCAGAAAGGGGCCAGATATGTAAATTAAGCGCTCGCACTGCGTCGCGTAAGGACGCCAACTGTGTGTTTGCGAGCTGTGGCAAAGTGCGCTCGCAAGTGTCTGAAGACGCCCCCTTGCCTCTCGCAGCACACGTCATCTCCAGGAAAAGAATGATTAATCAGAACTATCGTGAGGCATCGGAGCAGCTTGCAGCCATTGAGGTTGCCTCTCCCCGCCGCAAGCACAGCGATCAGTGCGGGCTGAAATACATGCAGATGAGGTGTACAATGATGCTACTTTGCTAATTATGCACGCCCTTTAAACGCCATTTTGGCGGGGAGACACGCCTGCGTTCGCAGCACCACTCCTCCGTTCACATGCACCTTCCCCTGTCACCACCCACAAATGGCGCTATCTGTCACTCCAAGCAGCAACCTGATAGTGGCTTACGAGCTACCAAAAGCAGATCATAATGAATGGCTTGCGCATGCGTACTGTGAATTATACGCATGCGCAGATGGGGGAACATCTCTCAGAGTGAGCGATCGCCCCTTAGCGAGCGGGTCTGAATCAGGTCTTTTTCCTGAAGGAATATAAGGTATGCTCAGCTTTACTTCACAGTATGACGGTTACAGCCCACAGATCCAATCCCCTTAAGTGTTTCCTGTAAAATAAAGACACATCTCTCTTAGGTTACAGGCCACACCTATACCTCAGGTTACCTGGCACAGGGAGAGGCTGGGGAAACAGTGCTCTAACCCCTACAAGAAGGTTATTTAGCTAGAGGCAACCCCCAGAGCCCCATTTTTCAAGTATGTAACCAAACTTATCCCACCCTCCATTACCAATGCAATTTTCCCTTCTCAGAAGGGGCAGCAGATTGTAGGGCTGCAGTCAGCTGTGTTATTAGGCCATACAGCAATTGAGGTGAATCTGCAGCAATGCATGTGGACAACTCCATGCAGGGGCATCAACGGCAACACATACAGGAACAGGAGTGGCCTATGGTGAAGCCATGAAGGCTGTGAGTGAGGGTTTACACACATCTCACTCCGCTATCAGATTGAGCTGGTGTCCTCAATGCTGTTTGCAACTACCCCCAGATTAGTTTCATGTTGCTCATTACTTTAATCATTTAATACATACTATGACATGTTATGACCTAATTTTAACCTAACACGTGTCTTCTGCCTCATTATTTAATGCTTCTTGGAGTCAATGGAGATTCTTTGAGTCACTGGAGAAAACAGAGGAGGGATGGTAACAGCACTCAGCACCGTAGTACATTGTGTCTTCCTGCATATTGTAATGACATTTCATGTAACAGGCACCATAATGTTTCACACTCACTGGTATTGTAACTATTGGCGCTGGGACGTTGCATGTTGTCAGTGTAAAGCGTGCTCAGAACACGGTGATGGGCAGGTCCTGTGCACTTGATATTTGGGCAATTCCTTGTGGAAGCCGACTTTCATCAAACAACTTCTCTTCTGTAATGATGTCAGGACAGAGGCCCTCATTCAGAGCCGGACGCTCTGAGCAGAGCGCTCGCTCTGAATGAGGGCCGTCCTCCATAAAAATGGAGCGTCCTCCTGGGCGTTCGTATAGCTGTGGGTCACCACCCACAGCATATACGAGCGTGCAGGTTGATGGTCGCGATGGTCTTGACCATCGCGACCATCGCCACTGTGAGCCGGAGCCTGCGGTTGAGTTTCTCAACCGCAAGGCCCGGAGTGATTTTGGCTCTATCAGAGCCAAAATCACTCCCACTGACATCACTAGTGATGTCAGTGGGCCGGCTTCTGACGGTAGGCGTTCACTTGGGAACACCCCCGTCTGGGAGGCACGCCCCCGACACGCCCACCAAAGGGGGCGTGCTGTCAATCAACATCTTTGATCAGACACAACGAGCGAAGGAAAGTCCTTCGTTCATTGCTTATCGCGCATGCGCACGATGGAGCTCCCTCCGTCGTGCGCAAGCTCAGTGCACACCATCGACACTATCGACCCACTTGCGAGCGGACAGCCGCTCGCGAGTGGGTCTGAATCAGGCCCAGAGTCTCATGCTTTCTTTAACATACATACATAATGCAACCAGTACACCATTCTGCAAACCCAGTTCCATATGTTCAAATTAACACATAACCAGATTGATTAAACTGTAGCATCACAATAGCTGAACTGAAGGAATTTAACAAACAGTAAAGAAGCAACACTGTAATGTTAAATTTAAAAAAAACATATAGCTGAAAGGAAATAAGAGGACTTGGGCCATTGATCACCATCTGCATATTTCTGTAATCAAGGCATTTATCCACAATAGTCACCGGGGATTTCATGGCTCATTTCCACTGTCGTCCTGGAAGCAGTTTGCTGCCATTTCAAGAGCGATACAATTCAGTTCAGAAAACAATGCAGAATTATAAAGTAGATTGCATATATACATTGAAAACAGCAGGCTCTTTCTCCAGTGACATCATGTAGAAGCAATTAAGTTTTCAACTACACTCTTTACATGTCTGTTTTGTAAAAAGAAAAAAAAAGCAATTGCCATATAGCTTGGTGTTTTGCTGTTCAACAATGGTCTGAGATGTTGATTTTCAGTGCAGGCAGAGAACGTAACAATTCAAGACCAATTTTGCGTTATGCCTTCTTATTTATAATAATAGCAATTTAAATGCAAAAGCAGAATTAGGATTCCCGGGGTACATTCATAATAGCAAGTCTCAAAATCATTACACAGAGCCAGAAAGAAAGATTCATTTTAGCTGTTGCCCACACTTAGTGGGCAGAGCTAATAATTATGAAAATGCTGCCTATTGGTTCATGGAGGGGCCACATTTGAATGAATTGCCAGTGATTGGCTCCTTGTGAATGTTGCCCCAGACCACGTGATTACTGCCTGCACTGTTTGTGGTCAATATGAAGCCACTGAACAGCAGTATAGCAGGGCTTGAAGCTGCCCTGCACCAGTACAGTTGCCCCGGGTGCATGTGACATCAAGACATCACACAAGGAGCACCGGGGCAGCAGTAAGATTGGGCAACTACTATGGCATCCCCTTGGCCTGGCTCCCTGGATAGCAGCAATGGTCTGATGCCCCTTGCTAGGGCCCTGTAAGTATCAATGCAGGAAACCTCATCTCAGATATTGGACCTTCACCTACTTTGCCCAATTAATCCCATTGTTAATAGCTAACTCTTAATTTTAAAAGCAGTTCCACCTTTTAAGCGAATAAATACAGCTGATTTGTTATTAGCCCTTGCTGATCAGCTCAATAATCAAATAATTAGTCACAGATGGTAATAACACATTAATGACAGGGGATGTAGCCATGAGACCGGCGTCCGCGAGCGGTCTCAATCCCGGCACTGGAATCCCGACAAGGGACTTAAAACAGATGTCGAAATACTGACACCTATCTTAATCCTGATGCCGGAATCCAGGAGGAGGCGGGCCCAAACGGAGGAAAGCCGGGGCACCCTTAGTGTTAGCCGCGGGGGGCAGGGTTAGGTTTAGGTAAGTTAGCAGGGTTAGCGTTAGGTTTTGGGAGGTTAGGCTTAGGCACCCCTTGGGGGAGGGTTAAGGTCAAGTACAACTGGGGGGGTTAGGGTTAGGCACTAAGGGGGAGGGTTAGGTTTAAGCACGAAGGGGGGAAACCAACGTTTAGGCAATAACAAGGAGGGTTACGGTGCGGCGTGGGGACCCTGTCGGGATACCAACCATTGGGATGCTGCTGTTGGTATTGTGACAGGAGCCATCCTGACACCGGCATACATACCCATTCCAATGACAGGTACATGTAAATATGTCATACTTTCCCACTGTAACAGGTTAGGCCAAGACATTCATCTTTAGTCTCATTATGTAGAATAATGACTGTATATTCCCAGTAACTGCCGCTGGCAGCATGTTGGCATAGTGGTAAGCATTACTGCTTTACAGCATAGCACTGAGGTCTTGTGTACGATTCCCACCAAGGCCCTATCTGTGTGGAGTCTGTGGCTTTCCTCCAGGCACTCTGGGTTCATCTCACACTACAAAAATATATACAGGTAAGTTTATTGGATTCTGTGAGTGTGTACATGTGAGAGGGAATATAGATTGCAAGCTCAACTGGGGCAGGGTCTGATGGGAATGACCAAATATTTTCTGTAGAGCGCTGTGGAATATGTATGCACTATACATACATATATAAATAACTGCAAAAAACAACAATTGTTGGACATTAAATAAATACATATTAAATACATATTTTATCAACGAAAAGTTAAATCCATAAAGAAAAAACAACAGTGTGACCTACAATGTAGTCACTGGAAGACCTGGCGCTCGTTGATTGAATATAAAAAAAAGAGAGAGTGCTTGCTGCAAGTTATACAGGTATAGTTGAAACCCTGAAGAACGCAGGCTCTTGACAAAAATGGAAGAAACACAAAGAAAACTGCGCTGAGCACTCTATATGTATAATACGCGAGTTTCACAATAACAAGGTTTTCTATATGTTAAGGAACAAGAGGCAAGTAAAAATGTAAGGATTTAATATATATAATTTCACAAATGAATGGCATAGAAAAGAATCACAATAAAAATCACAACAAAAATAAAAATGTACAAATATAAAATGGCATTGCAATCGCAAATGAATAAATAGCAGTGTGCCATTTGGATTCTATTTGATACTACTGTATCTATAGCAAGCAAGGGTCCCAAGTAACAATGTGTCTAATCCTGTGATACTTGTATCCACACTTCCACTGTCACTGATTAACACAGGTGTGTGTTAGCAGAGGATTCTGCAGACAACAAATCCCTACCACTGGCGTCCCATTGTGGGAAAACTGACCGCAATGGTACATATAATAGGTCGGTAGGCAATAGATTAAATAACCTGTATAACATGTACACGCTGTTGGTCTGTCCTGGCCCCGGTTGTGCCTGGCTGTGTGAAGCCGCTGCCAGAGGATTTAGAGGAAGCCGTATGCAGGATCAGCACGGAGCTGTGAGCGGACAGCTGGTCAAAGATACGCCGGAACTTTGCCGGAAAGTGCAGTGGAGTGCTCAATCGGGATAGTGATCGGGACCCTGGATGCCTGGATGACGTCACCGCGTTTCGTCCCATCGATCACCAGGACTTTCTCAAGACTGAGTACCATGCTCCTTGGTACCTCCTCAAATAGCTCCAGACATCACCATAATTAGTTAGTATATTCGAAACATCTGAATCACTTTTTAACATAGAGATATTCATTTCTTACTCTCCATTTAATAACGAGAGCCCTGTTGTCTTTTCCAAATGTTAATAGGCAATACTGCTGTGCAAAGATAACTAAAACATACATATATTTGATCTGCAATTGTAGAAATATAAAGTATAAAATATGAAATAATAATGATATATATTATATATATAAGAAACCTCTGTCACGGCCAGGGTATTTCAGCATGGCGCTAGGCGAGTGTTACCTGTGAGGTCATTGTGGCGCGGGCTGTCTGGTGGCAGAGCTGGTGTCTGGCGGGGGGCTTTGGCTGCGCGCATTGTTGTGCAAGCCTGTTGTCACTCTGCGCTGGTAAGGCCTGGCGGCGTCTCCATTCCGTTTGGCATGGGCACCGCCATCTTTCCTTCTGGCCATGTGATGCGGCTGGCCAATTCTGGTGAGTCACATGTTCCCTCCGGCCAGTAACAGCACGGCATGGGGTATTTTGGAAGGGTCAGTGCCTTCCTTCTTTGCCAGTGCAACGTGTATCTCAGCCTAGCTGAGAGGGAGTTCTCTGTGCTTTCCTGTTCCTGTGAATTTGCTGTCTGCCAGTCTGCCTGTCAGCTCCTAGCTCCCACTGGACTACCCCGCTTCCTCCATCACCCTTGCCCATACCTGAGTGCCTGAGCCTGCTGACATCCTGCGCTTCAGTTCACTACCTGCAAACCTGGCTTGATTATTTTCAGTTTCACTACCTGCACACCTGGACAGCTCTAATTGTTTCTACTTGGACATTAACCCTTTTGCTCCCACCACAGAACTCTTGTGCACATTTATATATTCCTGGACATATATTTACTGCCACATTATATTTCTACTCAAGCACTTATTAAAAATCCTAGTTTTATTTTCAAACCTGCTTCTGTGATCGCTCCTGCTACCACCCCGGGTCCACAAACAACCCAGAACATAACAGCCTCATGTTCAAAAATCAAAAGCTATCTCTAATAGGGTGGCAAAACCCATTTCTTGTGACCTATATATCACCAAAATTTGCTGCTGCAATAGAGTCTACACAAATAAGTCCATTGTGTGAGAATCGAGTAGTATGAAAACTAACATCTATACAGACTGATTTGTTTGATGAACTAAGAATGCAAACAAGCCCTAATAATATACAATTACTTTTGGGCACATAAAAGACTAATAATAGAGTTTTCGAGAGACAAAAATGAATTTAAATAATACATATATATATCATATTCCTCAGGAATCTAACATCTCTTTAAGATAATATATATAAAAATAAAAGGAAGTTAGATCATCTCATAAGTAAAACCAATACGAATGGTAACATTTAAAGAGAAAAGGAATCCACATTTATAACTCCATATCCATATATAAATTAAATTGTCACGGTAATTCAAAAGTTTCTAATTGACGTGTCAACAATAGGAACAGCGGCGACCATCGTCACTCTTCAGTTCCCATCTGGACATCAACATATATATGAAATTTCTTGCATATGGCAGCTGAATGAGAAATGCATACTAAACAAAACAAACTGCAAATAGTTGCTAGTGAAAAACCATTGCCGACACAGGAACCAATTGAGTTCCTGTACTGGCTGTTGGGTTAAATAGGGAGAATGTTCCCAATGTATCTATTTAATGCTATCCAAGAAAGGAGTGACGGCGCCCAACGTCCCTCATCGGCTCTCGTCTGGACATCAACAAAAATGCGTACTCCCAATTGACATACCCAAAAATGTCAAAAACCATATACTGAGGAGGAGAAATTACAATATCTAGGAAGAGATAGTTGATGTGAAAGAAAAGTATGATTATGCAATGTGATGATCGTGGAAATGGAACTACAGATCCATAGTGAAGTGAAATCTCTTTTAGTCCATGGAAATGTGGTCTAAAGCTTGATTGAGTCCTTGGGGATACAATGTGTCTAGTTCAAAGATCCAAGCTGATTCTTTCATGCACAACTGATGAAATCTGTTTCCCCCTCTCGTTGTGACATTGATTTGTTCTACTCCAACAACAGTCAAACTAGCTTGATCACTTTTATGAATATGAAGAAAATGGTGTGATACACTATGTGTAGAGAGTTTGTTAATAATATTGCATTTGTGGTCTCTGAATCTACTTTTAATCGATCTTCTTGTTCTCCCCACATATTGTAGGGAGCACGAACATTTTAATACATAAATACAATAAGTTGATTCACAGTTAATAAATTGTTTTATTGGGAATGTATTCCCATTTACAGTAGACGCAATCTTATTAACACGGTTTAATGTATATTTACATGTCAAGCATATCTTTTTATTGCATCTATAATTACCTGTTATTCCTAATTCAAGCCACGTCTTCATCTTATTACTATTCTTCAAAATTGGTCACTAGGGGCTAATACATCTTTCAAATTGGTGTTTTTTTTTTTAAAAAACAACCCTTGGTTTGGTCCCCAGACATTTTTTTTAAGACACAATCTTCTTTCAGTATTGGAAAATTATTGAAAATGATTTTCTTAATCTTCCCAGATTTACAATTAAATTTAGATAGATATATCATTTCCTCCAATGTATCGATCTTTTCCATATCCTTTTTCTCTATATTCTTATTACTTGATTTGTTTGTTAGGAGATCAGATCTATTTAAATTTCTAGCAAAAACCCTTGTCTCATCCAACAAATCATCTGGAAAACCTCTTCTTCTAAAATAGAGGATCATTTCTTCCATTTGATCTAAAAAGTCCTCATCATGTTTACAGTTCCATCTAAGTCTCAATATTTGATTTTTAGATATATTTTTTATCCATGGCTTATAATGTCCGCTATTATAATGCAAATAATTGCCTGTGCCTACTGATTTAACATGACTAACTAATTATGGTGATGTCTGGAGCTATTTGAGGAGGTACCAAGGAGCATGGTACTCAGTCTTGAGAAAGTCCCAGTGATCAATGGGACAAAACGCGTTGACGTTATCCAGGCATCCAGGGTCCCGATCACTATCCCGATTGAGCACTCCACTGCACTTTCTGGCAAAGTTCCGGCATATCTATGACCAGCTGACCGCTCACAGCTCCATGCTGATCCTTTATACGGCTTCCTGTAAATCCTCTGGCAGCGGCTTCACACAGCCAGGCACAACCGGGGCCAGGACAGACCAACAGCATGTACACGCTATACAGGTTATTTCATCTATTGCCTACCGACCTATTATATGTACCATTGAAGTCAGTTTTCCCACACTGGGACGCCAGTGGTAGGGATTTGTTGTCTGCAGAATCCTCTAACACTCACCTGTGTTAATCAGTGACAGTGGAAGTGTGGATACAAGTATCACAGGATTAAAAACATTGTTACTTGGGACTCTTGCTTACTATAGATACAAAAGTATCAAATAGAATCCAAACGGTACACTGCTATTTATTCATTTGCGATTGCAATGCCATTTTATATTTGTACATTTTTGTTTTTGTTGTGATTTTTATTGTGATTCTTTTCTGTGCCATTCATGGGTACAATTATATGTATTAAATCCTTACATTTTTACTTGCCTCTTGTTCCTTGACAGATAGCAAACCTTGTTATTGTGAATCGCACGTATTATACATATAGAGTGCTTAGCGCGGTATTCTTTGTGTTTTTTCCAAAAGATATATCCATACCAGTGATGTGCGGGCAGGTGAGGTGAGGCAGAGCCTTTCCTGTCATACTTAGGTATACTCCAGAGTTTTGACTATAAAAAATATAAGAAAAAATTAAAGAAAATATTATAAATATCCTCCCTGTATTATTCTAATAATTTTTATAGTCAAAACTCTGGAGTAATAAGTGTATGGGAGGTGAGGCACTGCCTCTCCTGTGTACCTTTTCCGCACATCCCTGACAAACCACAGCAAATTTCCAGCACTATATACTGCTGCCCCTTTGTATAATGCCCACATGTGCCCTCAGGTTCATATATGTACTGTATGTGTAACTCTGACTCTGATACTAGCCAGTGCCTCCCCAGCCATTTACCTCACCGCACATCACTGCCAGTGCCTCCCCAGCCATTTACCTCACTGCACATCACTGCCAGTGCCTCTCCAGCCATTTACCTCACCTCACGTCACTGCCAGTGCCTCCCCAGCCATTTACCTCACTGCACGTCACTGCCTCCCCAGCCATTTACCTTACGGCACGTCACTGCCAGTGCCTCCAAATCCATTTTCCTCACCGCACACCACTGCCAGTGCCTCCTCAGCCATTTACCTCACTGCACGTCATTGCCAGTGCCTCCCCAGCCATTTACCTCACCGCACATCACTGCCAGTGCCTCCACAGCCATTTACCTCACTGCACGTCACTGCCAGTGCCTCCTCAGCCATTTACCTCACTGCACGTGACTGCCAGTGCCTTCCCAGCCATTTACCACACTGCATGTCATTGCCAGTGCCTCCCCAGCCATTTACCTCACTGCACGTCACTGCCAGTGCCTCTCCAGCCATTTACCTCACCGCACGTCACTGCCAGTGCCTCCCCAGCCATTTACCTCACCTCACATCACTGCCAGTGCCTTCCCAGCCATTTACCTCACCGCACATCACTTCCAGTGCCTCCCCAGCCATTTACCTCACTGCACATCTCTGCCAGTGCCTCCCCAGCCATTCCTCACCGCACGTCACTGCCAGTGCCTCCCCAGCCATTTACCTCACCGCACGTCACTGCCAGTGCCTCCCCAGCCATTTAGCTCACCGCACATCACTGCCAGTGCTTCTCCAGTCATTTACCTCACCGCACATCACTGCCAGTGCCTTCCCAGCCATTTACCTCACTGCACATCACTGATCCATACAGTATATGTTTGTATGTGTGTGTGTTTTATTCAAAAGTCACCTTTTACACCTCTTCATGAAGTTGTGCTTAACTACACAGTTATAAATGGGGAATAAAATGTCCTGGTACTAATACGGCTCAGTATGTTTGTGACAAGCATCTAACTGCAGGTCATCTGTCTGCTTTCAGCACATTGGCTCTGAGTGATCACATGATTATGTCACATTATCTTACGCCTACAGCAACTGCTCATTAAATAATGCCTTATAATGGAAGTCCAAGACGGACAGGGAGGGATAAATGGGGATATACACATTGGAGTGATATCGATCTGACATGTAGCTTTCCGGACGAATTGGAACAACATGTCAGCTGGATTGTTCAGTGTGTACGGCCAGGCTGCATGCTCCCGCAGTCATTAGTGATAACTTCTGGTTGGCCATGCTGCACATCCAACCGGGTGATAATGAATGTTGCGCTGCGCAAGTTAATGAAGTACGGAATGAGGGATTGCTGCCATATTTTCCAGGTCACGCATCACTCCTGCTTGAGACTGCTCTAGAGTCAAGAGCTAAGCTGCACGTTTATTGTAACGTTATACAATCTCTAGGGCTGATTCACAGTTGGGAGCAGAGCTAAAAACAAGTAACAACTTTGCCATGTTGCGATGCAGGGTTCACGCTTTAGGGCAGGGATGGGGAACCTCAGGCCCGGGGGCCATAAAAGGCCCCCAGTATCATTTGGTCTGGGCCTCTGAGCTTTTTTCTGCTAGCCTCATTTGGCTAGCAGGGTACCTATAATAGCACCCTGCAGCTAGAATCTATGCAGCAGTGCCACCTGGAGCGTCCTTAGGACACTTCAGGTGGTCACACTACTGCCCTTACAGCTCCCCTGGAGCATCCTCAGGATGCTCTGGGCATTGCTGTAATCACTGCCAATTGTGGCCTTGCCCTGTGTGACATCACACGGAAGGGGCATGGCCTGCACCGGGCCCGTGAATAATGTTATATACAGTATATCAAAATGGTCCTCTGCAGAAAAATGGTTCCCCACTCCTGCTTTAGGGATTGGCCTCAAATATTGATTTATTGTAAGAAAAAAGTTACATTGTGGCCCAATATCGATTAAACATTTGCAAAGATCAATTCTGCCAGGGTGTCATCTTTTCAAGCCCATAAACAGCCTGTGTCAGGACTACAGCACCTTGTGGGAAAAAACCCTAACCATGTGTTAAGCACTGTGCAGCGTGTTACGCAGAATGAATGAAACGCCTGCCAGACAGTTTGCCACTGCACACGGACAGAATATCGATATTGGACATATTAATATTCTTTCGATAACTATCGGCGTTACTCGATTTGCATGGGCCAATATGTCAATTGTTTTTTTTCTCTTTTTTTTGCTTTAGTCAAAATCCTGAAAGTGTGTGGAGTAAAAAAATCTACAGTATTTTGACAGGCAAAAGATTGACACCAACTGGTACACAGGCGATGGGTATACTGGTAGGTCGACAGGGTCAAAAGGTTGGCACACTTTCTTTCCTTACTCACCTTTCCAGTCCTAGCTAAAACCTGCAAAACACAATGTGTAACTCTCACAAACACCCCACCCCATTCACTCAAAGGGAAACAAAGGTGCTGTGTCAGAGTGGGTGACAGTCAATGGATAGACAATTAAAAGGTTAGCAGTGCCTAGGTCAGTGTTGGCTAACCTTGACACTCCAGCTGTTATGGAACTACATAACCCAGCATGCACTGCTACAGTTTTGCTATTAGGGCATGCTAAAACTGTGGCAGGGCATGCTGGGATATATAGTTCCACAACAGCTGGAGTGTCAAGGTTAGCCAACACTGGCCTAGGTAGCCACCAAATGGTAGACAGGCACCACCAGTTGGTGAAGGTTGTGTACATCTGATTTCTGGAGATCCTCAGGGCCTGGTGTCAAGGGGTCCCATTGCATACCTTTATGGTATGTTATATTGATGAATAATGGCAGCACGGAAAGTGTGGGCACCAACCACATACCCCAACATATATTTGCTTATTTTATGGGTATGGTCCTTTCTGGGTGATAGGTCCCATAGGTATTGGAGGAGGTGCCTACACTAGGAGGGCTAGTTAGTGATCTTAATCATACTATTCATAATTATTGTGTGGCTGGAAAAAAAATTAACAGATTAGCAAAGTTGTAGCAGAACGTTTCACCTCCATTTCATAGAGGTGTAAAGTTCTGCCCATACAAACTTCCAGTTTCAGTTTAATTGCACAGAATGTAATTATTTCTTTATATTTCTCAATTTGCTTTTTTGTGGAATTTTAAATGTACAAATAGAGCTGGATAATGACAATTAATTATTTCCACTGATGTGTATGGGGTTAGGAATGGGAACACCTAATGCAAAAATTAGGGAGATTTGGGGATATCACTGGCTCCCATTGAATACATATGCTGTCTATTGTTTCAGGACAGAAAATAATTGCCTTCACTGTATGCAGTATCCAGGTACTCACAGCCTGTGTCTTTTCTGTATATGGTGCATCCTGAACTTACTGTACTGAAGAATAATTATCTATTTTTAACGTATTATTTTTTTTACTTACACTGTAACTAAATAGCTGTATTTGTTTTACCATATAATGAAGTGTTCTGGCTTCAGCCTACACCAATGATCCCTGAGCACTTGTAAGTATCTGCTACAAAGGGCATACTGGGTGACAAGAGAATGGACCTTAAATGCTATTTAGTGTCTAGAATAAAGTTTTACTGTATTCCATTATCTGATATCATGATAGTAGTTTGCTACTATTATCTTTTATACAGGCTGGTTTTCGGCGGAGAACAAGCCAAATTTCAGATGATCTTTTCATCTGAAGGTTTAATCAAATCTAATTGTTTTAGCATTTATCTTATTTTGCGATTCACAAGCCTTCTCTCTCTGCTGTTGGCGGGCATTTTAATTGTTATATTTATTTTCCGTCCCAAATAACATGTATTGCCAAACCAAATCCCTTTCAGAATTTGTCTCTGAATAAGATATGGGGGGAGGGTTGGAAAAAATCCAAATGATTCTGCCAACAGCGTTAATCCATGGCTGCTTAGAATGCATGACTGGATTACAGCATTAATGTATACCATTGTGCATAGCAAGCGCTCTGAAAATTAAGTTACTGTTACCAGAGTTTAAAGTGACACGTGTACATGTTCCAGTGGGCTGTGGGGTGTCACGGCGGACATTTATTTAAAGGACTTAAAATAAATAAACCAGATGCATGATATATGATATGAAAGCGTTAGCATTTAGATATGTGCTGTATGTTCAAAAGTTTCAGAAAATTGTTATTTTACTGTGCTGGAATTCGTGGTAATTCTCTGCGCACATGTATAGATTTTGTAGTCCAATGTTTTCTTCTCCAATAATAATGCAGAATACAGTATGCTGCTATGTAGCTAAATAATCATTTTGCATGAGACAAATCTTAATTTTATCTCTCAATACGAAAAATCTGGTTAGTTGGTGATCAGCATTAATTTGTTCTTAGGGTCATTGTCCAACTCGCAAACAAGCAAATGTCCCTTTTGTTCTGGTCATGCAAGTCTGTCTTTATTACAATTATTATTTTTATATTTATTTTATTTAGCGTATATTGATTTATCATGATCAATCACCAGTCATCAATCATTATTTTATACATATTGCATCAACATATTATGTTTTAATCATTCACTTCATGCTCTGCCCCACTGGAGTTGTCTAAGGTGGTAAATTTACTACAGTGAGAATTTTTAGAAGTGGAGATGTTGCCCATAGCAACCAATCATATTCTAGCTATTATCTTCTAGAATGTGCTACAGTAGTTAAATGATAAGTACAGTGGAATCTCATTGGTTGCTATGGGCAACAACTCCACTCCTACAAACTAGCATTTTAGTAACTCTGGGGTCTATTTACTAAGCTGTGTTAGGAGATAAAGTGAACGGTGATAAGGTACCAGCCAATCAGCTCCTAACTTCCATGTTTCAAACACAGCCTGTGACATGGCAGTTAGGAGCTGATTGGCTGGTACCTTACCTCCGTTCACTTTATCTCCTAACACAGCTTAGTAAATAGACCTCTATACCCCTATATACTCTACCCCACACACTTCAGGGTCCAATTAAATTAGCAGTATGTTTTTAAGCTGTGGTAGGAAGCTGGTGCACCCAGTGGGACGCCCATGCAAACACTGGGAGAACATTGCTCTGATTAATAAGATAAATAGATTAAATATTTATAAAATGTAGAAATTTAGCCAATTTGTAAAAATAATTAGCAGAATATTATTAGGAAAGATGCAAAATTTGTCTTTTTAATGTGTGTTTGGCGAGGACATTATCACTCTCATGCTTCATCTCCAATATTTTTTCCCCCCATTCCAGGTAAGTAGAGCGCCAATGATAACATTAGGTGATCATAGGATGCAGCAGCTGTGCTATTGCGTCCATCCCTAAATTAGGCCCTTTGTCCCATTGCTAATGTGAGAAGTTAACAATGTTTGGGTACCCTGCACACTGATGCGGCCGTCAGATGTTAACCCTGCATGCGACTCTGACGCTAATCTGTGCAAAATGGCAAAAGAGCATTGGGACGTACATGTTATGCTTAATCAGCTACTTTAGTTTACTTTACACCAATTATTTTTTTCACAAAAACACTAATACTGATTGCCTATTGCACTATAAGAGACTTTGTATGCAGATGCTATGCAGATAATACACTAAATTTAGGAAAAAGTACAAAAGTCTGGAATTGCTACCATGGTGGAGAGTCTAACTTGCTCAATGCATCTCACTCACTTGAGCAGGTGTATGAGGGCACAGATTGTGCTCCTGTCAGATCGGGACCTCTGACCACAACACTGTGATAGCAATATAATGCTACAGTCTCTCATGAAGTTGGAATATTTTCCCCCAAAGCATTACAAGAAGACTTTTTATAATGGATAATCTTGTATTCAAGGTCTAATGATCCATATAATTTTAACTGAGCAATATTTAGATAGTCAGTATGAAGTGTAGTGGGCATAAATGTAACCCTTAGTAAAAGTTATTTAGAAACACTTCAAGTCACATTTGAATGATACTATACTTAGTGCTTTGTCATGCAAGGAATGAACACCATATTGGTGTCAGCAGTGGTGTAACTAGGGGGTTTGGGACCCAGGGCAAGGGAATAAATGGCACCCCCCATCAGTGCCACAGATCTAATTACCCCATGGTTCTAGTGCCTGACAACCTGGTGGTCTAGAGAGGAATTAATAGTAGCCTACCTGTCCAGCCCCATTCTTTTGTCTTGAGCCCGGCATCTTCTGGCCTCTTCCTGGGCCGCCAGAGCTCTTCCCGCAACGTCCGCATCCTCTGCATACTGCCGCTAAGCTGGCTTCTCTTCCCAGTGGAGTCTGACATCAAATACCATGGGCGTAGCAAGTGATGACATGGTGAGCCGCTATTGGCTCACCATGGCTGCTTTCTATTGGTTGCCAGTCTACAAGCAGCAATTGGCTTGCAGCCAGACACAAAAATAGGGACTTGGGCCTTGGCCGCAGCCAGCATCAAGTGTCACACGCCACTGGGAACAGCGGACTGCAGGACCTCCAGCACTGGGATCAACACTGGCGCCCCCCTCTGCCTGGCATGTCAGATGGTGCCTTACACGCACCCCCCAGTTACTAGGTATCAGCAATGTACACAAGTGTTGTCAGTTTCTGGTATACACACATTCTCAGTAAATCTGCTGGCAACTGCAATCAGGGCTGAGGAGCAACACTTGATTGGTTGCAGCCCTTATATGCAGCTCACCCTGTGCATAGATTTAAACAAGCAAAGTTTTCATTACACCATTGCCATGGTTAGAGGCAGGGGCATAACTAGGGGTGTGCAATCAGTACCATCACACAGGGTGCAGTGCCCAGTGGTCAGTAATGACGCTGCCCCACAGCCCCTGCACTACTTAGTAGGGTGCCTGGAATAGCACCTTGCAGTTTTCCTGGTGATGTTATGCCAATATGTACAATAATCACATCACTTTATATTATAGAAACAATTAGTGGTAGACTTTTGAATTTATTGAAGTAATCAGTGGAATGAATAAACATATAGCATTCTAGTTTTTAAAACCCTAATTTTAAAACATTAAAATGTATTATTATCATAATGACTGGGTTCACTGCATTTTTGCTATAAATATGAGTGTGGAAGGTAGGCGTTAGTGTGCTAGAGAGTCTTCCTTATTAATCAAAATTAAACTTTGTAATTTGTTGACATAGTAGCTGCTTATTCTCTATTTGGGCTCATACATAATGGTGTAACAGAACAATGATAGAAAAATGCACAGACAAAGCCAAAATCATAACCTGTAGTGCGATAGGTATGTAATGCTGGCAGTCAGGATGCCTCCTGTCACATTACCGACAGCAGCATTCCGATGGTTAGTATCGCAACAGGGGTCAGGTAAGTATACTTACCCTCCCCCCATCTCCCCCATACCTTCA
Source organism: Taudactylus pleione (assembly GCA_031769625.1). Classification (NCBI taxonomy): domain Eukaryota; kingdom Metazoa; phylum Chordata; class Amphibia; order Anura; family Myobatrachidae; genus Taudactylus; species Taudactylus pleione. The sequence continues at coordinate 794,022 of JAUIMM010000875.1, forward strand.
CTTTTTGTAGCCTAACCCTCCACATTAGTGCCTAAACCTAACCCTCCCCCCATAGTGCTTAATCCTAACCCCCCCAGTGGTGCCTAACCCTCCCCCCAAGGGGTGCCTAACCCTAACCTTCCCCCCAAAGCCTAACCCTAAACCCAGGGCCACCATCAGGGGGGACTGCCAGGCCTGTAGTCCCGGGCCCGTAGTCCCGGGCCCAGAGAAAGAGGGGGCATGGATGTCAGCAGTGTGGATTAATCATAATATCTGCAGCCAGGGAGAAGACTCGGCGCAGGCAGCATGCCAAATAATTTGCCAGCCGTGAGCCAATTAGAGCTCATAAAACAGCAGCCAATCAGGAGCGGCCGCTCCTGATTGGCTGCTCGTGGATTGAGAGCCAATCAGCAGCAGCCGCTCTTGATTGGCTGTCTGTCTGCAAGCAATCAATCAGCAGTGGCTGCTCCTGATTGACTATTTCAGGGAAGCTGTCAATATTGTGGAAGCACTCAGCTGCAGCCAGTCTGCAATTTAGCTCTCAGTGTGTATGCAGTTCAGCTGTATTGCAATTAGGAGGATGGTTGAATTGGTTCCTCTTTCTGTTGTATTGCATTCAATCCCAGCATTCCCTGCCAGTGATAGCTTATACCTTGTGTTGCTGCCAGGTCCATTCCATGTGTATCGTTGTTCTGGACTCCTGCTCTGCATATTCCCAGCCGTGTCTGCTCCCAGTTTACTACATTCTTGTGGAACTTTAATTATTGTTTCTACCAACTGCAAGTATTACCAAACTACACAGGTTTAGTAATTTGGTACCTGTATCGCACACCTATGTTGACACAGTGAATATATATTCTCTGCTGTAGTGTTTCTGCAAAAACAAATATCTCAGAAAAAGCAGGGAGTTATCCTATGTAGTAGGATAACAGAAAGAAACCCCTTTCTTTATCCCTCCATTCTCACAAGATGTAACAGGAGGGGTGGATTTATATAGTTGGTTGTAGTTTAATACAGGTAAAAAGCATTACAATTATTATAATACATATGCAATAACTGTATACCTGCATTGTAATATTATGTTGAGAACATGCGCTCAGAAGAAAAGGAGCAAACTATGATATTTAATATAAATTACAATGGACTAGGAATCCTGATGACGATCAGGATAAACAGGAACTATCCCCATGACTACCCTTCTCTGTCCCTCCTACTCCATGACAACCTTCGTATGTCCCTCCCCTCTCATAGAGGTAACTAGAGGGGCGGGGATGTTCTAACTACGGAGCTAATATAAAAGCTGCCACCTAATAGCTCTTACCATTGGCCTCCTGTTGAGAAAGCCTGAACGGCGAAACGCGCGTCACAGGACATGTGAGTATCAGCTGAGTCCAGCTGATCTTCCGGCCGGCGTCTCACTATCCCCGCTGTATACTGCGGAGGCACCGCTCAGGTACTGTAAGTATCAGCTGTTCCCAGCTGACTCCTGGGCAGGTAGAGGTACAGCCCTGTGCACCAAACAGGGATTTAGCTAATACAGCGCATATGTCCTTATTATGTTTTTTTAATGGTATTTCCTGTTACACCTGTGCCCTCTAGTCATTTGTATACACGCCTGTAATGATCCCATTTTTTACATTCTTTTGGTACTTGTTCGTTTTTTTCTCCCCAGTGATACATTTGGTATAGCATACTATCGTATATGGTTATAAATATCTATTATATCCTTTTTTGATATACCTATTGCGTTTTAAATGTTGTATGTCTGGGGTGCAGAACCATGATAGCCATACAAGTATCAAATGACAGGAATTATAAGTGGGGATATTAGTGCTAATATTGAATGCACATAATCACTATACCCAAATATTGGTAATACAAACCATGATTATAATACATTGAATTAATATCATAATATCAGTCTGTATATTTAAAGGGTTTAACACTCAGACGCCGGCTGTTGCAACCTAGCTTGTGTACATGGATGGCATATATGGCCACATAATATTATTTACAAGCTCATTATAAATTTATTTTCGCCTCTTGTTCCACTGCTATTAAATTTTGGACCAACATCTAAGCATTGAAGGATATAATGTACTTCTTATATGGTATGGCCTAACCTTATTGTATTTAAGCCATGGTGCAGATACTGATGTTTTGAATTATTGTGCTACAGTTATATATGGTACAGAATACTGTAGTGCTGATTACTTTCTTGTGTGTATATGTTGTGATCTGTTGTCATGTTCAATGTCTTGTTCTAGTCTTTTTAAGTGCATTAATAAATAAAAGCTATGTTTCAACAAATATATTTTTTGAGAACGATTGAATTTCTTTAGACTATGTGTTAATCTTGTGTGGAGTCCCCCTCTGTTTTGTATTCAAAAACAAATATCTGCCTTGCACAAGTGTGTACATGTGTATATATATATATGTACGGGATGCAGTCAGGAAGCCGGCGGTTGAAATGCCAGCCGCCGGCTTCCTGACTGTCTAATCCCAGCAGGGGTCTAATGACAGGCAGCAAAATCCCAATGCCTGTCATTTTACTTACGCTGGGAGCCCGATGCCCTGCATATTGATTGAAGGTAAGCCGGGCACCGGGTGTGGACAGCCGTGGGGGGGGAGGGTTAGGTTAGGGGCTCCTGGGGGGATTTAGGGTTAGGCACCCCCGTGGGAGGGTTACATTTGGGCTAGGGGAAGGGGGGGTTAGGGTTAGGCACCCCTAGGGGGAGGTTAGGGTTAGGCACTCCCCTGGGAGACTTAGGTTTAGGCTGCAGGGAAGGGGGGTTAGGTTTAGGCACTTACAAGGGGGGTCATGGTTAGACACTTGGGGGGAAGTTAGGGTTAGGCACCCTTAAAGATCTTCACTGGTGCCGGTCTTCCGGTCGGGATTAGAACATGTGTCCGGCAGTATTCCATACCAATCCCATATATATATATATATATATATATATATATATGTCTACATGTATATGCTGTGTTGGATTCTGTGTTGCTGCTACACATGCAAGTCTTGCTGAGTGGATTATTGTTGCTATCTGCTAATCTCCTGTTTGCTATCAAGACTAAGGGCAAAATTTACTAAGCAGCGGGTTCTAAGCCCCCGGCTGTTTGGTGGCGGTTTCTAAACCCCCGGGGGTTTGGCGGTGGTTTCTATATGACAGCTCTGTTCTATTGTATTTTAACATTTGTTTTGATGGTGGTTTTGCGGCGGTTTTGGCCTTAGTAAATCTGCGGATAGCAAAACTTCCGCAAAACCACCACCAAACCGCCGGGGTTTAGAACCCGCTGCTTAGTATATTTTGCCCTAACTGTCCTGCAATTAACCCTGTGAATGCTGGTTCTGATTCTGCAATTACCCTGACCCTGGAAAGATCTGAATCTACTCCAGCCAATGTCCTGTGATCACCCTTGTATTGGACCTACTGCCAGAGCTTAAGTCCTGGTGGCTGCCTAAGTACCAGTGAGTGTATTCAACTCTATGGGAACAATGGGTGGTTGTTATAGCAGAAGATCTCAGTAGGAGGCTCTAGGGGTCTTAAACATATACAGGGGTGTTTCATAACACTGATGCACCACAGGACCCCTTCCAACTTTCCGTGACCTCACTGCCTTAAAAGCCACCCAGAGCTCCTAGGAAGGAATGGTCAATGGTCCTGGGCCAGTCTCCTTCTCACAAACCTCCTTCCTAAAAAGCTGTAATGTACTTTCTTTTTGCCCTCTGCATACCCTTGTAGGATATATTCCTCACTCCAGTTTGGGTTTAAGCCTCTCTCTAATGAGTTCAGCACTCGGACTTTAAGAGTCTCTTCCTTGATACATGGGGTTTAGTTTACCCAACTATATTCCCTCCACTGGAAACCACATGGTTCCTATTTGCAGTTTCCTTTACCCAAAAAACACTACTGGTCCAAGACAGGACTCCTTCTACCTCATATTATTTACTATTTTCTTTTGTTCATTGCTCCCTTTCCAACAACTTTTACAGTGTGTCACACACTTTACTTGGCATTCCTACTCAACCTTTCTTTGCACTCCCTACCTTTCCTAGTTCTCTCCCTTCCACTGGGTCACCTCTAGTGTTTCCTCTCCCTCCCTGGGCCCTTGCCGAATTTGTGGTCCCACTTACTCAAATACCCTTGGCCTTCTCAACCTATCTCACTCTTCCTATCATTTATGCTTCTGTACAAGTAGTTCCTAATCTCTGCCATGGTCCGTCGTATACTCCACAAAAGCATATATATTTTTTAAACCCTACAATCATTAAAAGGAGATCTAATCTTTCTTCAAGAAACTCACTTTCGCAGCACCTCCATCCTGCACTACAATCTAAAAAGTTTCCAGTTAACTTCCATGCATGCAATGCCAGATACAAAAAGTGAGGGGTGGCTATCCTGTTCGACCACCTCCCGTTTGATAAACTCGAGATTTCTGAGAATATGGAGGGCAGATATCTCATCCTTGTTGGAAAATTAAATAACTTGAACTTCACAGATGTGAATATATTTATGCCCTTAATACTGGCCAAGCCTCTTTTTTTTTTACTAAAATAGGCTTGTTACTATGTCACCCCTGGAAAGGTGAACTTAAAGTGGGTGGCAATTTTAATACATTCTTATCCCACACCATGGACAGAACCTCGGCTCCTGGTGGCATCCCTGCTAGGAGAGATTCCTTCAACAAAAGGGCACTTAAAACATTTTCTTAAACTGCACCACCTATATGCCCAGGACCCCCTGTCCAGAGATTATACTTTCTACTCCTCAGCCCATGCCACTCACTCTAGGACTGACATGATCATGCTCCTTACTTTAAAACTGATAGATTCCCATATATTCCCTATGGTATGATCGGACCATGCACCTATCTCCCCCAACCTCTGTAACTTCTCCCTTAGACCTTCTAGGTTTCTGTTGAGGCTTAACGAATCCCTACTCCATAATCCTGAAGTCTCCCTGATGACTGGAATGCCCACAAAGCAGTGCATAGAGGCCATTTTATAGCACGGGCCTCTAAATGTAAGAAAGACAAACCTGTTAAACTGTCCCAACTGACTGAAACCCTCCAAACTATTGAGTCCAGACACAAAGTTGAGTCATATCCCAGGATCCTTCAGCAAATCCAGGCTGTCAGAGGAAAACTTATTCTCCTTATTTCTCAATATTATGGGAAAAGTGATAAAGCCGACAAAATACTAGCGTCTAAGCACTATTATAAGGTCCCAGTGCATAATCTCCTGGCTATTAAAAATTCATGTGGAGCTATGGTTTCTAGTTCCCAATTAATTAGCTCCAAATTCCAAAGCTTTTACAAAAATCTAAATAACCTTCCCCAACCAAAGACTGATTCGGCTATTCAGCGACAAACACTTCTCATCAACAAATTTCTGGCTGAAGCAAATCGTCCTAGATAATACTCCCCAGTCTGCAGACACTCTTAGTGAAGATATTGCTGAAGTTCAAATGAAAGAAGTTGAAATCTGGAAATGCCCCTGGCCCAGGTGTCTTCTCTGTGGTGTTGTATAAAAAGTTTGCCATTTAAACCAAAAGTAATATTCAAAGTTTGATTCTGATATGGTAGCAGCTACCAAGTTTATGATTCTGAGTGATAGAGTAGGTACTTACAGAAAAGTGGGGACCCCTGACTGGGGCTGCAAGCTTCAATGTTTAGATAAATTATATATATATTGTGTGAGCCGGCACTCCAATGCACAGATTTTGCAGCAATCCCTCCGTGTCTGATGATGTCACTACTTATACCCCTTTTCCACCAAAACAGGGTTCCTATCCGGATCAGACCCGGAATTTAGCCGGCGCCGACTCGGGATATTCCCGAGTCGGCGCCGCTCACACCGCAGTCGGGTCTGCATAGACCCGGCTTTTCCGGCGTGAAAGTGGACGCTTGGAGATGATGTCATCTCCAAGTGCCACTGAAGCCGGACCAAACAGCCAGCTTGCGGCGCACTGCAGGTCATCAAGACCCGGAGTGCGCCGTACACACAGCAGGGTTTCACGGGTTACTCCCATGTTAAACCCTGCTATTAACCTGGGTTGGATTGCCGGGTCACTCAAACCATCAATCCAACCCTCACCCCTTTTACACCAAGGAGCTGCCCGGGTTACCCCTGCAATAACCCGGGTTTAAGCTCTGGTGTAAAAGGGGTATCCAGGAGACATCCTCACACACACAGGAATTGCTGCAAAATCTTCTGTGCTATTTCATGGAGGATATTTGAATTATTCCATGTTATTGGCTCTTTAGAGAAAATAATTCATGCGGATTTGCGATATATCTGTGGCTGCTGGACGCCGGGAGTTATCAGAATAAAAGCAGCATGTTAATACATGAGGTATACATCCTCTATGGCTGCTAAAATCCTGGAGAAATCAGGATAATAAAAATTGGAGTGGAACTCGTTTCATACAAAAATTATCCAAGAGGGGCCAAAGAAACCGTTATGAGCATAGAAAAAGCTGATTATATGTATGAATACATGTAAGCTTAATATCGGTATATTTTGAATCACATGGTGCCCCCATAAGAAATAAATAAGAAGTTATAAAGATACTTTTAGGTGTTTGGGACCAGCAGTATGATGTAAGCATATCACGATATATACCCCAGCACAATAAGGGTGATCAATTTTTCATATCCTCATATCCTCAAGAGCACAGTAGAAAAAACTCTAAAGGCTTTTCCACCTTGGGCTTACCTGTTCTATACATATTGGAAGTAATCAAAACCTAATACACTATGGACCTCATTCAGAGTTGGTCGAAGCGGCCGCACGGTCGTACGGGAAAAGGGGCCGGATATGCAAATTATTCTCTCTCAAGTTGCGTCCCTAAGTTCGGATCGGTAGCTGGCCGACCAAGGGGAGGAAGCGGCCGGAAGACAAAAAAATACGCTCCCTTCTTGTACGCATTACACGTCATCTCCGGCATATAAGGATTAATCGAGACCATCGGCAAGTGGTCGTAGAGCTTATGGTTGACCATACCCTCTCTTAAGCTCTACGATCATGTCAGTGTTAAAACCTCCCATGTCACATGTGCCATGGCGCTACTTTGCTAATTATGCACTCCCATAAACTGTATGCACTCCCATAAAACGCCGTTCGCATAATTAGGCACTCCTGCGTTCGGATTTCCACTCCCCCGTTTTCAAGCACCTTCCCCTGTTACCACCCACAAACGCCTCAATCTGTCACTCAAATTACCGACCTGGCTGTGTTCAAGGAGAGAGAAATCTCTGATCGTAGCGGCTAGTTTGCGCACGCGCATTGCGACCTTTACGCATGCGCAGTACAGCGAACATCGGTGGCGTACGACCGTGCAGCCGCTTCGACCGACTCTGAATGAGGTCCTTTTTAATGTGTTTTTATTTTTATGTGGACAATCTTCTGACATTTGGTGAGGACCACTTACCTATTGGTGGAGAAAACCGACTATAGATAGTGTCATATTTCCACGCATTTGAGTGGATATCTTTTGAACTTTGGTATTTTATCCCTTCAGTGGAGCGCGTTATTTTTCAATTATTATTTGTGAATTTATGTATATCCGGTTTGGTAACACCGGAAGAAAATATCAGCTGCTTCTTTAATGAGCAAAGGTTACTCCATTAAGTATATTGTAATTTTACTATGGGCAACATCTCCACTTCTAAAAACTCTCACTTTAGTAAATATACTCCTAAGTCACTGCTGGGAACTGCAGAGACAGGATCCCCTGCAAGGAGCAATTATTTGGAAGGGAAGTGATCTAGTAAAATGTATATTTAAAGAGAAAATCCGTTTAACTTGTATGTTTGAAGACAGATAGTAAATTCCTAGTGTGGAATAATGACTGGCTGTGTATACAGCGTTACTTTTAGTAGTTATTCAATAACCATTTTTTATCAGTAAAAATTCTTCTGAAGAAACTGGCCAGCTGTAAGAACTATTATATCTTACTTTTAAATATTCCCAGGATGGCACACTGGAAAGAAAAAGGCATTTTAGCAACTTTTCTCTTACAGTCAGGTGGGATTAAAAAACAGTTATTTCCACATATTTATTCCCACAATTATGGATGTCAGGGGACTTGCTCGATCACAAAGTGAAAATATTTGATGCTCAAAGTGTCTCAAAAAAGGAACAAAAAATAAAAAAGACACAAAAGCTCCGACAGCCCAAACTATTCAGAGATCTCAACAGATTGATGGTATGAAAGATATTTAATAAGTATTTTAATTCCCCAGTCATGCAATTATTTTTAATTGGTTTATAAAAGTCCACATTTCATCTATTTCAGACAGCAGCAGAAACAGGGGGCATCTGCAGCATTCAGAGGGTGTTTATTCCCGTTGGTGTTTTGTCTACATGACTATTGCACAAATAGAGCCTAAGAGAAAATAATCAACCTAAATAAATATGTGGAATGTTTCCAGATTTTAAAACTTGAGACATTTTATATGGATGAATTTCACCTTGTGGTTCCATGGGGATGTGGTCAGGATGCTGGCGGATGGGATGCTGGACATCAATTTACCGACAGCGGTATCCTGAAGCCCATCACAATGCCGATGCCGTCATCCCAAAGACATCAAGATACCGACATCAGCATCCCGACCGCCAGTATCCCGATGGTAAGTATGCGGGTAAGAGTTAGGGTTAGACCAGGGATGTGTGGGTTAGGTTTACGGATCTCCTGGGAGTGGTTAGGGTTAGGTATCGACAGGGGAGGGTTAGGCTGCGGGGAGGGGGGGTTATGGTTAAGCACCACTGGGGAATGTTAGGGTTAGGTATAGGGTGCGGGAAGGGGGGGTTAGGTTTAGGCACCACCAGGGGGGAGGTTAGGGTTAGGTACCATCGGGGAAAGTTTAGGATTAGGCACCATCGGTGGAGTGTTAGGCACCACCAGGGGAGGATTATGGTTAGGGGGGGAGGGTCAGGCTACTTTTCAGTCCCTGCTGGGATTCTGAACATCGGGATGCCGCTGTCAGTCTTATGACCACTGGCATCCCGACCGCCGGTAAATCGTATGTATTCCGTTCAGTGATCCCTTGGTCAGGTAATCCCGTGGTGCAGTAACCCCGTGATCAAGTATTCCTGTGGTCCATATAAATCCTTGGTCCGGGAATCCCCCATTCTTTTGAGTCTCCCCAAGAACACACATAACTCTACTCTCTACTTTAGAGAAAATTAAATGGGTGGATAAAGGAGGAGGAGCATATGGGTGGATAAAGGGGGAGGGGATAACACTGCTCAGTATTTCACAGGATGCCAGCCAGACAGACATTTTTAATTAGACACTGGGAGGCTGATCCAATGTTGGAAGCAAAGCAAAACAAATGAGCAGTGTTACATTTGGGCAAAACTATGAGCACTGCAGGTGGGGAAGATTTAAAGTATGAAGATAGATTTAGATACCAGTTTAAATCTAAATTGCAATGTATATACGAAGCTGTCCAGTGGCAGCATCTGTACATGCGGAGCAGCCAGAATTTACCCAGAATGCAAAATTATTAATGTATTTCCCCCCCTTGTAGTGCAGCATGGTTTGTCCTATTAATATACTGGTGTAACATTACTGCGACCTCACAAACAGCCCCGTTATGTGTCGCCATGTAGGTCAGGGTATAATGTAGATGCAATTAGTTTGCATTGATGCATCTGTACATGATACATATTGGTTCATCAGGTAATTAAAAACGTTATTTATGCATATCAGGCCTATTAATATACTAATTGATGGAAACTGCAGGTAACATTTCATACACTTATGCATATTTGTCCTGTAGAAGTTTCCTAATTTCTTAGGAAATAAAACATATGACGACTGATGCTTTGCAGCGCCGGCCATCTGTATAGATGTTTATATTCTCTAAAATTGGACATACATGAAGAGGGTTATACCATCTGTGATATAAATGATTATCATAATAATTAACAATGAGGATTCCTAGGTATTTTTGCATTTAATTGTAAAAATTATTATTTTCTTTATAAATATATATATATATATATATATATATATATATATACATAGAAAACAGACACAAAGAAATATTCGGAGGATGCAGTAACCAATATATATGAAAACAGTGAGAGTATATAAGAGGGTTATATATATATATATATATATATATTGTATATCTACAGTATACTGGATATGTGTGTGTATGTGTGTTGTAGCAAAGTGACCCACTTACCTGGAGTGGTGGGGCATATGTTTGTCACCTGTTAATCAGGCTGGACTTGTGAAGAGACCTAGGGGGTATATCTACTATAGTGAGAGTTTTTAGAAGTGCAGATGTTGCCCATAGCAACCAATCAGATTCTACTTAACATGTAACTAGCACCTTCTGGATGATAATAGCTAGAATCTGATTGGTTGCTATGGGCAACATCTCCATTTCTAAAAATTCTCACTTTAGTAAATTTACCCCTTAGGGCGGAAGGCATGAAGAATCACATTTTGAATGCGACGTATCTTGCCACTGATCGCAAACATAGTGGTATTGAAGATTCAGGCAAAGGACAGCTTTTCCGATAAGAATTGTCCTTTATGGTGCGAGGAAAAACTATACTATAACTGGAGCTGCTTCGCAGGCTAGAGGGGAGGTGGGGTGAGCGCAGCAGGGTGGCAGTGTATGGAACAGAGCTCTCAGTCATATGGCTCCTGACGTGATTGTATTCTGGTGCTAGACCAATCAGGTCCCTTGGGGAGAGGCTGAGCTGCGCTGGAAAGGGGAACAATGTGAATATCCCCCTCAGCAGCTTACCATAGTGCCACCCGCTGCAGAGCCGCTGACAGGGAAAAATATCCCAATCAAAAGCTGATTCGGGCCTCGTCTGGCCCCTCCAACAAGCTTGGACCCAGGGAAACAGTATCTTCCTCCCCCTTCCCCTCCTCTCTGCGCCCCTGTGCCTCAAAGATGTTCATAGGAAACTTTTGATGGTAAGGGAACCATATATGGTGGATACGTGTGCAGTTGTGTATCTCAGTGATACTCCTTGGTATATCCTGCTGAATTGATTCAGCCCCTTAATGTCACAAGATATACCATATTTCATCCTAATACTGTATATGTCTCACTGACTTACAGTATGTATGGTTCTATATAAAAGCATTGCAGCATTCCCTTTAAGTTTAATTAACAGAAAAGATATTTAAATCATACACCTTTAAATCTCCCCTCCCCCATAATCCATGTTATTTAATTATAATTTCCAGTGTTTTCTAATATCCAATCTCAGTATCTGTTTTCTAGTATTTTTGGTGTTAATTCTTTATAAAGATTATTCTACACATAAATAATCCACTATACCATAGTGGAATCTGCAACAAAGTAACTGACTGCTTGTACTGTAGTTTGTTTCTTTGTTGTGTTTATTATACTCTATGGCACTTGCAAAATATTACGTGTTCTCCCATACTCAGGCTATCTGGATTTAGCGCTATTGTTTTCTATACACTAAACATAAAATATTTCATCTTTTGCCAGCATGTTTTATACAATCTGTATGCAGCATCGCTCATTCCATGAATCTGATTTCCCGTATTATTAATATATTCAAAATTATCCATAACAGTAAATAAATAAGCCAAAGTCTCGCAGTGTGCAAGATTAGAATTGACAGGAGTCCAAAGAGGATCCAAGGACAGTAACGAAAAGAGTCTGAATGACAATGCCGGGAGAAGGGGCTAATTCATGCAGAAAATGGCTTAGAAAATCCTAGTGAATTTGCAACATCTTAAAGATCTTTCCAGCCTGTGGGGGAATGCTGGATTTCTGTGAATAGTGAATTACTGTTTGTTGACTGTTTCATCACTGTGCTGTTTTCTTTTATGTTTTTTTTTATCTTGGTAGTGATATTATTGCAAAACAAATGCATTAAAAACAGCTAAGGGTACTGCCTTGAATGCAATGTAAAAAGCATAAAACATTAGTAAGTTCAGACCAGCTCACTTAAGAAATTATTGTACATGAAAATATTAGGGCACATTCAGAGGTAGAGAATTTTGTGTTCTGAATGTGAGAAGGAAAAGAAGGAAAGATTTTATTTTTTAAATGTGTTGAGTGGGATAGTAGAGATGTGTCCTCTTGCATCTTTGCCGCTTTTGCAGCAAATTGCACCACGTATAGCCAAGAGCGAGTATGCATGCTGCGTTCACACCTGCGACTCCGTAGGATTGCATGGTACGAACGCAGCCGCGCGGCATGTCAAAGTTGAGATACTCTAGGTTCTTACTAATTTAGAGACAGTTCACTGAGGCACACCTAATTGCGACCAGTATAAAAAGTGTATTAAGAATTACAAAGAATATAGACTATACCATGTGCATCCTAAGTATCCTTACTCAGTTTAAGAAGATTGGGGTCCAACATATCTACAAGTTGTCAAAGCTGGATAATTGGCTGAGACAGAATCTGTTTAAAATTAAATCTGCACAACGCCATTTTGCGAATGGCAACAAGACGCCATTTTGAAACTGGCCGCACAGCGCCATTTTATCGAATCTCACACATTATAAGTACATACGGCGATGCTATTATTTAGCGCCGTGCGATTCCCACGCAATAGAAAGATGTTAAAAGTCCCACTACATAAATACAGACAGTTACTAAAACATATAATATGATCAACCCTGCAAAACACGTACCACGGCATACTCCACAAAACACGTAGTCGCACAATGCTAACTAGCGTCTTTTCTCAATACCCCAATACTTACACTCTGCACACTTACATAAAAAATGTTCCCTAGCATTAAGGTTAATATTTAAGGTTTTATTCATTATCAGTAATGTTGTGAAATACATGTTATTTGATATCTAAGGTTTAGTGCATGATAAGCAGACTGTGGTTGGTGTCATTCTAAACCACTGTGTCTTTGCAGATTTCCAGATCCATCGGGGAAGAAATCACAATATGTGTCTGCAAGTTATGGATCATAGAGAGTTAGGCATTGAAATGTATCCTGTAATGCAGCCAGTTTAGATTTGTTATGCAAAGGGAAAATGGACACAAAGAGCTGTTGGAGGCTGGACTGTGACCATACGAATTGACCTATGAACTGTACTGTAACAGAAGAACCAGGAAGAAGAACCAATGGAATCATGCCAAACTGTTCTATTGTATTGCCTATCTCTGTAAGAGTATAAATGCAGGCTCTCTGAAACTAGATGCTTGTCATCTTGCTTTGCTGTTACGGAGGTTTCATCTTTGATGTCGGGATCTGGATCCAGAGCACGTGCGTATGTAACGACTGTACCTTGTGACTGTATAATTTGATTGCGCTAATTGTATTTAGATCACAGCGTGTAACTATCTGTTTTATGGTGAATAATAACTTTTTGTGCTTTGGAACCACAATCAAAGTCTGAAAGCAATTATTTCTTGTGCGACTCATAACACTAAATAGCGACAATTTTAGAGTGTATAGACAGGTAGGAATCAATAAAGTGCACCAACCAAACATCTTGTATGATTATTGTATTGGACTTGGGGTTGAATGTAGAGGTAAAAGGGGACAATGGTTCAGTATAAAAGGGGTATACTGCAACACTGTATATGAAGTGAATACTGAAGTTGAAGAAAGGGGAAACTATTGAAATTGGAAAATCTTCTAAGGTGTGATTATAAGGTTTTGTGAGTGGTACAAATACATATAGTTTGTGCTACTTCTCTCTGGTTTATTTTGCAACTTTCCCACTGTATTATATCAGGCATTTACAACTCACAAATGTGATGTCACATGCAAATCACTGCAGTATAGTATATTAGTGTAGTAAATTACATAACAAGGAACCTCCCTATTTTTCTTATTTGGTTAATGATCAACTCAGGGAACATTCCAACATCAATATCACTTTTTTTATGCAGTGCCCATACAAATTATACTTAATTTTTTTTCCAAGCAGAAATTGCATTTTCAGAAAATAATATTTGTCTTTAATGCTCAAACACATCACAAAAAAATTATTTTCTCAAAATGTCAGTGTAGTGAACTTAAAGCAAATGCTTCTTTTTATTGTTGTTTCCAATCTTGACAACAATGCAGGAAACTATGCAGAAGTTTTCAAAAACAAATCTGCACTTGAAAATGATAATGCATTTTTTATTTTATTTATTGTTATATTTTGAACATTTTTTACTTCTCAATTTAAATTCTTACAATGTGTAGGAATAATATGGTAGACCAAAAAGGCCTACTATTTTTTTTAAATCTAGAACATCTGCTGAATTAATTATTAAATATATTAACTCTAAACTTTAGATCCCCCCTCACTTGTGGAAATGGAGTTCCATTATGTGTGTACCTTTTCAGTAATTATCTGGTATTCACCAGACAATAACTACTAAAGGGACAATAGAGGCTCATTGAATGACAGAAAAGACTCCCTCGGGCAAACAAAGAATTTACGGGGAGGAGGGGAATTCTATCTATCTATCTATCTATATCATATCTATCTATCTGTCTAATTTTATATATATATATATATATATATATATATTAATCACACATACATACTGTACACACACACTAAAATAGTATACTGTACATGCATACTTACTGTACACCTTTGATGCTGTATGTGTTGAAGATTGTTAACGGGGACAGGCACTCTGCATCATTAGATCCCGTTCCAAAGCAGCTTAATGCCATGGTTCATGGAGATGTGTACTGGGACTCTCCACACAATTGTAAACTATAGATTTTGTGAATGAAAATCACAGGAGATTTGCAGTTTCTTAGATACTTAAACCACCCGGCCATGAGTCGACAATCACTCCACTGTCAAAGTCACTTAAACCACATTTCTTCACCCAATCTAGTGTTTGGTCTATCATCTACATCTATTTATAACTTATCCATAACTATTATTTTTTTAAACATACAGTCAGGTGCATAAATAGTGGGACACTGACAGAATTTTCAGATTTTGGCCTCTATTCACCACCACAATGGTTTTGAAAAGAAACAAACAAGATGTGATTTAACTGCAGACTTTCAGATTTAATTTGAGGGTAATTACATCCAAATCGAGTGAACGGTGTAGGAATTACAACGGTTTCTATATGTGCCTCCCACTTTTTAAGGGGCCAAAAGTAATGGGACTATCAACTCAAAAGCTATTTCATGGACAGGTGTGGGCTATTCCCTCATTATTTCATTATCAATTAAGCAGGTAAAAGGTCTGGAGTTGATTCTAGGTGTGACATTTGCATTTGGAATCAGTTGCTGTAAACTCTCAATATGAGATCCAAAGAGCTGTCACTATCAGTGAAGCAAGTCATCATTAGGCTGAAAAATCAAAACAAACCCATCAGAGAGATAGCAAAAACATTAGGTGTGGCCAAATCAACTGTTTGGAACATTCTTAAAAAGAAAGAACGCACCGGAGAGCTCAGCAACACCAAAAGACATGGGAGATCATGGAAAACAACTGTGGTGGATGACAAAAGAATTATTTTCCTGGTGAAGAAAACACCCTTCACAACAGTTGGCCAAATCAAGAACACTCTCCAGGAGGTAGATGTATGTCAACAATCAAGAGAAGACTTCACAAGAGTGAATATAGAGGGTTCACCACAAGATGCAAACCATTGGTGAGCCACAAAAACAGGAAGATCAGATTAGAGTTTGCCAAACAACATCTAAAAAAGCCATTACAGTTCTGGAACAACATCCTATTGACAGATGAGACAAAGATCAACTTGTACCAGAGTGATGGGAAGAGAAGAGAAGCAAAGGAACTGCTCATGATCCAAAACATATCACCTCATCAGTGAAGCATGGTGGTGGTAGTGTCATGGCGTGGGCATGTATGGCTGCCAATGGAACTGGTTCCCTTGTATTTATTGTTGATGTGACTGCTGACAAAAGCAGCAGAATGAATTCTGAAGTGTTTCGGGCAATATTATATGCTCATATTCCGTCAAATGCTTCCGAACTCATTGGATATCGCTTCACAGTGCAGATGGACAATGACCCGAAGCATACTGCAAAAGCAACCAAAGAGTTTTTTAAGGCTAAAAAGTGGAATGTTATGTAATGGCCAAGTCAGTCCCCTGACCTGAATCCGATTGAGCATGCATTTCACTTGATGAAGACAAAACTGAAGGGAAAATGCCCCAAGAACAAGCAGGAACTGAAAACATTTGCAGTAGAGGCCTGGCAGAGCATCACCAGGGATGAAACCCAGCGTCTGGTGATGTCTATGCATTCCAGACTTCAGGCTGTAATTGCCTGCAAAGGATTTGCAACAAAGTATTAAAAAGTGAAAGTTAGATTTAGGATTGTTTAGTTTGTCCCATTACTTTTGGCCCCTTAAAAAGTGGGAGGCACATATAGAAACCGTTGTAATTCCTACACCGTTCACCTGATTTGGATGTAATTACCATCAAATTAAATCTGAAAGTCTGCAGTTAAATCACATCTTGTTTGTTTCATTTCAAAGCCATTGTGGTGGTGAATAGAGGCCAAAATATGAAAATTCTGTCAATGTCCCAATATTTATGGACCTGACTGTATAACACTAAAATCGATTTGTTTACATGTCGTTCATCAATACATCAGACTATCGATGATTGGACCATTGTGATATAATGTCTCAAGAGATGCAACCATGCCAGGCAAGTGGTTAAGTTCCTAAGAAAGAGACACATTTTCACCAACTGAAAGCGGATCTCTGGTAAATAAATTTTGAATAATTTCAATTTAATAAAATTATTTTGTTACTTTTATAAGCATACTATAAGCTTTTTTATGCCACACAAATACTGTATAGTTATATTTTGTCATTTAAATTGGCTTTATTTCATCTTATTCCATCTTATTTCTCATTTGAACTGTTGTCACAATTGTTTTTCATTTTGTATTTATATTATTTTACATCATTTTATTATATTACATTAATAGAATTTGACATGGTGTAGATACAGTATACCCCATCAAATGTTTATTCTTTTAAGAATACAATTTCACCATGTTAACCATGACAGCTTGGTCCCTTTCAATTTAAAGAGTGCTGCCCTTTTTTCCTATTGTGAGTATAATATATATATATATATATATATATATATATATATCATGCATGGAATAACAGGCACTCCAAATCCAGTCAGAACACCAGCCATGGTGCCAAACTCATTTAATATATATGTAGAAACAGCGGCACTCATTCTGGAGTTTTCAATAATAAATGATACTCAGGCACTGGATCAAAGTTCAACGTTTCAGAAATTTAATCCGTCATCAGGATATACAGAGAAATAACATAAGAAAGATCACTCACCTAAATAGCCCCCTTCCAAGAGAATGGTGCCAGATGCTGCTCCGTCAGCTCTGGGACCCCCCCCCCACTTCCAGTCTGATGTCACATCTGGGTACGCAGCATCAGCATCCACACGTCTGTGTGTCATCACAGAAGCGTGAGTAAGGACTCCGGTGCTAGCAATGATAGCGGTTACCATGGTAACCATACACAACACTGTGAAATAGTTAAATAAAGAAAAAAATATATAAAAGACAAATACAACATACATGTGCACATAACCTACACACTTTATCCTCATATACCATCAATATACTCCCATACACTCCCATATATGGGGCTGTAACCCACTGGTTATAGGGAGATCGAAAGGCAGTACACGTAAATATTAATAAAAAACAACCATATATACTAAAATGTAGACAAAAAATATCAAAAGCTAATATCAATATAAATAGATATCAATTGGTAGAAATATGTAACTGCTATAAAGAGAAGAAAAGAACAGTTCCATTAATTAAGGAAGCCATTATAAGGTAGCTGGTCATTAAGACCCCTTGGTCTAACAGTGCCCAAATTGTGGATCCACTGTGCCTCAAGTTGTGCCTCGTATAGCTTCTTGGACTTGATCAATGATGATGTATTTCAATGCAGATAAATTGTGTTTAGCTACCACTAAATGCTTTGCGATCGGTTGGTCAATTTCCTTGCCACTTAGTGCTGCTCGTATGGCTGATCTATGTTGACACATACATTCTTTGAAAGTCTGAATAATTTTCCCTATGTTACATAGCCCACAGAGACATTTGATGAGATACACTACATAGGTGCTATTGCATGAAAGGGGATGTCGTATGTAATATTTATATCCAGAATGTGGATGATAAAAATACTTTGTAGCTATCATAAAGCTACAAGTTGTGCACCCCAGACACTTGTAGCAACTTCTAGATTTCTGTTGGGTATTAGGGGGTATTCTTTTGGAGATGTCTGTCCAAACCACCAATTCTCATATGTTTCTTCCTCTAGAGTAACAGGACATTGTCTTCATGTGTTTGAAGCTCTTTAAATCCTTATCTTGTTCAATTATTGGCCACAAATATTTTGAAAGTGTCCTAATAGATTTATCCGCTGTAGAGTACTTGTGGACCCAATGTATATGATCATCAAGTTGCTCTGCAGTTTTATAGGTCTTTTTTAGAGTGTCTAGTCTGGGGATAGCATCAACTTTAGATTTAGCCTTCTCCTGAACATGAGGAGAATACCCCCTACTATGAAATGTATCTGTCATCAACTGCATGTTCTCTTGCATTTCTTCAGGGTTACTTGTTAATCTCTTTACACGCAACAGTTGGGAAAAGGGTAAACCTCTTTTCAATGCTGGAGGATGATGGCTTTGAGCTGCAAGTAGCGTATTGTGATCAGTAGATTTGATATATATTCCTGTAGTCAATTTACCATTGGTGCTACTGATGTCATCATCAGAATAGTGTATATTGGTCAAACTCATTTCATAGGTAAATTTAATCGGACAATCAAGTGCATTAATCTTCTTCATATGTTGTATGACAGAATCTTGTGTACCAGTCCAGAACGATAGGACATCATCAATATATCACCTGTAGAAATGTATGTCAGCAGACATTTCTGAGGACAAAAACAGCTTGTGTTCAATCATGAACATAAAAGCTTTTGCTTACAAGGGGGCAATGTGCGATCCCATCACACACCCCCTTATGCTGCTGGAAAAACTCACCATTAAATAGAAAAAAAATTCTTGTGAGAGTCAATTCCAGAAATTTCACAAAAAATGCAACTGGTGGGTCTGCATATATATCACTTGCTTCCAAAAGTCTTCGTGTGGCTTCAATGCCAGCACTGTGTTGAAAGCTCATATGCAGGCTGGATATAGCCAGAGATCAGAGTCAGGAGTTAGGCGGAATATATCCCAATTCATTGAAATTTTTCAATAGGGACATGGTGTCCTGTAAGTATGTAGGTTCCACCTGGATACAACGCTGTATAAAATGATACAGAAATTTAGATATATGGGCATAGAGAGAATCCCTGGCCGATATAATGGGCCTGCCCGGAGGTTTGTTCAGACTCTTGTATATTTTTTGGCAGACAATATATAATTGGTACCCATGGGAATTCTACTTTGAGATATTCAGATGTTTCTTCAGGAATCACGCCTTCTATCACTGCTTGATTTAGGATATCATCTATTTCTTTTTTTGTATTTCATAGTTGGATTATTTGAGAGTTTATCATATGCTGTAGAATTCAGTAATTGAGAATATGCTTCAGATTTGTAATCCTGTAAATCAAGAATCACAATCCCCCCACCCTTGACGACAGGAAGGATCATGATATCATCATAAGACCTTAGTTGTTTCAAAGTTTTCAATTTATTTATCATCAGATTTGAAAAGATCTAATCAGGCTTATTGGCTGCGGCACATACTTGTGCATCCACTTCTTTAATATAAGAAGAAATGGAAGTATTATTGCAGATAGGGTCAAATTTTTATTTATTTTTGAATGAAGTGTATTTGTTATTTTCAATTTTAGGAACTGGTTGTTTATCACTGAAGTAATCTTGCAGCTTAAGTTGTCTGTGTAAGCAAGTAATGTCAATCTTCCACTCAAGTTCACTGAACTTGTTAGTGGGAACATAGGATAATCCCTTATTAAGTACAGATGTTTCTATGTCACTCAGTGTCCTATTTGATAAATTGAACACTTGGTTCACGTGGATCATCTGTAACCCCTTCCCACATTTATATTGTCCTCCTCTATGAGTAGGTCTCCATCTTTTCCGCATCGAGCGCAGGTCTTTATCCCTAAAGGGGGCTTTTTGACAATGTGTCCAGATATATTTGGAAAATCCTGATATTATCCAGCAGATGTATTAGAATCACTGGTGGAATCGTATTCATAAAACTGTTGCCAGTATGGTTTTTTATAGCTGATGTTCCTGGTTCTTTGTGTAGAAGTCCTTGTTAACCAGGGGTACACATTCTGTTCCATGAAATCCCAATTGACTTTATCAAATTTGTTCTTTTTGAATATTATAAGATCTTTTTTGTAGGTTGCTATGGAGGAATCAAGTTTCTCTAGCCATTTTTGTGCATGGTCTTCTACTAAATTCTCTTTATGTGTGGTCTCCAACTGGGTGACCCTCACCTTAATGGCTGCCAGTTCCCTGGCTGACTCCTCAATGCCCAATGTCATTAGATCAAATGAGCAGTTATTCAAAACTGCCACCCATCTTCTACAAAAATCATTATTGCAGCAACCAATCGTCGGCATGTTTTTCACCCAGAATCCCCTCGGGATTTTTTCCTCTTGGTAGTATTCTGAGAGTGTGATGCCGTGCATCAGAAAGTCCGTTTCTTTTCTCTTCATTTTTAGAAGATCATTAAAGATTTCTTCTGAGGTAGACGCACCAGCTGTATAATACAATCTTTAGTTGAAAAGAACAGCCTGTCTCCTCCTCTGAGAATCGCAGTCTTTCTCTAATTGTTAAAGTGATTTGGTTACAAGCATTTTGCTCCTGTGAGGATGTGTTGGTTTCAGTCATATTGATGTGTATAAAATTCAATATATTTAAAAACAAGCAACTGCACTAATATTTCCAAACATAAGTGCAGTGGTACAAACTTGATACACAAAAGTTCCTGAAGAGGTCTTGCTTAAGTGGAAATTAAAATATTCATTGCTCAATTGTGCTCCCTTAGTGCAGCAAGGATTACAATGAATATAGCATGAATGGAATAGCAGGCACTCCAAAACCAGTCAGAACAGCAGCCGTGGTGCCGAACTCATGGAAGTAATGCATATGTAGAAACAGCTGCACTCAATCTGGACTTTTCAATAATAAATGATACCCAGGCACTGAATCAAAGATCAACATTTAAACGTTATAAAATTGTATACTATGAGGTTGAACACACAGGTTGGATAGGCAACCAGAACCCCCCTAGTAATGATGCGCTGATTGTCTGAATGTATCTAGTTTCCATGGTAAATATGCAGCCATCTTCCGATATGGTGACGCGCATGGGATCACAGGAAGGATGTATTCCTGAGATCCCATTGTGAGGTGTGATTTGGGATTATCCAAGTTGGGATCAAATAGCCTGATGATTTGAGATGACTTGCTCGGGATGCACCATCCCTTGCTCTTATAGCTTATGGTATTCGGCGTGTGTTCCGCCGTACTTCTTGGTTGGTGACACAAATGGATGATGGGCGGTGGCTGATGACGTACATCAATGAGCAGGCAGACACTGGCTAGTTCGTGGGAGTTCCTTCCCCATGGCCAGGTGCCGAACTTGGATAATCGGATGCAGGTGGACATACCTGTGTGTTTGACAATAGTAAGTACTGATTGGTTGATTAATGTGCTAATGTGCAATGGTGATGGTTTTTAAGGAAGTTCTGGTTGTCAATTTAGTATTCTCTTGGTCAGCATGCTGGATGGATGACACACGGTGACTTGTCTTGAGAAAGACCTGGTTGGGTCGAAACATCAATGATTATACTGTCTTGGTGAGATGAATTATCTACATTAAAAGCAATTTTTTCATCAAATGTGGTGAGTGCCGTCTCTGACTGAAAAGTCTTAATATGGATATACAAATGGAGTACTCTTAGTGATCTCCTTAGTGGTGCACCCCATGGACTTTCTACAGCTGGACTTGAGTGCAGTATTATACAAATTTTATACTTAGATTCTGAATTACTGAATTTTATACAGCACCAATCGCTAAGAATCTTGGATTATATCAATAGACTGCGACTGACCTTGCACTAATTTAACCACCATAAGAAGATGTGCAAAATTCTGCTTATATTTATTTTTTAATCATATTGATGGTTTGTTAATATATTTATAATGCTGTATTCCATAATCTGTGTATTGTGCCAGACCGTGAGGTGGTAATTTAATTCTGAAGTGTTTGTGTGTCGATGTAATTTGATTATGATCAGGAATAAGCATTGTTGATGATGACTTGCTGGCCTTAGCCCAAAATACATTGATTTCTGTAACCAATGATGATGGTGATAAGATCTACTTTGATCAGATTGAATTTACTGAGCTCCCTGTGGAGACAGTATCTGATTTATATAATAAATTATTAAAACTGAGGAAATGTGAGACCAACCTCTTACTCCATGGTTAGTTCCTGAGTGAGTACCATAGAACTAAAAAAATCCCAAGGGGTTTCAGGATCGCCAATCTTCCCAGAATAGGTAGAACCAACCCGGCTTTCTGTGCCAAATGGTGCGGGGTCCTGAACAAATGTTCAGCAGATTTAATTATGTTGGTTATCGAGGAAGTGAATGGTGAACTTAAAAAGGTGAGATTAGATATTGAAAATTTCAAGGGTTTAAACTTGAAAAAGCTCAGGATTGATAAAACTGAACAATAGATAGAAAAGATTTGGTGTCAGGTTGAATCCTATCATCAAGAATTGTTGCAATTTAAAAGGAAAAAGTTAGAAACTGTCAACTCTGATTACAAAACACATATGTTGTATAGATGGCTTGTTGGTGATAGTGTAGGTAATCAGGGACGGAGACCACCTAGAACACGTAGCTATAGAACAGCTTATTATACTGATAGGTCAACAGCTCCTTCTTCATCAGAAGGTGAGATGTCTTATGGTATTGATAATTTAAGAGATCAATCTGATTTTTTAGAACAAAGACCCCCAGCATACCCTCCTTTCCAAAAAGGCGGAGGGTTAGGAACCACCAGAGGAGGGGTGAGCATTTGGGAGTGGAGCCCCCGGGGTTGTTCTGGCATCACCACTTAATTCACATAGAATATTTTTTCACTTCTCTATTCGTTTGTATATTATTTATGTCATTTTAATTCTTTTACATTTCATTAACACTTATTGATTTATCTTTAAACATCTATCCTTTTACACTTCACTATCGACCTTTTTTCCCCTTTTCATGTGATGACCTGGGGATGGTCCTTGGCTGGAATTTTTTGGGGTGCCTTGCTTCTCGGACGTGAACCCCTTAATGTTAGGGACTCTGGTATAGAGGAGCCTTGATGTTGGCCCAGCGCTTATTCATATATTTGCAAATGTATGTACGCCAATACCTCTGAATTTCTATTATCATGTAGGATTCAAGTATTTTTGATTTATCTGCATTGTGCTGGGGGGCAATTTTCTTTGTTCTTTGTTCAGTGTAAACCCCACCCTTTACAAGCACCAGTAGTATATTATTAAGCTGATTGAGCAACTACCATATTTTTAGATTGATCAGGACTCAATCAATTCCCTGGATGTCTCACTTTTTAAACAGGGTGATCGACTTGGGTCTACACTTTTTTGGAAGCCCACTGACCGGAACACCATACTAAGAGCTAATAGCCAACATCCAGCTATGCTGAAAGAGTTTACCCATATCCCAATTTCTAAGGGTATTACGGATTAATTCCTCAGAGGAGAAAGCACAAGCCCAGATGGATGAAATGAAATTACACTTCCTGGTGAGAGGGTACTCACCAAAATTAATCAATTGGTGTATAACTAAGGCATACCAGAGGGCACTTACACCTCATGAGGTAGTCAAATCGGAGAAAGCAGCTAACCGTATGACATATGTTACCACTTTTGATCACACATCAGCAGCATCGACACACATTTTGAAGAATTATTGGCCACTGATCAATACAGATCTTACTTTAAAGCTTAAATAATGTCCGCCTCCTATGAATGTGTTCTGGAGGTGACCGAATTTAAAACAACTACTTATGCGTCCAACCTTACAGCCTGCTGCTGTTAATTCTATGTGACTGAATAGTGGTAAAACTGGTTGCTTCAAATGTAACACCTGTGTCACCTGTAGATCAATGCTAAGTGGAGACTCATTCCCACATCCCCAGAGTGGGAGGAAGATAAAAATCAAACATAAATTATTGTGTACGATGAAATATTTGATTTACTTTGTTACATGCCCGTGTGGATGATATTATATAGGTATGACAACAAGGACATTCAGAGAGCGGATTGCCAACCACCAGGCATCAATCCACGCTGCAATAGAGATGGGCAGTTCTGATAAGCCAGTGGCAAAACACTTTGTTAATCTGGGTCATCAAGTTTCAAGCATGCGATATATGATGCTTGACAACTTACCGGTCCTAACCAGAGGAGGAGACCATGAACTTTTTTTAAGAAAAAGAGAGGCACTGTGGATTCATTCACTTGGTACAATCGCACCAGGTGGTTTGAATGAGAACAACCCACTTAGGGTGTTCTTATACTAAGGAAATGAATGCTATCTGGAATGTGTCTAACTATCAAAAAACCCTTTTTTTGGAATACGGCATAGCTCTAATTTTAATTAGGGGTATATATGTCTTACTATGTGCCTTCTATCTTGTATTTTGCATATGTGTAATTATTATGTGGTTCTATTTTTGTATATGTGTAATTTCTTTTATTATTTGAACATTATGGGCTATATGGTATTAGCCAGGTTTTGGCTTGAGATATTCAAGATTTTTATGTAAACTTATGCGGGGAGGGAAAGGTGTTTTACCTTGCTTTCCTTATATATGGAAGTTGTGATTGGTCTGGTCTGATTAGGGTTAATATTCACATATATAGACACACGTGGTCTATAATAAGTTTTTTTAAAACTTATATTGAGAATCAGACATCTCGCTTAGAGTGTTTTTAAATGTAAAAGTAGTTATTATGGTTAATTGTGTAATATTTATAAAATTGTATACTATGAGGTTGAACACACAGGTTGGACAGGCATCCGGAACCCCCATAATAATGATGCGCTGATTGTCTGAGTGTATCTGGTTTCCATGGTAAATATGCGGCCAACTTCCGGTATGGTGACAAGCACGGGATCACAGGAAGGATATATTCCTGAGGTCCCGTTGTGAGGTGTTATTCGGGATGATCCCATTTGGGATCGGATATCCTGATGATTTGAGATGACTTGCTTGGGATGCGTCCTCCCTTGCTCTTATAGCTTATGGTATTCGGCGTGTGTTTTGCCGTACTTCCTGATTGGTGACATGCATGGATGATGGGCGGTGGCTGATGATGTACACCTATGAGCGGGAAGACACTGGCTAGATCGTGGGAGTTCCTTCCCCGTAGCCAGGTGCCGAGCTTGGATAATCGGATGCAGGTGGACATACCTGTGTGTTTGACAATACTAAGTACTGATTGGTTGATTAATGTGCAATGGTGATGGTATTTAAGTAAGTCTGGTGGTCAATTTAGTATGCTCTTGGTCAGCATGCTGGATGGATGACACACAGTGACTTGTCTTCAGAAAGACCCGGTTGGGTCGAAATGTCAGTGATTATACTGTCTTGGTGAGATGAATTAGCTACATTAAAAGCAATTTTTTCATCAAGCGTGGTGAGTGCCGTCTCTGACTGAAAAGTCTTAATATGGATATACAAATGGAGTACTCTTAGTGATCTCCTTAGTGGTGCACCCCATGGACTTTCTACAGCTGGAAGTGAGTGCAGTAATATACATTTAAATATATATATATATATATATATATATATATTTATATATATATATATATATATATATATATATACACACACACTGTATTCCAAGATCACAGGACATAAGATAACTTGTGCTGCTTTCCTCTCTCACACAAAACTTTTCTCAATAATGTGATTTATTCCTCCAAGCCCCGAGCCCTTGAACTTACTTCAGGCTTTAGAGCAGCACCAAGAGTTCTAGTTAACAAGAACAATTTAGTTAGCATGCACTTATATTTTTACAGATGAAGGAGAAGGAAAAAGACAGAGGGTACAAAAAAAACTGTTTCAGTAGAAGGACATAATTTTATAAATGCAGGTTAGCCCCGTTTTCTACTTTGACAGTAGATGACAACATGGGAAAAGATTAAAAGCTTTAGGGAGTTGTACGAGAAGCGAAGCAAGTCCAAAGCTTTCTGAGAGTTAATTGAAAAAAAGAACAGAATATTTGCTGTTTCGGAAGTTGATGTGACCTTAACTGTCTTAAATGTGCCTGAAGCCAGCCAGAAGCAAAACATCACTAACAAGCTGCATGGCTGCTGAACCCCTTGCTCCTTCTCCTGCCTCAGCTGTTGCTGGTTTAGAATGTGCGCATCATTTCGACTGCCTTTTATCTATTTTCTCAATAATGCTCTACTACGTGAATTTCAGTTTGTGTTATTGTTTTTATGTTATCTAGGAACAGTTGTAAGATCATCTGTCTATAGCATTGGTTACTGCACTATAAATTCACCAATGACAACCATGAAGATATTGAAAATGCTTCACTATTTAATAGCATTGTATTCCATGGGTGACCTGGTGGCACGGTGTTAGTATTGGGCCTACAATTTATTTATGTCCACTGTTCATTCTCCTTGTGGTCTCATTTCCATGCATCCCTATAGTTACAGTATGTCAGCCTTCAACCCAATATGGGCCACAGTGTTTAATAACAGGGAACATTGTAGGATGTTTATATCTCTTCTCCATCTCAATGGTATGATGTGGCTGTAGAGTCTGCCTCTCTCTATCTAAGATGAAATATATCCAGAAGCAATAAAGTAAAAATAATTTGTTTCATTTGTTTCTAATTTTGCTTAAATCAAAATAAATTTTGGGTTAGGACTTTTATTTCTAACATTGGGAAAATTACTACATGAATATTATAAATAGTAAATCACTTTTTCATGGTGTTCAATGTTAAGATTCCCATCAATAATAGGATTTCTAAATAAAAAAATAGCAAATCTTTCTGTGATATAAAAAAAATTAAAAAAAATATTAGAGATTAAAATGAACCACAAAGCCTCACGTCACAAGACTCAGACTTTTCTACACACTAAAACAATATGGATAAATTGAACCCCATATACTGTAGATCTTCTGAAAAATGCATACAATACATAGAGATGGGCAAACAGAGCTCATATGCTAATAAGAATTATACTCAAATACACAAATATGTTGAACAGGATGAAATACAAGATAATAAGTTGTTATAAAAAATATATCACAGTGATATTGTTTAGCAGTAGAAGAAAAAAGGCAGAAAAATATTCACATTTGATTGATTTCAGATTAATTATGCAGAATTTTAGAACTTTTTCACTGGCAAATTACACTATTCAGCACATCGATCCTGATTCACCGAAAACTGTGCTAGCAACTAGCACCCATTGGAAAGTTGTGTAACCCATTTATAAAGTAGTGCTAACCAACTAACGGCGGTCTCCAGCCGGTACACTGGTGGCCCACCATTATTTCCCTTTTCATTCCCCCCCCACAGATGTCAGTGTTTCCTATGCTTCCCCATTGAGGTGCCAGTCCTGAGCTGACCAGACTAGGGGGGAGATCTTTCAAAGCATGGGTACAGATAAAATAGAGAGATGCTTGTGGACTCCTTGGGTACCTGTTGAGGATTTGGGGAGGCAGCTGACCTTATGTATACTTTTTAATTCTTTATTTTTTCACGGGGCACTGTACATGGCACTGTATTATAACAAGTGTGCCTGCTAATGTAAATCCGTCCACTTAAAATCAGTGTTCTTCGTTTGTTAAAGTTTAACATCTTCTGTCTGTGAATTTAGAATGGGTGCTAAGTTCAAGGGAGTCATTTTGCTATTCTTTACTTTTAAAAATGGGAATTTAAAATATGGAGGTGAAATTCAGATGAAACACAGAACTTCTGGAATATATTGGAAGCCTATTAATAACATAATATAGAGTAAAAGATTAAAAAAATATAACTTCTTTACTTATAGGAAAGATTGAGTTATGCTTTAATTAAATTTAATATAAGAATAGAGCAGATGCTATTTCTGTTTGATCCCACATTGAGACAAACCTTTGTTAGTGAACCATTGATTGTGTGTACTGTACACAAAGGATTCAAACCTTAAAAATACATTTTGACGAAAACATTGAAGCCCTAAAGAGACATTGCTCTACTTTTGTTCTTCCTTAGTGTAAAAGCCTCATTCCATTAAAAAGATTGTATTAAAACATCAATGAGAAAACAAAATAGGTTTTGTCCATGTTTCAATATTACAGAGTATGAATAAAATATTTCATAACCTGTAACTCTAACAATGTTGTTTCCCTATTACAATGTTTTTGCAACAAACATTATGAAAGTGAAATTATTAGGGAGTTCAAAGTTAGCATTACACTATTTTGCAGGCAAGACTAATGAAGAAAGACAATAAGAAGATAAATATAGTTGATGTGCACGGGATACACTACAAGGGGCTTATGTGCGACTCTTTCATCTATAAAAGGGACACATATTAGCTAATGCTCCAGTGCTGCCGATCTCATGTCCGGTGTCTGTCTGCTCCAATGCTACAGATGCACATGTCCGGTGTCTGTCTGCTCCAATGCTACAGATGCACATGTCCGGTGTCTGTTTGCTCCAGTGCTGCCGATGCACATGTCCTGTGTCTGTCTGCTCCAGTGCTGCTGATGCGCATGTCCAGTGTTTGCCTGCTCCAGTGCTGCCGATACACATGTCCTGTGTCTGTCTGCTCCAGTGTTAAAAAAAAAAAGTTCAAAAAGTAAAACAAAGGTTCAAAATAAGACTTAAAAAAGTAAAGAAAGGTTATTATTTTTGAAAATAAGTTGAATAAAAAGTAAAAGAATTGTTGCTTTTTTGTGGTATACCCCATGGTATCCATATAAGTACTGTGATGCTGCTGGCCATATCCCAGTGTATCCCGATGCCATATAAGTACTGTGACGCTGCTAGCCCTATCCCAGTGTATCCCGATGCCATATAAGTACTGTGATGCTGCAGGCCAAACACCAGTGTATTTATACAAGTACTGTGATGCTGCAGGCAATTCCCCAGTATATCAATATAAGTACTGAGATGCTGCAGGCCATACCACAGTATATCCATATACAGTAAGTGCTGTGACGCTGCAGGCCATACCCCAGTGTATCGATACAAGTACTGTGATACTGCAGGCTGTACCCCAGTGTATCCATATAAGCACTGTGACACTGCAGGCCATACCCCAGTGTATCCATATAAGCACTGTGACACTGCTGGCCATACCCCAGTGTATCCATATAAGCACTGTGACACTGCTGACCGTACCCCAGTGTATCCATATAAGCACTGTGACACTGCTGGCTGTACCCCAGTGTATCCATATAAGCACTGTGACGCTGCAGGCCGTACCCCAGTGTATCCATATAAGCACTGTGATGCTGCAGGCTGTACCCCAGTGTATCCATATAAGCACTGTGACGCTGCAGGCCATACCCCAGTGTATCCATATAAGTACTGTGACACTGCTGGCCGTACCCCAGTGTATCCATATAAGTACTGTGACACTACTGGCTGAACCCAAGTGTATCCATATAAGTACTGTGATGCTGCAGGCCATACTCCAGTGCATCCATTTATGTACTGTGATGCTGCAGGCCATACCCTAGTGTATCCATATAAGCACTGTGACACTGCAGGCTGTACCCCAGTGTATCCATATAAGCACTGTGATGCTGCAGGCCATACCCCAGTGTATCCATATAAGCACTGTGATGCTGCAGGCCATACCCCAGTGTATCCATATAAGCACTGTGATGCTGCAGGCCATAGCCCAGTGTATCCATATAAGCACTGTGATGCTGCAGGCCATACCCCAGTGTATCCATTTAAGTAATGTGACATTACAGGCTGTACCCCAGTGTGTCCAGATTCAGTATAAGTACTGTGATGTTGCAGGCCATACCCCAATGTATCCGTATAAGTACTGTGATGCTGCAGGCCATACCCTAGTGTATCCATAAAAGTACTGTGATATTGCAAGCCATACCCCAGTGTATCCATAAAAGTACTATGACGCTGCAGGCCATACCCCAGTGTGTCCAGATTCAGTATAAGTACTGTGACATTACATGCCATACCTCAGGGGTACCCATACAAGTACTGTGATGCTGCAGGCCATACCCCAGGGTGTCCATAAAGTATTGTGATGCTGCAGGCTATACCCCAGTGTATCCATATAAGTACTGTGACGCTGCAGGCCATACCCCAGTGTATCCATATAAGTACTGTGACGCTGCAGGCCATAGCCAGTGTATCCAGATTCCATATAAATACTGTGATGCTGCATGCCATACCCCAGTCTATCCATATAAGTACCTTGATGCTGCAGACCGTACCCCAGTGTGTATCCTTAACACACAAGTACTGTGACACTGCAGACAATACCCCAGTGTATTCATACAAGTACTGTGACACTGCAGGCTGTACCCCACTACATTCACATAAGTGGTGTGACTCCGCAGTGTCTTTTGAAAACAAATAAAAAAAAAAATAAAATAAAATAAAAAAATATATATTTTTTTTGTTTTACTGTTCCATCCAGTGGTTGTGCTGTTTTGTCCATCCACTCCCTGTACTTTCATAGACTGGTGCTGCAGTGACTTCACAGGTCATAGCCTACTGCATTTACTAACTTCACATAAGCACTGTGACTCTGGACAGTGTCAGTTGAAAAAAAAGTATAAAAATGTTAAAAATATATATTTGGTTCTATTGTTACTTTTACTTTTCTGTTTGTTGTACCACAGTGAGTTTGTTAACATACAAAGCCCTTTGAATCCCTGCAGTGTTAGAAGAGCTGAAAAATGGATAATGATCAGTTTAGAAGAGAAGAACAGGAGCTACAACCAAATACTTTTGCTGCAGCTGCCACCATCAGTCATGATGATACTCGTTCTTCAATGTCATCTACCAAAGCCGATGCCCAAGTGCATAGAGGGTCTAAGTCAGGGAATCTAAAATCAAAGAACCAATATTTTACAGTGGTAAAGGAAAAGTATATGGCAGAAAAACATAAAATTGACAATATGCCATTCACCACACAAAGTGGCAGAAAGGCTAATGCCTTAGCCTTTATTTATTAGTGGTGGTTCTGCAACTGTCAATGAGACACCTTATTCTGACTCTCAAAAGGATGTAAACACTTTTCACTCTAGATGAGGTGACAAAAAATGTAATTCACTAAGGCACAGGAATCAACTATGTCCGCTCTACATTTAGCGGCCACTGATTGACTGTGACCCACATGTTGTTTTCTGTCAGCCACGTGGGTCACAGCCAATCAGTGACCGCTAACTGTAGAGCAGCCTCTAATTGGTTTAAACAGGCTGGTGGGCATCTGCATACACAGTGCGATCGCGCGAGAAGACATAGCGTGCATGCTATTTTCTTGCCATGCGATTGCCTGTCTTGCTGTGGGCTTGGCTGGATTTGCATATGCTGGCTGCATGCGAACGCATCTAGTGAGCGGGTCTGAATCGAGCCCTGAGTCCAGTGCTGGTTTTAAAAGTAGAGGTAGCCCACGCATTTTTTCCTCTATTTTTAAAACCATGACTGGCTCAGGAGCCCAGTGCTGGTTCATAAAATACGGGTGAACTGTATTTGTTTTTTTCCCCCATATTTTAGGACTGTCTCAGGCACCCAGGGCTGATTATGCTTTTTTGGGGGGAACACTACATTTTTATTTTTGTAACATTAACCATTTATATCCTTATTATAGGCAGAAACATACACAGATTACACTGATCTGTGTATGTTTCTTCAAAACTTGCAGATCAGGGGGTAGACTATTTTAAATTTCTATTTAGGTCTGAGTTGCTTAAATTACACCTGTGGCACTAATCATGAGTCTTGGTAAATTCCTGAGTTGGATTTCTTCCGTGAAAAGTACTTTGCGAGTTTGGCTGATGGTATATTGATTCGTGTTTGCATTCTCACCTGAGATTTCCCGTTTCAAAATAGAAATCTCTTCCGAGTTTTACTTTAGTAAATTTGCGAGTTGGAAAAAATGGTTAAACTCACCCAAGATTGCAATCTAGACTAAACTTGAATCTTAGTAAATGTACCCCTTAGTGTGTCCTTGGGTGCAATGTGTGAGCCTGAGCTTTCCGTTACTGTACTCAAAGAGGAGCCTCCTTTCTGCATTTATGCACTCTCTGCATATGTGGGGATGAGCAGCACATGTCAACATGCTGACGTAGAAATTGAGGCTATTAGTGTGGAAGTGCACCAGGATGAGGGGGATATTTATGTAGCTGACACCAGTGCTAATAAGAATGTTTATGAAGATGTGGATGAAGAAGTTGTTGATGAGGTTGTTTGTGTAAGTCAGGCATCAGTGGAAACAGTTATTGCCCATTATAAGATGAAAAAATCCACCTCTAATGTGTAAAATTATTTCTACCTAAAACTGGGCAACAATTGTAAAGCCATCTGTAGCGTTTTCAAAGCCACAGTAAGTAGAGGTAGGGAATGTAACCATCTAGGATCCTCCTCCCTGTTACTTTATTTGTAGCAAGTTCATGGAAAGTTTTTGGAAAAATCAGAAACTGATGCTAAAAAAAATAACAGACACTCCAGCATCAGTTAGCTCCCTTCCCTCAGCTAGATCCCAGCACCTGCAAACTCCACTGCCAACACCTTCATCATCAATATCCTCACTAATTATCGGAGGTAGTTCTGCATCCAGGATAAGGCTAGGTGACTCCACCCTTATCCAGGATTCCTTAGAAGAATCCTTGAGCGCTAGACCTGCTGCTGGGGGTGGATCTTCATCCCAGAAAGGGACCAAAAAGACTACTACTAGTAGTAGTTTACAAAAACATTTGACTGTTAAACAATCCCTTGATAGAGGAAGCAAGTATGACAGCTGTCATCCAGTTGCACAGCGGATCACTGACGCCATGACAGCTGTGCTAGTATTAGATGGTTAAATAATAGAATTTGAAGATGATAGTGTGGAGGAAGTGCAAAAGGAGGATGAGGGGGATATTCTTGTCCTATCTGATGCTAATGAGGATGTTGATGATGAGTATGTTGTTTGTTGTAAATCAACCACCAGTGGCAGCAGTTCTTGCTCATGATAAAAATAAAGCCATCGTCATGCCTTGGAATAAGGCCAGAAAACCCACATCTTGGGTGTGGAATTATTTTAACCCAAATTCTGACAACAGTTGTAAAGGCATCTGTACCATTTGTGAAGCCAAGGTTAGTAGAGGCAGGGGCATTAGTCATCTAGTTACCTCTTCCCTGTTACATCATTTGCAGCTGGTTCAAACTAATTTATTTAACAAAATTATAATAATTTGTATATTAATAACAAGCAGTCCAGTATCATCTACCAGCCGTATGGACCAGCACATGCAATCTCCACCACAAACACCCTCATCATCAACCTCCTCCTTAATGATTGGAGGTAGACCTTCCAAAAAATTGTTTTGTGGAGGCTCAAATAAACCAAGTACTTCAGCCACAAAAGTGTCAGTCCTTGTCGCTAAAGTGCTTTGTTTGTTAAACTGTGCATATCCATTTTAATATCCCACATAAGAGTGGGTGGGAGGGCCCAAGGACATTTCCATCTTGCACCTCTTTTCTTTACATTTTGCACAATTTGGGACATTGCCGACTGACATTTTTATAGTAAATTAAACTGTTATCCTATCTGCTACTGCTGTGTGGTAATGTTTCATACATGTCCTATATTTTTTAAACTGTCGTGCATTTGTGCTGCTGGGGATGTAGTTACAGTATGTGCGCCGGTCGCAATCCCGACTGTAGAATGCCGGCAAAGGATTTATGATAGGCGATTAAGGTTCACCGTCTAAACCCTTAATAGGACAAAGTTACAAATATTCTCTCCACATTTTAGAGTCTCACCCAGTCCTGTCACAAACGGGTTAAATATAACGGCTCCTCTATATGCAGGGCTCCGGAGGTTTATAGCGGCTCACAGCCAAGCCGCAATATTGCTGTGTGTAGAAAAAGCACTAGATCTCTGTTATTTTATATATTTTATATATTTTTATTGTTCTTCTAGTTTAATACATTGGGTTTTTGTTTTTGTTTTGTGTTCTTTAACACAACCTGATCAAGATGCCATAAATTAAGATATGTATTGGAGATTGTTTATTGTATGAGCTATAGATTCTATTTTATTTGCAGCAGCAATTTGATGAAATGGATTGCACCTATTATAACAAGTGTTTATCATTTTATTATGTGGGCAGGTATAAAAGAGGAGACCTGCACCATAGGTCTGCACCATAGGTCCTTACACTCTTTGATAAAGCTTCCATTTGGATGTGAAACCGGTTAGAGGACCTTATACAGCTGTTGGACAATGACAATGACACATGATGTCAGAAGTTCACTTCGGCTTGCGGTAGATGAGACCCTACCACAAGGGTCTCGTCGCAAGCCCGATGGTCGCGATAATCGCTACCATCGCCAGGCCGCCCGCTCAAGCTGTGGGTTGTCACCCACAACTATGCGAGCGGCCTGGAGGCAGATTTTTTTTAAAAATCTGCCCTGATTCAGAGCGAGTGCCCACAAATAGCGAGCGCCTCTGAATCAGGACCATAGTGCCTTTTTTACACACAGCAATATTGCAGCTTGGCTGTGAGCCGCAACAAACCTCCTTAGCCCTAGATATAGAGGAGCCGTTATATCTAACCCGCTAGGAACAGGACTGGGTGAGACTCTAAAATGTGGAGAGAGTATTTGTAACTTTGTCCTATTAAGGGTTTGGATGTCGAACCTTAATCATCATGTACAGTATGTTCATCCAATATTTTATATGTATTCGTTGATCAAATAATTACTGCTATATTAATGTTACTGTATCATTTTTATATGACATTATAAATAATATTGTTACATAATTTTGCATTTTGATCTATCCTTTTCTGCTATATCCAATATATTTGGTTAAATTCATATTTTACAAACTAGCGCTGGACTTTTTCTTTGTTTTGGATTTATATTGACTAGCAATAGTCTTATTGAGCTTACACAGGCTCATTTGTTTTGCAGCTATACATATATTTATTATTATGTTTTTTTATTAGTGCCTCCCTTTTTCTTTCTTGTTTTACAGGAACAAAAAAAGGCCCAAAAAATACAGATCTAAATCCAAAAAGAAAACACGCAAGGGTGGTTTTGCAAAAATAAAATCCAGATCCAAAACACATAGGAGATACAGATCCAAAACCAGAACCAAATCCAAAACACAGGGGGTCGGCACACATCAGTGGCATAACAGAAAGGGCAGACAACTGTCACATGACTGGGTTTCATTGTTGCTTGCTGAGACATTTGCTCAATCTGTTATCCAGTAAAGTTGCCATTTAGGGCTAATCAGATTGACAAGAGCTTATCCCCAGGTAGAATTAGCGATCCCCCTCCTAGTGGAGTGTTGTTTCACACCTGTTTCCCTTCAGATACACCATGGAATACAAAAGGTTCTTACTTCAGTTACATTGTGGACCATGGAATCAGTATGTAGCTGTCTTTGTAGGTCCCACTTATATAAGGGGGAGAAGTATCTTGGAGAGAGATAAAGTACCAACGAATCAGCTGCTGTCATTTTTCAAACACAGCCTTTCAAATGACACTTAGAAGGTTGATACATTATCTCTCTACACTTTATCTCCGTTCAAAGTTAGACACATCATCACTTCAATCTTTTTGCCCACTGTGTGCAGTATGGGCCTGATTCAGAGCCGGATGTTCTTGAAGAGTGCTCGCTGTGAATCAGGGTGTTTTTTCTTTTTTTGTTGCGGCCTCCTGGCTGCTCGCTAAGCTGTGGGTGACCACCCACAGCTTTTGCCAGCGGCCAGATGATGGTCACGATGTTTGCAACCATCGAGACTATCCGGGCTTGCGACGAGACCCTTGTGGTAGGGTATCATAGGTCGCAAGCGCCAGAGAGCTTCCTGCTTTGTGTAGCCACCCCTCCTCCCTGCACACAAAACGGGGCAAGCTGTCGATCAACATCTACAGCCACCCCTTTTGTAGTGAGCCCCGGAGCGAGATAAATTCTCTCTTGCTCCACGGCTTGGGCATGCGCGCGCCTCGCGTGCGCAGTACCCCACCATCGACCCGCTTGCGAACACTATGTGCTCGTGAGCGGGTCTGAATCAGGCCCTATATCTTTTCCCCAAATCCTCATTAGACAGACTGGGGAATTCTGAAGTATATATGAGGAAAATCATACATAAAAAGCTACAAGTGCACTACTGGTCCCAGCAAGCCTGCCATGGCAGGATGGCACTTGTCAATCCACAAGTGACAGCATGCTTGGGCATCCTGGGCCCACTGGCACCTGTAAATTAATATTAAAGAAATGACAGTACACATACACTACAGAGAAAAATATTTTATACAATAAAGAGGGGTATTCAATATGGGAGTGAAAAGTCCATGCTTGACTTTTTACTCCACATCGGAGCTTTTCCTGGGATAAAGTATCGGGCGCTCGCCCGCTTTATCCCCATATTCAATTAAAAAGCTACGAAAACGGGAGCAGACGAAATCGAATTGGCGAAAAAAAAACGGGATTTACCTGGAATAAATTGTAGGACCCCCCTAAAGCTGTCAAAACATGGGGGATCACTATGGGTACCCGCGTTTTAGCCTGCAAATGAAAGTCGGGGATTTAAATAGCCGCGGCAGGTGTTTTTTTTCCGACATTGAAGAAGTGATGCAGAAGAGCACTTAGGTTATTTTTTTCGTTTTTTTTAGTGGTCCCATCAAATTTGGGGTACATGAAAATGGGTACTAGCATATTTTTAAGTCCCTAAAGTAATTATGAAAAAATAGCCCTGAACCTATTTCCCTATTTTTAAACACTTTTTTCCTTTTTTTTTTCATCCCAATTTTTAAATAAATTTTTTGGGGTGTCCCTATTTTTTTTTTAAAACTTTTTTTAAAACACTGTTATTTTTAAAATGACATTCCCAGGGGTGCAGGCTATTTTTTTAAGCCTGCACCCCTAAACCCCAATTCTGCACTTTTTTTTACCACCTATTCAGTGGTGAAAAGTTATCCCCGATTTTTTTCAAAGAATTTTCAAACCTGCGAAAAGTCTTTGAAACTGAATACGGGGATAATTAAAATCGGCGAAAATGACGTCATCAGCGATAATTCACTGATGATTCCGAAATTTTCGCTCCAAATTGAATACCCTTGTATGACTTTTCCTGACACTTTCATTTATCCGTTTATTATCCAGGGTGCATTAGAAATTCGGTTATTTGCATGTTCACATCTGTGACTCTTACTGTACTGTCCTTACAGGATTGGCCACCAGCCGGGATTTGCTTTAGTATAATGTAGCCTCCATTCTCTGCTATAGTATACAGTACTGTAGTTTTCATTAAAGGAGCACTGGCCACCTATCGGCCAAGCTGTGTACAGCATGGCATAGACCCTCTTGTATATTAGCACACCTGGCAGCGGTTTTGACAGAAGTTTTACATGCCACGACAAAGATGCCAATTTGCGAAACTTGAGCCACATCTAAAGTTAGTGGAAGCCAATCCCAAGTCAGTTCCTCTATATGGTGTGTGTGAGGGGTGCAACTGGGATGAGGAACACAATGCTTCCCTCTTTTCCAAACACATCTTGGTAAACAACAAGATTGACATTTCTAGATGGTTGACTTTACTATCCCAATCACCCAGGAAAATGGATGGGGATACTTCTGATGTATAAATAACACCTACATACAGTAGTATCTACTATTCATCTACTCTATCTATCTATCTATCTATCTATCTATCTCATATCTATCTATCTATTGATCTATCTATCTCATATCTATCTATCTATCTATCTATCTATCTCATATCTATCTATCTATCTATCTATCTATCTATCTATCTATATATCTCATATCTATCTATCTCATATCTATCTATCTATCTATCTATCTATCTATCTATCTATCTATCTATCTCATATCTATCTATCTATCTCATATCTATCTATCTATCTATCTCATATATATCTATCTATCTATCTATCTATCTAATATCTATCTATCTATCTATCTATCTATCTATCTCATATCTATCTATCTATCTATCTATCTATCTATCTATCTATCTATCTATCTATCTCATATATATCTATCTCATATCTATCTATCTATCTATCTCATATCTATCTATCTATCTATCTATCTATCTATCTATCTATCTCATATCTATCTATCTATCTATCTATCTCATATCTATCTATCTATATATCTCATATCTATCTATCTATATATCTATCTATCTATCTCATATCTATCTATCTATCTATCTATCTAATATCTATCTATCTATCTCATAACTATCTATCCATCCATCCATCTATGAGATCTGTGAGTCTGTATACTATGTGTGTGTGCTCTTGCCTGCAGCTTGGCTGTCCATCTCGGACACACCACGCTCTCTTACTGTTGGCTGCCAATGTCCATCAGAGCAGAAACATATTTAAAACCAATGACCAAATGAATCATGTAACCTTTTTATATATTTTACTCCCGGGCAACGCAGTCATCAGATCACAGAGCACAATAGAGATGCAGAATCCGGACATAAAAAGAGGCAATAAGAACATATTTATTTAAATAAGGAATTAAATTGTGAGCTCCTTCTTCACGGTGTAGTAATATACTGTATGTTAATTTGTATTCCATGTAGAAACTAGCTCGGATTAATTAGGTAACTACATTAAATGTGACTTGCAGACACATTTATACAATGTATGGATTTAGCCCTAATTTGTACAATCATTGCAGCACATTAGTAGAAGAGAAGCATTTTTGTTTTTAATGTGTGTTTGGCGCGGGCATCATTGTGTTCTTTCTTTGTCTCCAATCTCTTTCTTCTCCCAGTTCTAGATAAATCCAGGGCCAGTATTAACATCAGGTGGACATAAGCAGTTGCCTATTGTGCCCTGTTTAAGTGGCATAGAGAAAAAAATGGAAGAATAACAAAGTTATTAGGGGCTTCTGCAGGATTAAATGCAGGTTAGATGTAATAGATATTGCACGTGTGCTGTGCTTCTCTGCGCCTGCAGACCCCTAGCCACATGCTCGGTTTCATGGCTGCCAACATTGTTGGTGCGCACTTGGATTAGCCCTGTGCTATGTGCAAATGATCTGGCTGAAAACAACCATACTGTATCTACGCTCATGGCCAACTACCATGAGCTCCATGGACATTAGGGTGGGTTGAAAAAAAAAAAAAAAAGGTTCTGCATCGATTGAGAGGGTCAAAAAAAATTGTGGGACCACTCGAGAAGATGATTGCAGTTTAGATTTGCAAAATTGGATAATACAGTATCTTAGTCGGTCAACCGGCGCCTAAAGATTTTGTATTTATGCCCCATAGGCATGCCCACAGAAAACCACAGCAAATCGCTCGGGCAGTGCTATTAAGACCCACTTTTCAACCCACCCTAATGGACATGCCCTCACAGAACTCTGCTTACATGAGAACTTCTAATTATGGGCAGTAATGACCCTTCGATCACAGTTAGAGCTGCAACTATCACATGGACACTCCACTAATGTTTATATGTTCAACTCTGAATAAGCCCCATAGTATTCCTCTTTATCTCATGGTGAATTCTCACTTTGTGCTGGCCACTGACATGGAAGACAATAGTTGGCAGCTTGGTATCTGCAATGGTGCCAATCACTGCTCTTCCATCCCAGTAATGGGTAACGGAGAGTGACATTGGACTATGCACTGGTCCTGGGTGACAATAAAACATGACTATGCGCCTCTACAAACTCTAGCCAATCAGATGATTATAATACTCACAGCAGCACATACGTGTGTCTTCATGCCCCAAGCCTCAGTACGCCATGAGAGATGGAGCATAGAAACTTTTTCTTGATATGTGTGTCTTATATTCGCACCAGAGATGCACAACACCACTCTGTCTGTACCAGAGGCACCAGGCTGCAACTTTAACCGCACATGAATTAGTTGTATATATGTATAAAGTCACAGATGAAGCACAAAGGAACTTGGTGTGAAAAAAAAGCTGTGTCCGCTGCATCGTAGCACTCAGATGTACAAGTGCCGCATATCAAATAATCAGTGCAGTTTCATTAAGAGGTTTTGTCGTATCCGATTGTTTAATTTGTAAGCCTTTAGCTGGGTACACACTAGAAGACATATCGGCAACAGCAGCCAGTGTTTTGTCCGCTATGTCGCTGACAATGCCTGCTTCCATGCATCATCAGCGACATCACATGCAGGTCTGACAGGCAGTATCGTCAGCAGGGACCATGCTGCACTTGCTGATGGCGGCACCCCCACCGCTCACAATATCGCATTGGGTACACATTGTTTAGTGTGTACCCAGCATAAGATGCAAATTCAAGCTAAAAATACGCTCAGTGAAAACAGAGTTG
Source organism: Taudactylus pleione (assembly GCA_031769625.1). Taxonomy (NCBI): domain Eukaryota; kingdom Metazoa; phylum Chordata; class Amphibia; order Anura; family Myobatrachidae; genus Taudactylus; species Taudactylus pleione. Next base: position 834,564 of record JAUIMM010000875.1, read on the forward strand.
CCTTGGCTCAACAAGAAAGGCTTCATGACCTGACTGCTGCAATAGTGTATGGGGACACATCTGTAGAGTACAACTTCTCCCTGGTGGCCACTGCTGAGCCACCAGAGCATTTTTTGGACACTCCAGGAGCCACTGGTATAGCTACAATGGGTGCAGGAATTGCAGCTGTTACATGGTCTGGGAAACCTCAGGGGCCCAGCCTTTTCCCTGCACCCAGTAAACCTGCCAGAAGTTTCTCAGCCATCATGACTTGACCAGCTCCATCTTTCCTCACTGAGGAGGCGTGGCTCTCTCTGGCTACCAGTTTACCCATCCCCCCTTGTTTCCTGCAAGGAGCAGGAGTTTGTGGACAAACTTTGTTATAGGGCCCCCATAGGTTTTGCTTCCCTCCTTTCAGGAGCTGAATTTGCCTCTGATCTTAGGGTGGTCACCATCAATGATACCATTGGTGGCTAACCTCATAGGTATGAAACCATCAATGGAGAACCATTAATGGTTTAGGCCACCAATATTCATCCCTGCTCTCAGACTCAAGGGGTAGTGGACCAGTCACATTTAGGTGTCCTGGCACCAGGGAGAAAAAAAAGCCCATCGCCGGCTGTGTGACATCAATGGGGGAAAACCATTGGTTCTTGACCATTGGTGGTTGACCATCGATATTGTTATCTATAGATGGTCAATGGCCATCCCTACCCTGGTCCCAGTGGCAAGCCACCCAGAGTATCCTTAAGCCCTCAGCTTCTTCTTGGTCACAGCGATGTTGGTTTATGATATCACATGTTCAGGGAGTGAGGCCGGCACAGGACGCATTTTTGCCCTGCAATGGCCCTTGCAAAGTATCTACATTAAAGATCTCTAAAGGAATGTAGAGACTTCTTAGTTTCCCAGTCCACCACAGCGCTAAACAAGTGAGATTACTCTGTTCATAAACAGCAAGTACGTTTCTTCATTACACATCAAAAATCATTAGAAGATATATATTGCATGTTATTGCATATTGTAGATGGTACCTTACAAAAAAATAAAACATACCTGCCGTGAGTGGAAGCTTTGCAAGTCAGCAGCTGAAATATAATGTATTATCATAATATATTAATGAAAGCACTCAAACATTCTACTGTTCCACACATTGAATGTAGTATTGTCACAATCCAAACAGCAGACAATTAAGTACATCCAGAAACAAGATCCACTTGAGGTAATACCCGTAAGGATGTCAGTTTAGAAAGACCAGTAAAATAAATGGATTTTTCTATAAACATAATTATTTATATATTTTCTGACAAGAAACCAAAGTTAATAAATGTAGCATAAAATATATTCACAAGTATACACTGCACCTGAGTCAGAGAAGCACGTGAGGACAATATTTGCGGAGCTGAGCAAAGTTCTTTAAACTTGCACTGTGCCTGTGCCAAACGCAAGAGTGCCGAGGTCATCTTGGGGGCGTCTCTGCTAGCGAATGTGAATTTGTACGCAATGGCAAAGGCTTCAGCAGCTTACTTAAATTATGAGCAACAATATGGTTGCACAGAAGATTGATAGTGTGACTGATGCGCAGCTGATGGTACATCTTTGCACATAAGCGGCAAATTCCTGCAACTGCGATATCTGCATATTTTTGCAAAACCACCGCTAATCGGATCGCAGCCGTGCATGAATGCATTTGCATTGAGTCAGGCCAACAGTAAAGGCCGATGGTCACAATACTGACAGTGGTGCCCGAAAGTCAGAATCCCCACACATTCAATGGTATTATGACTAGGGGGAGGCTTAGGGTTTTGTTTAGGGGGCAGGTTAGGGTTAGGCTGCGAGAGGGGTGGGTTAGTGTTAAGGGGAGGTTTAGAATACGTACTTAAATCTGCTGGGATTTTGACCCTCAGCACCCTGACCATTGGGATCCCAAACCCAACCCATCTTATATAGTCCCAGAAAATTACTAAACAATTCCAGTGAAGACCAGTCCCAGGGCGGGATATATACATTTTTGCATGAAAATTGCAACACATTGTGTTCTATTTTGCCTGCATTCCGGCATATATTATCGCAGGTACTGTATGCAGGTACACTTACCTGCTGGCACAGCTCTAACGGCTATCCTTGCAAATAAAAGGCTTCCAGGTTTATGACTCAGGGTCCTATTGAGCATGCATGGCCATCGTCCTCTACATGCGCACTCCGCAGGGATAGAAAGGGATCCTTATATAGGCTTCTGTAGGCAAAATCATCTATAACTGGTGATGTCAATCATGCAGAAGCTCCAAAAAGCTTTGCTCACCAGAGCTTACTACATACCGGCACTTTGCAGCCACATAGAAATTTTGGGAGACTGCTGTGCCGGCAGTACATAGTGGATATCTCTAATATCTGCTGTGGACCCTGTTTAATACATATGGCACATACGTATGTTTGGTACACCATGCCCCACCACCATTTGCGAGCTCTATATACATCATCATATGGAACATCATGCCACAAAACTTGAACCATCATGCCCCACCACCAATTGCTGGCTTTATACGTTTATTGAATGAGCTGGAGCATAGCACGTGGAGAAGGATATCAACTACAACAGACTTCAAAGTTTTACTCCAAAATACTGTACAAGTATTTGTTTGGTAAAGGTTAAATCATTTTGCTGACCTTTCCAAGGCCTATACATCATTTTGTATCCCACCACACAAGGGTTAAAAAACTATTGAAAAAAAAAACAAGTAGGAGAAGAATATAGATGATTAAAGCTCACATTTCAGCCATGGTCAACCCACTCATCTCCTGCAGTGAGCAGGCTTTTCTATCTGCAATCACATCATAACTGAGAACATCCCCACTGAGTAATAGATGCCGATTGTCGAGAGACTATAGCAACAACCGGCAATTGGAGTATTTGTATTGGGTCTGCTGAAGATAAGATACACCTGTTATTCTGTTGTGCACTCAATGACCAGGTCGCGCCTACTTGCAGCTCGGAACATACTGGCCTGGAAGTTGCATTTCACAGTGGACAGTGTGTCAGAATCTGCAAATGTTTATATTTTCCTCTGCCATCTGCCTGGAAAAATCTCCGCTAGAAAGATAAATCTTTATGACATTATAAAACTTGATATTTACTGCTACAAGATACAGTACATGTAACTACAGTCAGATGGAGATCTGTTAGCTACGAAATCAGATCTACAGTACTGCAAGGGTAAAGGCCAAGGCAGCGACGCTGGTGAAATTGAAACTTACAAAATTAAAAATTCTATAAATTTTTTAATATTATTTGAAAAGAGAATTACAACTTTTTTATTTTTTATTTTGCATTAATTTTGGTAGCATTATATCATTTTTTAGAAATTTTTGGGCTATATTTAAAACACATATGTACATTTATTTGTACGTGATGTCAGCTTATAGCCTATTTTTTACTCCAGTTTTTGATAAAGAATCAGCAAACTCCTCAATCATTCCAACAGCATGGGTTTAGATATTTTGTAATAATAATAATAATAATAATAATAATATTAATAATATTAATAATAATAATAACAACGTTATTTAAATAGCTTTTTTCTCCTAATCGTACTTAAAGGGGTCAATCCTATTCCAGGCACAGGATGCGAGTTGCTGTTGCAATGCAAAACCCTTCACAGTCCAGTTTGAGCCTGAATTCGCTAAATTTTGTTAAGCGCCCTATGGAGCTGCGAGCAATTTTAAGCAAATCCGGGCCGCCATAAAGTGCGGCCACTGCCGCGATGACTTGCACCCGCACGATCATCACTGCTACTAGGATTGACCCCAAAGTGCTTTAAATTTGCCTTTACACAACATAAAATACAAAACAAGCTTGACAGGGTGAACAAGAAAGTCTTGAGTCAATTTTTGAAGGACTCTAGAGTGGAGGAAGCCCGAAATGTGCGGAAAAGCGAGTTCCATAGAGTCAGAGATACAAAGCTGAAAGCTCGACCCCCAAATGAACTTCAGGAGATCCTAGTACCTTCATCAACAGATTGCAGTAATCGAGTGGGGCAGTAATAGATCACAAGCTGCTTCAGGTACCTTGGGCCCTGGTCATGTAGAACTTTGAAAGTCAGTAGGCCAAGCTTGAAAATAATTTGCCATCTTACAGGCAGCCAGTGAAGGGGGTAAAGAATGGGTGTTATGTGGCTGGAACTGGGCCAGCTGGTTACTAGCCTGGCAGCTGCATTTTGTACCACCTGCAAGCGGTGCAATTCTTTTGCTGGGAGACCAAGGTAGATTCCTCGCATGTTCAGTGTTTTGTAGTTCTGAACCCCCAAGAATTAGTCCTGTTGGTTGGCTAAGCTGCAGCCCTGTACTGTGACCTATCATCAGGATCTCGGTTTTGTCAGGGTTCAGATGCAGCCAACTGGCATCATCCAATCCTGGAGCTGAGCTAGGCAGCCATTTAGGGTTGGTATTGGGTTCTCAGTACATGGAGCAAAGGACTGGTACAGTTGTGTATCATCTGTATAGCAGTGATAGCCCAGGGCCATCATGCCTTATTGCTTCACCCAGTGGTAGCAAGTATACTGCAAAGAGCATGGGAGATAGTATAGAACCATGTAGGACATCACATGGAAGTGGTATATAACTAACTGATAATAATTGCCAAAAATAAAAATACAATAGACTTTGATGATATAAAATAAGTTATTAGTCCATTGTATCTGCCCCTCTCAGTGGAAAATTGCAGATGGGATAAATGCATACAGTATTAATGCTATTATATTTTAATTGAGCAAGCACACGGTTATCATATATTGTATTATTTCATGGTTACATGCATGTGTAAAAGAAAGACAAATGCTTTTTTTCCTAATTAAGAAAGCATAATTTTTTATTTAAATGCAACCTTATTTTTTTATTAATATTTATTTTACTGCAGTTAACAATATGTTGCAATATGGGGTGATGAGAGTCTATGTCCATGATTAAAACTGAACTTTGTAAATACTCAAAAGTATTGTTACTAGTATTAATAAATGATGTGCTTCCCAATGTCAGTGCTTAAGCTAGACTAGCAGTCCAGGTTTTAAGGATATACATGCTTGAGCACAGATGATGTGCCGAACGGGGCTATTTGGCACAGTTTGAGGGTAGGTGCAAGTGAACACATCTGGAGGGATCAGTATTAGTCCAGAATTATGCTGGCTATAAATTCAGAAATATGATGGTTTATCCTCTTCTTACATTTCCTGGCAATCCATTTCCACAGAGAGTGCAACTGCCAGGTAATTTGGTCACAAGCATCAAACTGCCATATTAAATCTGTTTGTGTGACTAGAACTGAACGTGACATGTACAACCAATGTCTCCTATGAATACAGAGCAGACACAAGTTACTTTTTCTCTGTCGTTCAACGTTGGAATGTAAAGGCTCTAGCGCAACCTGGAGAAAAGTGGTGAAAACAGCTGTCACTCTTCAATTCAGGAACAGTGTGTTGCTATATGGTTACGCATGACACTAATACTGTAGCATGGAAAAATAATTTGCACTATCTGTGCTGGTGAACATTGATATCTTACTTTGTTTCTTGCATTGAAGATTAACTCTCTTTTTAAGGATAAATAAAATGTTATCTTACATTTAAAATATTTTTTCAATTATGATCTTAGCGTCTTCATTCTCCAAAAGAATAAATATATTTGTAATACTAACTGCAGAGCTTCTCATGGATGATTTCAAATCTTAGGCACATAAAGACCATAATGACCTTCACAAAGGCATCCCTAATATGCACATTAGAAATGAACGTATATACTGAAGAAAGAATCGAATTAGCATAAACATATTTTCTTCATCATTGAATATCTGAAATAAATACCGGTCATCTTTGCAAACTAAAAAACCCACCGAACAGATTCTGTTTTTGGAAGTGGTATTTTTGCAGCGAGTTTTCATTCTTTGCTGTGTATTCAGAAGAATAAACACAGAGACATTCCCTGTAGGTGGCCGGATTGAGACATTTTTGCAGTTGAACTAAAGACTTAATGATAATGTGTTGCTACATTTTATATATTCATTAGTTTCAACCTTAGAGAACCTTATAACGACGGACATATTTTATACCCGTGTGACCACAAGAAACTTCACAATTTGGCCGTGTGCAACTGATAATAACTTTTTACCAACATTATAAACCTAAATGAATCTTAAATTATTAAGATTTTTTTTATACAGTACTGTCTACTTAATTATCTCTTGTTTGTGACTGGAAAGATAGATTATAGTGTTTTTATTTACTTTATTTTTTAATTATAAAAAAAAACAGGTCTTGTTGGGAACATAAGTAATTTAAGGCTATTGAATACTTTGAACAAAGGATTACCATATATGACATTTATGTGAAAATTAAAAAATAATATATGGAAAATATGTCTGAGGCATTATGGGAAATATGGTAATCCAATAATAGATAATGATACCATGTGTATATGTTTATAAATTGTTGTTAACATACGAACCAGAATATGTACACATACTCCCTTTTACCTTTATTTCTGAACCCCTTTGTTTGATTGGAGATAATATAAATAAAAACAAAAAAACCCCTTTGGGGTTATGTGCGCTGATACCACTTCTCCCCGATGTATGATCGAGGGTCTGGGTGGTAAATGACAGTGGTGCTGTCATTATTGGCGCTGCTATCTACAAGATAGCAGCGCCGATAGCCTGGGCCATGTACAAATGGTCAGATCGCCTGACCATTCGGCCCGCTGTAGCTGTCGTTTTCAATAGCTACAGCCTGGCGCTAGCCTATCCCCACAGCAGGGACAGTGCTGTCCCTGCTGCGGCGCCTGCCGGCTACAGGCTGCATGCCGCGATCTCGCGATACTTGCGAGATCCCGCGCATGCTCAGTGGAGCCGGCCAGGACAGAGACACAGGGAATAAGCACTAGGCTGACGCGCTGTGGTCTCTAGCGGATAGAGCCAGAGGGGGTAGTTAATGCTCCCCCTTTCCGGCCAATGAGATGTTCTTACATCTCATTGGTAGTGCTTCCTGCTGCGCCTCAGTAAAGAGGCAAAGCGGGAAGAGGTATAGCGGCACGTTTAACTTTCAGTACCCTGGGAGAATATTCAATAGACATGTTACCTCACCCTCCAACAGAGGAACTACTTATTTGTAGAGATGTGTAGTTTGGTTTGCTTGGAAAATGAACACACCCGAATTTAGGGGATCCAAGTGATTCCAATTACTGGTTATGAGATTTCCTGCCAAGTATATGGGGCAAAATGCTATGTTTTGGATCACATTTAAAAGTATCTACTTTATTTTCAGGTGCTTTTTGACATAGGAGAGCAGAGGGAAAAAGTGTGGGACTGTGGGCTGAAGCATTGCCTTGAAAACAAATGAATTAGCATACAGTCAGGGTGCCATTAGGACTAGGAGTAGTAGGTAACAGTGCAAATAGTTTTTTAAGTAGTAGATGAAGTAGGTGTCTGGTGGAAAAGGACAGATCCTCATTGTCAGTGTGTTTGTCAGACACACTCACACATTGCAGTGCAAACTAACTGGTGGTGTTGTTGATTGTTTTATTTCTTCTCTTGAAATTTATCACTGCAGAATACCATATGCTGCAAAGTAAGAATGCTTTCAAAAATAGAAGTGTTAATAGTTTATTTGTATCAATTAACAAAATGCAAAGTGAATGAAAAGAAGATAAATCTAAATCAAATCAATATTTGGTGTGACCACCCTTTGCCTTCAAAACCCATCAATTCTTCTAGGTACACTAAGGCCCCCATACCTCAGCAATCTGAAAACCACAATTGAACAATTAGAAGATTTATTGCCCGATCTTAGGATTTCCCAATCGAGCAATCTGCGCCCATGCACTACAGATCTTTTTCAGTGATTTGCAGATCGATTGCAGCAAAGACAGATCTGCCAATCTTGAAAGGCTCCATCACTTTGCTAGAAACGGTCTGCAAATCTGCTGATCATGGCCATACACTAGCAATCTAAAGCCCCAATCGATCTGTGAAATCCAACATGTTGGACAATCTGATTAAACAATTCCAATCACTTTTTGGTTGCAATCTGCAATCTGTGAAGCCCATACATTGCAGATTTTTATACACAATCGATTGCAAATTGCACGATTGCTGCAATCCATCTCTGATGTATGGGGGCCTTTATACAAAGTCAGAGATTTTGTAGGATTACAATCAGGTGTACAGTATGATTAACCAATCATACCAAACAGGTGATAATGATCAACAATTTCATATGTAGGTTGAAACAGTTTCATGTCACAGGTTATACACCACGGCAAGACTGAGCACATCCACAAGACACAAGTAGTTGTACTGTATCAGCAAGGTCTCTTCCTGGCAAAGATTTCAAAGCTGGCTGGGGTTTCAAGGAGTGCTGTTCAAGCTTTTTGAAGAAGCACAAAGAAATGGGCAACATTGAGGACCATAGACGCAGTGCATCAGATGAAAGACACATCGAGCAAAATATAATAGGGTGAGAGTTTAGAAAATGTGAGAGTTTTGTAATAAAACTCACACTTTTTAAACTCGCCCAATGTAATAGAGTCTGAGAACATGCAAACTCGTATGTTTTTAGACTAAAAACTCACACAATTTAAAATCTCATCCAGATCTTTTCCTATTTTGAAGATAAAACTCCACCGATGTGATAGTTTACTTCTAAACTCTCAAATTTTCTAAACTCTCACCCTATTTGTTATAAATCCCAAAGACTTCTCTAAGTAAGCCCCCTAGAACCCGGCCTAGCAAGGTCTTCCGTCACCAACAGCCACCTGTTGTTCCCTTAGAACTAAAAAGGTTCACCAGTACTTAGGTGGCCACCTGGACTTAATACTCGGGGTAGTAGCGCTTATGTGAGTGTCTGATGGGATCCAGTGGTGAGGTGAGGAGTTTAATAAGTGTTAATAAAGCAACTAGAGACCCGATGTTGTGACTGGAGATATGGTGATGCGGCTTGAGTGCTGAGGTGCAGGAAGGTTTGGCTTTGAGAGCCAATGGTGTGGCTGGAGAGCCAGTGATGCAGCTTGAGTGCTGATGTGCAGGAAGGTTTGATTTTTAGAGTTAGCGATGTGGCTTAGGAGCCAATGGTGCGGCTTTGAGCTGGTAGCAGAAATAAGTGAATTGATTATGTGGCTTTGAACTGGTAGTAGGAGTAAAGGAATAGATGCTGTGGCTTCGGAGCCGATGATGCGGCTCAGGTGCCGATGGTGTGGCTTGGGAGCTGGCATACAAGTTGGTGTACTTCAGATGCAGTTTTTGAGAGCTGATGGTGTAGCTTGGGAGCCAGTAGAGAAGTTGGTGTACTTGAGATGCGGCTTTGTGAGCCGATGGTGCGGCTTGGGAGCTGGTATACAAGTTGGTGTACTTGAGATGTGGCTGTGAGAGCCGATGGTGTGGCTTGGGAGCTAGTACATGAGTTTGTATACTTGAGATGCGACTTTGAGAGCCAATGGCAGCATGGAAGCTGCTGGTGTGGCTGGTAGGCGATGGAGTGGTTTGGGAGCTGGTGGCAGCATGAAAGCTGCTGGTGTGACTGGGAAGCCGATGCAGTGATTTGTGAGCCAGTGGCAGCACGGAAGCTGTTGGTGTGGCTGGGAAGCCAATACAGTGGCTGGAGAGCCAGTGGCAGCACGGAAGCTGCTGATGCGGCTGGGAAGCCAATAACTGGTGGCTAGGCAATACCGCTGGAGAAACAGGACACAAAGTAGCATGAAGCACAGAATGCTTACCATGCAGCAGAGCCGAGAGAACTAAAAGGAATGCTATAGTTGATGAGTCAGCAAAAGGCCAGCATGCACAACAAGGGGAAGGAACCAATGACATTGTGCTGTGGAAAACACGTGACCTCCTGTGATGTGCAGATCACCTAGCAACTAACAGAACAGGAACAACAGCTTCAGGAGAAGCTAAATTGCTAGAGGGAGACAAGTCGTACCAGCGACTTGTAACACTATTACATTTGGCCCATCATTCCTACTTCTCTTCAAAATCGGAAGATGTCCAGCAGTGCCATCAGCTGAGAACTGGCTTAAACCAGTGAGACCCAGATACACCTAACTACTGTTTGGAGAAGTCTGTGTGGCCAAAAATCCATACCTTTGATGTGGAAACAAGGCCAAGTGCATGTGCAAGTCCTATGCATGAAAACATAGGAACTAGGGTGCAGAAAAATGGCAGCAGGTGCTCTGGTTTTATGTGTCAACCTTGAAATATATGGCTGTAACAGAAGCCATTTGTTTGTCGAAGGGCTGGAGAGCGGTACATTAATAAATGTCTGCAGGTAACAGTGAAGCAAGGTGGAGGTTCCTTGCAAGTTTGGGGCTGCATTTCGTCAAATGGAGTTAGGATTTGTTCAGGATTAATGGTGTCCTCAATGTTGATAAATACAGGCAGGTACTTATCCATCATGCAATACCATCAGTGTAGCATCTGGGTGGCTAAAATTTATTCTGCAGTGGGAAGACCCCAAACATACAGCCAACTGCATTAAGAATTATCTTCAGCATAAATAAGAACAATGAGTCCTGGAAGTGATGATATGGCCCCCACAGAGCCCTGTTCTCAACATCATTTTGTCTGTCTGTGTTTACATGAAGAGACAGAAGGATTTGAGCAAGCCTACATCCACATAAGATCTGTGGTTAGTTCTCCAAGATGTTTGGAACAACATTCCTGCCAAGTTCCTTCAAATACTGTGTGCAAGTGTACCTAGAAATTGATGCTGTTTTGAAGGCAAAGGGTGGTCACACTAAATATTGATTTAATTTAGATTTCTCTTCTGTTCATTCACTTTGCGTTTTGTTAATTGCTTAAAATAAACTATTAACACTTCTATTTTTTACAGCATTCTTATTTGACAGCATTTTATCCACACCTGCCTAAAACTTTTGCACAGTACTGTATAAATGTACCTAGCATCACCAAATTTGTCATGGTGGTGTAGTTTGACCAGGATTAGGTTTTGATAAGATTTGAACTTTGGGCCTTATTCTGAACTGCTCGCGAGCGCACAGCGCTTCGCAAGCAAGTCGTTGGCCGGGCAGTGTGCATGCACGAGCCCCGTAGTGAGTGAAGTTTCACTCGCTGTGGCACTCACTACCAGATGGGGTGGCTGTCGATTGTGATTGACAACTCGCCCCATTTTGTAGGCGTGCAGCGGAGTGGCTGGACAAATGGAAGCGTTCCTGAGGGAACGCCTTCTGTTTGTGGGCGGCCTTACTTACATCACCAGTGATGTCAGTAGTGAACTTCCTGCTCTATTAGAGCAGGAAGTTCACTGGGGCTTGCGGTGGATGAGACCATACCACAAGGGTCTCGTTGCAAGCCCGATGGTCACCCACAGCTTAGCGAGTGGCCTGGAGGCTGGTGAAAAAAAAATTGACTGCCCTGATTCAAAGCGAGCATTCGCAAATAGCGAGCACCTCTGAATCAGGGCCTTTGTCAGGGCCACACACTGTCATACAATCCCATAAAACTGGGACACTCTTAAATTACACAGGTTGATGGGCTGGCTTCACACACACAGTCACACTCTGGCAGGCTCATGAGCAGCTTAGCACTCAAAATACTCACACTGTGAAGGACAGCATAACCAATCTGCAATATTTGATCCTGGCGATGCTTAGCATACGGAGATTACAAAAAGCAGGGGAGAATGATCACAGGAACACAGGGCCACTGTGGGAAGACCCCTTCCGTCCATGAACGGGACTCCAGTCCTGGAATTCCTTTCCAGATGGTAGCCCTGCTAGACATGGTCTTCAATGTTGGGCTGCAGAGTGATTTCAGGGGGTTAATTAGCTGCAGACGCAGTGACAGGGATAATGCAGATTTCCAATTATTGGGAATCTGAGCATGCGCCTGACCCATACTGAGCATGTGCCATACGGTTCTGCGATTGTGCATGCAGTTTAAGTCTCCTGGCCTCTTTTACTCGTCTGCAGCTGCCAGCTTGCCTGACCCAATGGGTATTCAGCTGGCAGAAGGAATCACAGATGATCCATTGCTACGTCCTTGGACACAGCTTGGATCAGTAATGCATGCAGGAGGCATAACACCTTCAGCTGTATTTCCATATTACAGCTATCCTAGTAATCCTTCTGTGATAGCTTGGACACAACTTGGATCAGTAATGCATGCAGGAGACATAATACCTTCTGCTGCATTACCATATTACAAATCCATCCGCAGCTGAATCACCCCCTCTGTTCTGCAGTGATGTCTGAAACTCAAGTGATTTTGGAAGCTACTGATGTCTGCACTGTAAGTCAGTCTGCTCCTGATCTACCCCTTTCCAAACGGTATGGGAATACACCTGCCTGCACTGTCATTTACTCCTACTTTGCATAGTTATCAAGGTTATAGATGAGGACAATGTAAAAAACAGGAAGGCTGCAAGTGTCTACTTATGGCTGCAACTATCTGTCATACTTATGGAAACCTGGTAGCTGCTATCACAGAGTTTAAACTGAAAATATGTTACCTGGTTTAAAGCTCACCTGCCAACTAAGTAATGGCTTTTAAAGGCAAGACAGTCACCAAACATAGCTTCTATCATACTACCAAAAAGGTAGTATGGTTAAAAGCCACTTGCACGCCATACCTGGGAAAGGCGAGTGCAGGTCTGCACCCCAAATCTGGGAATGGCGAGTGCAGTGGATTTCTGACTATATATATTATATATATATATATATATATATATATATATATTTTAGGTCAGGTGAGGCGGGTTAGTAGAGCATTTCCTGTCATACTTAGGTATACTCCAAAGTTTTAACTATAAAAATTAGGAAAATATTATAAATATCTTCTTTGTATTATTCTAATAATTTTTATAGTCAAAACACTGGAGTAATAAGTGTATAAGAGGAGAGGCACTGCCTCCCCCTTTTACCATTTACACACATCTCTGATCAAACCACAGCAAATTTCCAGCACTATATACTGCTGCACCATTGTTTAATCCCCACATGAACCTTCGGGTTCATATATGTATGTGTGACGCTGGCTCTGATACTAGCCAGTGCCTCCCCAGACATTTACCTCACCGCACATCGCTGCCAGTGCCTCCCCAACCATTTACCTCACCGTACGTCACTGCCAGTGCCTCCCCAGCCATTTACCTCAACCGCACGTCACTGCCAGTGCCTCCCCAGCCATTTACCTCACCACACATCACTGCCAGTGCCTCCTCAGCCATTTACCTCACCGCACGTCACTGCAAGTGCCTCCCCAGCCATTTACCTCACCGCACGTCACTGCCAGTGCCTCCCCAGCCATTTACCTCACCACACGTCACTGCCAGTGCCTCCCCAGCCATTTACCTCACCGCACTTCACTGCCAGTGCCTCCCCAGCCATTTACCTCAACCGCACGTCACTGCCAGTGCCTCCCCAGCCATTTACCTCACCACACGTCACTGCCAGTGCCTCCCCAGCCATTTACCTCACCGCACGTCACTGCAAGTGCCTCCCCAGCCATTTACCTCACCGCACGTCACTGGATTAAACCTGTTATTTGTATAAGTTTTTTTGTGGTCACAGTTTCTAGGACACCCTGCTTTTTAAATGCAAGACACACTTTGTCAGAATATTCCCAGGTGCTCACTAACTGATATCCCTGGGTGTGGTTCTGTCTTTAAGCCAGAAGAGAAGCCGAAAGATTAAATAAGAAAAGAGGTGTTTTAAACCTCAAGGATGGGGGCCGGCATGTATGCAAATGACTGGTGGGAGTTAGCCTATGGCAGTCAGGGGCGGTTTTGCAACAGGAACTTTATGTAATGGGCTTGAAGTGTGGGCTTAACCCTCTTTCCAGATTTTGGTCAGTAACAGAGTTTGGGCCTGATTCAGAGCCGGACGCAATTAGCGCTCGCTCGTCCAGAAAATAGGGGTGGCTATTCAAATGAACCATTCGCTCTTTGCGGTCTGTTCACGCCTCTAGGTCTGAACGAGTGAACAAAACTTGCGGTCGTTTTTGAGAAAAATACGCCCCCTGGCCACTCGCATCCTACGTCATGTCCGCTATTTATTAGATTAATCGAGTACATTGACCAGCGTATGAACTGCTCGCTATTCTTGTGGTTGGTTTTTGCTACCACAATTTTGCGAGCAGTTCTGGCTATAAAATAACCCCGTGACGTGGTCAATGACGCTGCTGTATTAATTATGCACACCCATAAAATGCCCATTTTGACCTTTAAGCACGCCTGCGTTCGGATCTCCACTCCCCGTTTTCAAGCACCTTCCCCTGTTACCACCACATACGCCTCCTCCTGTCACTCAAAATAGCAGGCATTCGCTATTTAGCGAGCACACGATTTTCGGCCACACTGACTGGTTCGCGCATGCGTATTACGATCCGTACGCATGCGCAGTTGGGCAAACATCGCTCGGAACGAACGAGCGGCCGCTTACGAGCGGCTCTGAATCAGGGCCTTTGTCAGTTAATACTGATTACATTGGTGCTTTTGCTTGATGATCTCTCCCTATTTATCACTCTTCATATTCTTCTTTCCCTCCCTTTCCTGACCTGTCCATTTTGGCTTTAGTTCCCAGTTGCTGTCCGCATTCAATTCACTCATTACCATGCGTCCCCGCCGCTCTGTGCCCCCTCCAGCCGGATTTATACATACTGAGGGTGATCAAGGCCCATCCGGGCGTCGTGGAGCGGCCCTGCTGCTGATGCAGTAGCTGCTGCTCATGGCGCCGCTTTGTTGACCTCGCGGGACCCGCTCCGGCGTAGGGGGGCAGCCTCTGCTGCGGACGCGGTGGATGCTGCTCCCTGCGCTGTTGTTGACAGGGACCGGCGTCGTCGGGTGGCCCCTGCCGCGGATGCGGCAGCGGCTGCTTCTGGCGGCGCACGAGCATTGTCGCGGGTCCCTCGCCGGCATTTGGGAGCAGCCTCCGCCGCGGATGCGGCGGACGCTGTTCCCGGCGCTTTAATATCCAGGGCTCGGCGTCACGGGGTGGCCCCTGCCATGGATGTGGCGGGTGTTGCCCCTGACGCAGCTGCGGCTGGAGAGAGGAGTTCACGCCGGCGTCCGGCGTCCGGCTGAGCATGCACCCGGCTGTGGCTCCTTCTCATAGTCAAGGACGGGAGCACGCTGCGTCAGCTGTGCATGGGCGTGTGCTCCCGTCTCACACTGGGGACATAACATCCGGTAAAAGGAGGAGGTCCCGGCGGGGGCACAGAGCTCCATCTAGGGCACAGCAGGGCTCTTCTGTGCCTAGGGCCCTTCCTGTTCCCTGCACGCAGCGGGGCGCCCACAATGTTAGTGTGCGGGGGGCGGGGCTTAGTAGAAATGGCAGCCATTTTCTGTCCAGCTTGTCCCAGGCTCCTAATGCTGGCAGATTGGCCCAAACACAGTCAGCCCCTGCAGTTTTGCCTGTTACTGCCCCTCCCTCCACTGCTGTACAGCCAGAACCCTCAGCCATCGTTTCTGCCTTGTCTACTCTGGCTGCTGTCTTTGCGCCATTTTTAGCATCTCCACCTGCAGGCCCTTTGCCTAACCAAACTCTCGCTCCCACTTACACTAACCCTGCGAGGGTCCAAGGGGGGTCGGAGATTGAGCAGTTGGTGCAGGCATTGAGGGCTATCGCACCTAGTTTGGCCCCGCAGAGTTTAGGGACTAACGCATCCTCCCTACCGCTGAGTCAAGGTTTGAGTCAGGACAGTGCGGTTGTTGGGTCGCCTGCCGTGGAGGCGGCAGCGGGTGTGATTTCTTCTTTTACAGATGACGATCTGGAAGAAGGGGAGTTGGTTGACGTAGATGTCGGGGAGGGGCCGTCCCGATTTTCTTCTGATTCCTTGACATCGGAGACTTCAGGTGGGTCTTCCTCAGACTCTAGTTCTTTGACTTCTTCTTTTGCTTCCTCTATCTCTAACGCGGACAGCGCTGGCAGAGCCCGCAAGTGAGCGGCGAAATATGCAAAACTGGAAGCAAGGCGGCGCTCGAGGCGTAGGCATCGCACCCCTAAGCGTAAGAATATAGAGAAAGGGTTGGAGGGTGCCGCAGGCATACACTGTGACAACACCGCAGTTTTACGAGTTTTAAGGGAGACTTGCCGCACTAAGATCTGCAAGGGAGACTATGTGGATATTTTCGCTCTTACGGAGAAAGCTAAGAAGGCATTTAAGGCGGCTAGGGCAAAAGGCGGTATAGGGCTAGAGGCGTTCAAATCTTACAATAATTGGTTGGCCGGTTTTTGCATTTTCTCAGCTTGTTATTTGGAGATGCATCCAGGTGAGCACCTCAACATGATTAGATATCTGCATTTAATTCACAGCATGCAGTTATCCGCTAGGGGCATGGCTTGGCGCACTTACGACGAAGACTTTCGTCGCAAGCAGGATGGCTGACAGGTTATGGATCTAGGGTGGAAGGACGTGGAGGTGTGGCTGGAACACGCAGTATACACATAACATACACACACAGTATACACATAACATACACAGAATACACATAACACACACACACAGTATACACATAACACCCACCCCCCTGCTGACCCCCGGAACACACAATATGCACATAACATACACACACAGTATATACATAACATACACAGTATACACATAACATACACACAACATACACAGTATACACATAACATGCACACACTATATACACATAACATACACACACAGTATACACATAACACACACAGTATACACATAACACAAACACAGTATACACATAACATACACAGTATACACATAACATACACACATAACATACACAGTATACACATAACATACACACAATATACACATAACATACACACACAGTATACACATAACACACACACAGTATACACATAACACACACACAGTATACATATAACATACACACACAGTATACACATAACACACACAGTATACACATAACATACACAGTATACACATAACATACACACAGTATACACATAACATACACAGTATACACATAACATACACAGTATGCACATAACACACACAATATATACATAACACTCCCCCCCCGCTGACCCCCGGAAAACGCAGTATACACATAACATACACACACAGTATACACATAACACACACGCACAGTATACACATAACACACACAGTATACACATAACATACACACATAACATACACACACAGTATACACATAACATACACACACAGTATACACATAACACAAACACAGTATACACATAACATACACAGTATACACATAACATACACACACAGAATACACATAACACTCACACACAGTATACACATAACACACACGCACAGTATACACATAACACACAGTATGCACATAACATACACAGTATACACATAACATACACACAACAGACACAGTATACACATAACATGCACACACAATATACACATAACATACACACACAGTATACACATAACACACACAGTATACACATAACACACACACAGTATACACATAACATACACAGTATACACATAACATACACACATAACATACACAGTATACACATAACAAACACACACAATATACACATAACATACACACACAGTATACACATAACACGCACACAGTATACACATAACACACACAGTATACACATAACACCCCCCCCCCTGCTGACCCCCGAAACAAGTTCCTTCTGCATCATTCACTTACTGAGGAGATTTGGCGTCCTGTTGATTGCTCCGGCTCCTCCGCTCCTCCGCTCTTCTTCATGGGCACTCGGTCATACACAGTGTGCCATCGTCATGTCACCTGCACCGCACAGGCTGCGCGTCATCTACAGAAGGCGCATTGATTTGAGGAAGTGGGCAGGGGAAGTGGAGCACGGGTTGGGAGGGTGCAGCTGTCACAACTAACTTAGTAAGTGCTCCCGGAGGGTCGGGGGGGTGGGGTTGGGGGTCTGGCAGATCGGAACACAGTGATAATAAATAAAATAAACATTTAACAACTGGCCGCGGCTACAGGGGGTTGCGGGTCCCTTGAAGCTTCGGGCCCTTGGGCAGCTGCCCACAAAGCCCAATGGAAGAGATGGCCCTGTGTAAAGGCCCCCATACATCAGAGATTGATTGCAGCAATCGTGAAATTTGCAATCGCTTGTGTATAAAAATATTTCACTTTTTCAGTCGATCGTGGCAATTCTGCAATCTGCAATCGATTGAAAAAGGGAAAGATTTTTATACACAATCAATTGCAAATTGCACAATTGCTGCAATCAATCTCTAATGTATGGGGGCCTTTAGCTGGAGCCAAATGTGACAGAGCAATGCTCCTATTTGAGGACTGGCCGGATGGGAAGACCGTGACGTGGTTGGCCAGCGGGACAAATTATTGCAATATTTTGGAACTTACATTCCCTGTATTCAAATGAATTACAGTTTAAAAAGTGAGTGCCGAGTTTGTAAATAAATATATATTATAAGGGCACAGTCATGCTCTTATATTAAGGCTAGGGATGAGCGGGTTTGGTTCCCTGAGAACCGAATCCACCCGAACTTCGGGGATCTGGGGCGATCCAAGCCCAAGCTCGGATCTCCCTGTCTGCCCCGGATCCCTCTCCCGAGGCAAAACCTCGAGATCTGCTGTCGGATCTCGAGGTTTTGCCTCGAGCGGCCATTTAAAAAAAATGCCTTTGCCTTTAATGGGCAAAGTGCTGATTGGCTGACAGAGCCGTCTGTCATGGCTCTCAGCCAATCAGCATTATGGTGCTCATTTGCATGTAGCACGGACTCATGAGATCCGTGCTACATACATGTGCTGCTGTGCATTTCAATGACACAGATGCACGCACGGACCAGGAGATATGTGCTACTTGCATCTGTGTCATTGACACAGAGCACTGACGGGTCTGTGAGACCCGTCTGTGCTGCTGTGGTATATAAAAAAAAAAAAAATTGTGTAAAAAATGAAAAAAATGGCGTGCACCCCCCAAAAAAAGAGCAACCAGCCCTGGGCATTAGTGACTCAGTGCTGGGTGTGCTTAAATAACAAGAAATATGGTAAGAACTTATCTTTGTTATCTCTGTTTCTACGAAGTCCATAGGGTCCACAGGGTTGACCTTGGGGTATAGCTGGATCTGGATCCACGGGCACCATGCAGTTAAAGCTTTGCTGCTCCCAGGATGCACTTGGGTCCATCCTCCTCTATACCCCGCCCCCGAGCCACAGCACCTCAGTTGGTAAGCAGCCAAGGCCGGAGGAGGAGACTAAACAGAGAGAAGGAAGAGTGGAACACACAAGAAACCATACTCATGGAAATGGGAGACGGAAAACCGGTGACCAGCCACACAGCCCATATAAAGCCAGGTGCGTCAGGGCGGGCGCCCTGTGGATCCTATGGACTTCGTAGAAACAGAGATAACAAAGGTAAGTTCTTACCATATCTCTTGTTTTCTACTTCAGGGTCCATAGGGGGTCCACAGGGTTGACCTTGGAGATGTCCCAAAGCAGTTCAACTAAGGGCGGGGACGCTCCTGTGCTGAAAGGAGTACCCGGCGCCCGAAGGATGCATCCTGAGAGGCGAAGGTGTCAAACGCATAGAACCTCAAAAACGTTTGAATGGAAGACCAAGTGGCCACCTTACACAACTGAACAGCAGAGGCGCCATGTCTAGCAGCCCAAGAGGGACCCACAGAACGAGTGGAATGAGCCTTAACAGAGGCTGGCACAGGTAAACCCTCCTGTGCATAAGCCTCACAAATAACTGAACGAAGCCAACGGGCTAACGTCTGCTTGTTGGCAGGCCAACCCCTCTTGTGGAAACCGAAGAGGACAAACAAAGAATCCGACTTCCTAACCAAAGCAGTCCGGTCCACGTAGATTCTAAGTGCCCGGAGTACATCTAAGGAAGCCTCACCAGCGGAAAGATCAGTTGACTGAAAAGCTGGCACGACAAGCTCCTGATTAATGTGGAACTTGGAAACCACTTTGGGCAAAAAGTCAGGACGAGTGCGGAGCACCACTCTGTCCTGGTGAAATATCAGAAAAGGGGGGCGGCAGGAAAGTGCCCCCAACTCTGACACCCTCCTGGCAGAAGCAATTGCCAGGAGAAAAACGGTCTTGAACGTCAGCCACTTGAGGTCCACCAACTCAAGAGGCTCAAAAGGAGGACCCTGCAAGACCCGTAGCACCACTGCCAAGTCCCAAGGTGCCACAGGAGGCACGAAGGGAGGCTGGATCCTGAGAACACCCTGGAAAAAGGTGTGAACATCCGGTAGTGTAGCAATCCGTTGCTGAAACCACACGGACAAAGCAGACACATGAACCTTCAGAGAGACCAGGCGTAAGCCGAGGTCCAAACCTGATTGAAGGAACTCCAAGATTCTGGAAACCCGGAACACCTGAGGATTATAGTTTCTGGATTCACACCACTGAAAGTAAGTGCGCCACACCCTGTGGTAAATCCGTGCGGAGGCAGGCTTGCATGCCCTAAGCATGGTACCAATGACCGAACTGGAGAAACCCCTAGACCTCAAGACGGCTGTCTCAAGAGCCACGCCGTCAAAGACAGCCGACCCAGATCCGGGTAAAGGCAGGGCCCTTGAGACAACAGGTCCCGATGCTCAGGAAGAAGGTACGGAGCGTCGATGGAGAGACACCTCAGATCGGAGTACCAAGGACGTCTGGGCCACGCCGGAGCCACCAGTACGAGCGTGGCGCCGTCCTGTTTGAATTTCCGCAGAACCCGAGGAAGTAAGGATATCGGAGGAAACAGATATGCCAGGTGAAACATCCATTTCACTGACAGCGCGTCTACCAGACTGGCGGCTGCGTCTCTTGTCCTTGACCCGTAAACGGGCAACTTGTGATAGTGACGGGAGGCCATCAAGTCCAGCTCCGGCAGCCCCCACCTGTCCACGAGTAGCTGAAACACCTCTGGGTGAAGCGACCATTCCCCGTGATGCACGTCGTGACGGCTGAGGAAGTCCGCCTCCCAATTGAGGACTCCGGGAATGAAGACTGCCGAGATTGCTGGAATGTGACACTCCACCCAAGCAAGGATGCGAGACACCTCCGACATCGCTGCCCGACTGCGAGTTCCTCCTTGGTGGTTGATATACGCCACCATGGTGGCGTTGTCAGACTGCACCTGAACCGCCCTTCCGAGAAGAGCGGGACCGGACGACTTCAGGGCCCGGTATACTGCCCACAGTTCCAGAATGTTGATGGGAAGAAGAGCTTCTTCCGCAGACCAACGACCCTGAAGTGACAACGAGCCGCTCACTGCCCCCCAACCCCGAAGACTGGCATCCGTCGTGAGCAGGACCCAGTCTGGGATCCAAAAGGGGTGCCCCTCGACCAGATGAGCTGTTTGAAGCCACCAAGCCAAAGACTGCCGAACCTCCGGGGACAACACCAGCAACTGAGAGCGGATCCGGTGAGGTAACCCATTCCATTCCGATAGAATCATCCCCTGCAGGGGCCGGGAATGGAACTGGGCAAATTCCACCATGTTGAATGTTGACACCATGGAGCCCAGAACTCTCATAGCCGAATGGACCGACAGGCGGCAACTGCTCAGGCAACTGTGTATCCTCAGCTGCAGGGAGGAGACCTTCTCCGGGGTCAGGAAGATCCGTTGCTGACGAGAATCCAGCAGGGCTCCCAAATGAACCATCCAGAGATGGAATCAGGGAGGACTTTTTCCAATTTATCAGCCACCCGTGCGCTTGCAGGCAAGCGATCGTCAGGTGGAGATGTTGAAGCAGTACCTCTGGGGAGCTCGCCAGCAACAGGAGGTCGTCCAGATACAGCAGCAGCCATTCATTCTGGTTCCGAAGATGTGCGGCCATGACCGTCATAATCTTCGTGAACACCCTCGGTGCCGTGGAGAGACCAAAGGGTAGCGCCCGGAACTGATAATGGTGTTGAAGGATAGCGAACCTCAGATACCGCTGGTGCGAAGGTGCTATCGGAACAAGGAGGTAGGCGTCCTGGATATCCAGGGACACCATGTAATCCCCCGGTTCCATCACCAGAATGATGGAACGTAACGTTTCCATCCTGAACTTGGGAACTCTGAGGAATTTGTTCAGAGACTTCAAGTTGAGAATAGGGCGATGAGAACCATTGGGTTTCCGCACCAGAAACAGAGAAGAATAGTACCCCATCCCTCGTTGTAATTGAGGAACGGGAACAATGACCCCTGCTGTCAGCAAGGACTCTACAGCTTCCTGAATCTGTAAGGACTTGGTCGTATCCTGAGAAGGACTCGTGCAGAAAAACTGGTGGGGCGGTCTGTGCCAAAAAGACAGGGCGTACCCCTGGGAGACCACTTCTCGAACCCAGGCATCCGTGGTGGTATTGTGCCAGCACTGGGCAAATAGAAGAAGTTGGCCTCCCACTCTGGGGTCCCCCAGAGGGAGGCCCGTCCCATCAGGCAGAAGGTTTATCTTCCTGCTTGGAAGAAGGGCGCCTGGCACTCCAGGCCTGTTTCTTGGGCTTAGAAGCGGCCTTGGTCATCGACTGCCTCGGGAAGGACAGACCTTTGGCTTTGCCCTGAACCCGAAAGGACCGAAAAGCAGAGCTCCGAACCTTGGTAGGTGCAGAAGCCGAAGGGAGGAAGGCTGATTTAGATTTAGCCAGAGTGTCCACAATTTAGTCCAAGTCTGGACCAAAAAGCAACTCCCCATTAAAAGGTAAGGCCTCCAGCCCCTTTTTGGAGTCAGCGTCAGCTCTCCAAGACCTCAGCCACAAGGACCGACGCGCCGACACAGCTGCGCTGCAGCCAACTCCCGAGAGGTCAGCAGGCTTGCATCTAACGATGCTTCCCCAATGTAGGAAGCCGCATCCTTCATTTGACCTATCAACGCTCTCTGGATCTCCAGAGCATCTTCAGGAAAGGTATCCTCCAAGGCATTGGCCCAGCTCTCGATGGCTTTAGCCACCCAAGAGATGGCCATGGACGGACGGGCCACCGCCCCCGAGAGAGAGTAGATAGACTTCAAACAAGTCTCCACCTTCCTGTCCGTGGGATCTTTCAGGGAGGAGATTGACGGCAAAGGCAGCGTAGCACTTTTAATTAAGCGGGTAACGTGGGAATCCACCACGGGAGGAGTTTCCCACTTCCTGCAATGAGCCTCCGGAAATGGATAGTTCAAAGCCAACCGCTTCTGCGGTTGGAACCTCTTGCTGGGCAACTGCCAGGCCCCTGCCATATGATCCATCAACTGATCGGACAGGGGAAAAACCGTCGAAGCTACTTTGGCCTTTTTAAAATTTGGGTACTTTGACCTGGGGGCCGGCACATCCTCCTCAATGTGAAGGATGGCCCGCACCGCCCTAACCAATGCCGGCACATTAATGGAAGACTTAGCCTCCACCTCCTGGGCCCCGGCATCCGAGTCAGAGTCTTCATGGATCTACCCGTCATCCGAAGACACATCCATGTCCGTGAACTGAGCCGCCAGTGAAGCCGGAACGGAACTCTTGGATGCCCGAGGGGGCAAATCACTGTGCAACATAGTTTGAAAAGCCGATGATGAAGCCGCCAGGCTCTGAACAGAGCTGGAGAGGACATCCACCCAAGGCAGGGGTACTGCCTGAGGATAGCCATGAAAAGGTACCATCGACTGCTGCGGCACCGTTGGGGGATTGCATGTATACCGGCAAACCCGCATAAGGACCCACAGCCTGAGACCAGGGAGGAGACTGCACCAGACGCGTCACACCCGAGGAACGGGGGATGGTAGGCTGGGGCAACGCCCTAGAAGGGGCCGCAGTCGGGACCGCAAGTCAGTCCGCGATCGACGCCAGTACTTGCGTAAACATTGCCCACGGAGGATCCTGTGCCACCGGGGGTTTAGAAGGTCCAGGTACCAACTGGCACCGCCCACACAGACCATCCTGAGAAAAATCCGCCCCGTCAACTCCTGCCGAACAGCGTCGGCAGGAAACCAACACAGGAGCCACGGAGCACTCATTCTCCTCATCAGACATGACACAAACTTCTTAGCAATAAAAGTGTCTCACCGAAACGAGGTAAGGCGTATAACACCCACGCACTCCCAAGTATGCAACCCGAACAGCCCACAAACTGGTACTGAGGAGCACACCGCAGTATGTGACGGACCTCACAAATACGTAGATTTATATAAGTGAGGTTACACAGAAAGAACACCCCTCCCCCACGCACCTGCGGGCCGTAGTAGACGGAAAGGGATAGGTAAAAAGCTGACAGTAAGTAGAAAAAAAGCACAGACAGCAGCACTAGCAAAAGACACATACCATGCAGAGATATTACTCACTGCACCTTCCGCTACAATGAACCTCCCAGATTCAGTGTCTGGGAGGGCTATAGCGCTGCGAACACTGTCCTGATCAGGGGAGAGGTACGCAGGGGGACTGGTCCTCTGGAAGCCTGCCTGGGAGCTCTGCGATGCTGCCTGAAGATGGCCGCCGGAGCGCACTGAGGAGGAGTGGCCAGGAGATAACAGCCCAGCGACGCCAGCACGCTTGAGAGAAGGCGCGCTGGGCTGAGGGGAGGAGCACTGAAGCAGGGAAGGCTGCCTCCCCTGCTAGTATGAAAACCCCCAGGGAAGCCGGTTCCCCGCCAGTCTTACACCCTGGAGGTCAGCAGACACGCATAGTGGGGGAGCCCGCCGCCGCTACTAGCGCCGCCGGTCTGTACCCAGAGACCGGCGGCATGAAGACTGCATTAGCTTTCCCCATGCGCAGCGCGCAGCGCGAAGCGCTGCACGTGGCTGACCTGGCCCCTTGAGTCCGGCAGCAGTCAGTGGGAGCACCCGGAGCCACACTAGCACTGACTCCGGGGTCCCGTTGCGATCCCTGGATCAGTACCGGTGTCGCAGCGCCAGCGGGGCTGTTGGAGCGGCAGCATGGATGCCCAGATGGACAGTCTGATGCTGCCGCTCTGAAGACAGTAAAAATAAAATAATAAAATCTTCTTTTAAAAAAAAAATAAAGCTTAGGGGCTGCTTATGCAGCCCCACTGCTCAGGGTGACCCGACTCCGGCCGGGCACCAACTAAAACTGAGGTGCTGTTGCTCGGGGGCAGGGTATAGAGGAGGATGGACCCAAGTGCATCCTGGGAGCAGCAAAGCTTTAACTGCGTGGTGCCCGTGGATCCAGATCCAGCTATACCCCAAGGTCAACCCTGTGGACCCCCTATGGACCCTGAAGTAGAAACAGGGGACAAACAACATAGGGGTCCCCTGTACTTAAGCACAACCAACACCGGGTTAGTCAGAACCAGCGCTGGTTGCCAAAATACGGGGGACAAACAATGTAGGGGTCCCCCGTATTCTGCGCAACCAGCTCTGGGTTCTGATCCGGTCCTGGTTCTGGAAATACAGGGGAAAAAAATTAGTAGGGTTCCCCTGTATGTTCCAGAATGAGCACTGGACTTTTTCTAGCGGGGGGCTGATGCCACAGCCAGGGGAGCCCTTTCACCAGGCCTCCCAGCCGCAGCATCAGCCCTGACCTCAAGTCAGCCCAGGCTGGGGTTCCCTGGAGAGCTGGGGACCCCCCCAATAAAGGGGGCACCCTCTCCAGGGCACCCCAGGCCCAGGCAGATAGCCCGGGGCTATCCCCGCCACCCCTGGTGGCGGTGGGTGGCGGGTTGATTGTGTGGTGTGGTGTAAATAAAGAATATCAAACATTGTCTTTACAAGTAGAACTGCAAGTCCCAGCAAGCCTGCCCCACATGCTGGTACTTGGAGAACCACAAGTACCAGCATGCAGGGCATTAAGGGCCCACTAGTACCTGTAGTTCACCTGTAAAAAAATGTTTAAAAAAAACACAGGACACACACACCGTGACAGTATAAGTTTATTAAACATACATACACACACACACATGTACACATACTCACCTATGTAACCCTGTAGCATCTGTCCACTTGTCCGGTAAAGTATCCATAGGGAACCTGTGAAAAAAAACATACTCACCATCTCCTATGCGAGGTTCTGTCCTCTTCGTTCCAAAGTAGGCATCCCGGGACTTGGCAAAAAAAACCCGAAAACCCGATCCACGAACTTAGTACCGTTCTATAGAATGGTACTTCCTGAATGAGAGCTTAGCGGCGGGGTATCACCATGGAAACCCCGCTGCTAAGCGTTCATTGGCTGAGAGAGGTCATCTCCCGTCTCCCAGCCAATGAACGGCTCCCTCCATTGTAGTCAATGGTGGGAGCCGCAAGGCTATTAAAGTTTACCCTGCGGTTCCCACCATTGACTACAATCCCCTGTATTTAAGCACACCAAGCAAAGGGTTACTAATGCCCGGGGCTGGTTGCTCTTTTTTTGGGGGGTGCACACCATTTTTTTCTTTTTTTACACAGGTTTTTTTTTTTTTTTTACCACAGCAGCACAGACCTGTCATTGCTCTGTGCCAATCACACAGATGCATGTAGCACGGATCTCCCGGGACCGTGCTACATGCAAATGGGCACCATAACACTGATTGGCTTCCTGTCTGCCACTGCAGTGCCACTCCTAGTTGGGCAGCGTGTTTGTGCCGCCCACTTGTGTCGCTTAGGAAAGTCATCCAGCTACCTCGGTGCAACCTTTTGGCCTAAAAACAATATTGTGAGGCGTGAGGTGTTCAGAATAGAGTGGAAATGAGTGGAAATTAATGTTATTGGGGTTATTAATAGCGTAGGAACAAAAAAAAGGCCCATTTTATGATTTTAGCGGTTTTTTTTATTTTTTAAGAAAAAATCCAGATCCAAAACACAAAACCCAGAACCCAAAACACGGAAGGGTGGTTTTGGCAAAACCAATCCAGATCCAAAACACGAAGAAAGATCCAGATCCAAAACCAAAACACAAAACACGAAAAGTGGCTGGTGCACACCCCTAATTAAGGCTGATTCGAAAAACATGGAATTCTCCCATAGATAACTCCTGAGGGGGGCTTAGTGTTTAAGGGGCTACTGATCAAAAGCTATTGGAGGTACCGAGCTGAAATTTGGCTTGGACAGGTAGAACTGTCGCTCGGTACTGCATGCCAAACGTCAGGGCAAAAATACTAAAAAGTGAGGATTTGGGAGTAATCTAAAGTTCCAACTGTCAGTTTTTTCGGACACTCTCAGGGCCTGATTCAGACCCAGTCACAAGCGCTGAGCACTCGCAACCAGGTCGATGGTGGCCCAGAGCGCATGCACGCGATGGAGCCGGCTCCGTCGTGCGCTTGCGCGAGACCCGGATAGCGACGGGCAAGCCGTCGCTCCGGGTCTCACACCAAAGGGGGCGTGCTGTCGATGTTGAGTGACAGCATGCCCCCTTTTGTGGGCGGGTCGGGGAGTTTATGCCCAGACGGAGGCATTCCCATGAGAATGCCTACCATCGGGGGGTGGCCCCACTGACATCAGTGATGTCAGTGGGTAAGCTTTCGGCTCTGTTTGAGCCGAAAGCTCTTTGGGGCTTGCTGCAACGAGACCCTACCAAAAGGTAGGTCTTGACCATCGCGACCATCTTCCTGGCCACTCACTATAGCTGTGAGTGGTCACCCACAGCTATGCGGGAGGCCATTCTAAAAAAAATGGCCAGGAGGCCATTCTACAAAAAAAAGACCGGCCTTGATTCAGGGCGAGTGCTCTGTCAGAGCGACCGGCTCTAAATCAGGGCCTCAGTTAGGACCACTTTTCTGCTGTTCTCTATGGGGGATTATTGGTAAGGCATAACTCAGGGTAGGGGGCAAATGTAGACTTGGGGTTTAGGTAATTAAGTTACAGTTTTTAAACTATTATCTCACAAATACCCCTTTAAATAGATAGCTGTGTAAAGGAGTGCTTGGAAATAAATTGGTTTCTAAGCCTATGATATGTGTAGTGCGATCCCTGTAGAAAAAAGGTTAGTAATAATAGATAGCAGCGCCTAATATCACATGCACCAGCGGATGAATAAAGCAAGCACAGAGGGGACCAACCAGTGTCAGTGAAGAGCAGCACGGAAGGTAGGCAGCGACAGGGCTAGTAAGTTAGACTCACCTGCAGCCATCCGGTGACACCCTTACAACTGGTATAATTGGAACCCAAAAGTTATGCATCCACGGACTGTCTAATTATGCAACAGAGCTTTATAAACATGTATTATTACTAATTTTTTCTCTACAGGGATCGTACTACACATATCTTAGGCTTATAAATTAATGTATTTCCAAGCACTCCTTTACACAGCTATTTTATTGTTTCTTTTAACTAAATGAGCTGCTCTTATTTGTATACTGTTATTCAGTAGCGCAGCATTACATTTTTATTAACCTTTATATAGATAGGAAGCTTCAACTTGTTGTGCAGACTTAGTAGGTGCCTTCAGCAGGTGTACTCACTGTGGGTTCACTTGGGTGCACAAAGATGGCTGTCCTTTGCAGATGGTAGCAGGTGTGGGACAATGGGGAAAGGAGCAGCCGTTAGCTGCAGCGGGACCCAAGGAAGTAGAGGGCGTTAGCGGTGGTGGTGAGGGCTGTGGTGCAGTCAGCAGCAGACAGATGCAGCATGCACGGATTAGGGCAATCCATGATGCCTGCATCTGTTTGTGACAAAAATAAACACAGATGCATGGACATATTGTTGGATCGTCAGTATTAACCTTTAGTATATTCCTGCCTATAAACCTCTAAGATTCACCTGCCTAGAACCTCTAAGACAAAAACCTGCCTATAACCTCTAAACAGAACGCTAATTGCATACGCAGTATAACCACAAATAAAGACAGAAGTGGAATCTGTGTTTCCAATGCACAAGTATTATTCAGGTAAAAGTACAGTCAGTTACACGCAATCTATACATACACAAGTTAGGCGTAAAAGGAAATAATACAGACCCAAGTACAGTTATACATACGCTGCGCCTCTGGACCCAGAGATAGACCTCAGACTAGATATCCTCAGTACACCCAAAATTCAGCATGAACTGGCAAACCAGTATTTGGACACATGTATTTATTCCCCCCCAGACTGAAAC
Organism: Taudactylus pleione; assembly: GCA_031769625.1. Lineage (NCBI taxonomy): Eukaryota > Metazoa > Chordata > Amphibia > Anura > Myobatrachidae > Taudactylus > Taudactylus pleione. Next base: position 863,464 of record JAUIMM010000875.1, read on the forward strand.
AGGACAAAGGGAAAACTTCCTGCTGATCTCATTGGTTCCCAGAGGAGAAGCATATGTTATGGCACATTTAACAGGTTGTTTCAAATAGACTTTCCCTGCCTCCGACAACAGGGGTCTTTCTAGTAACGCCTCCTGTAACATTCCATCAGCTAAACATTTTGTTGCTTGTAAATTCTGTGATCCGTAACTTGAGTTTGCATGATGCGATCTCTCCACCGATAACACCGGGATGCTGTAAAAAGCATACGCATCAGAACGAAACCAAACACACCTTGCTTATCATGTATAATACCTTAGTTATCAAAAACCTCTATTTCTTAGCATTTAAACTAACTTAACCAACTTGAATCATACAATTTGATGCTAATGGAACCTTGTGTGCGAATATGTAGTGTGTGGGTATTCAGGGTTTGGTATAAGGACGCTAGTTATTAATGGGTGAGATTTAAGTGCATAATCTCTCATACACAAAGTGAACATCCAGCAGTGTGGATGGCTGAGGGTTGTAGTTCTACATGCCCTCTGTCAGCAGGCCCCCACCTGTTGTGTGTTCAAAGGAAAACAAAACCTCTTTTGTTCTCACAGACTCTTGTGTGAAATGCAAATGTATTACCACCTCAAGCTGTGGAGTTTGGGGCCATCCTGTCTAGGATTCAGACAAATCCAATTGTGTAGATCAATGCCTGGATTATATTACAATTGCCACAACTATACTTTATCTGCATCCAGGGATTCCCAATTTGTATGTAAAAATACCCATTGTCTATTCTTATTTACTTTTACTCAGAAAGCTTGTTTTTCCAGTTGCCCTTGGTAGATTAACAAAAACATTGCCATCTGTTCTTAGCTCCTGAGTTATAACTTGAATTGACGCTGGTGTCTTGCAATCTCATTTCCAAAATGGAGTTTTGCGGCCATTCGCAAGATGGCGTCGCCGCGATTAAATTTTAAACTGAACTTGTCTCAGCCAATTATTCAGCTTTGACAGTCCACCCTTTGATAGCAAACAACATGCTATCACAATCTGCTATTAGAATTTAATTTTGGCTTACATTTACATATTATTTGGTGTTATTATGGGATGGCACAAGGTGGTTCTTAATCCATCAATAATGTGTCTCTAGGCGGGGGCATAAAACTACTATTATACGCACACCGCGGATCTTGGGAGATCATGTGACAGATGTGGGAATGCACCAGTCTTATAACAGCAGTTTTGAAGGGGAATTTGAGACTTTACATTGTCTGGGTGTTCTATAAATAACATTTCAATAATATCTTCTATGCATGTCTAAATATTATACATTTAAATGATGGTACTTCCTAGCTCAGGGTTGTAGTGCAGCTCTGTATCTACCTTGGTATACATATTATCATTTCTGACCACCATCATAGTTTCATTCCTTCGTTTCACTCTGTTTTCACATTTTCCACACTTCAACACAATAGGAACACACCAGACGAATATGCCAATTACTATGATGACAATCAGTATAAGGATCAAGAATTTGCCTACGCTGGTGACCACTTCCTGGACCCACTCTCCTTGACCCGAGAACCATTTCACTGGGTTCAGCCATGACACCCATCCTTCTATCTTTTCCCCTGCTTCAGCCACAGATGCATTATGGTTCTTACGAAATTCCCACTTTAGCTGCAGAATCTCATCCATCTTCTGGTCTATCACCTCCTTAGGGTCGCTGGTATCATTGGTGACATAAGTGCAACACTTTACTCCAAATTGGGTGGCTAACGTTACGCAATACCCTCCACTAACAGCAGTTAAATAATTCAACACTAGCCTGTGTTGCACTAGTTCTTTCTTGTACACTTGCAATTCTCTCCCTGTGTACCTGAATGTGTCATCGTACATCTCGGTGATATTATCTATTAATTTAGCAAGTTCCTGGATATATCTAAAATTTTATGTACCCCTAGCAATTCTGGTGGGATCCAGGGCGACTAAAACTTGGAAGCCAGTTGTCTCACTGATTAACTGAGCGGCTTTATGCATATAACCAGGTATCATATTTCTCTTGCCTCTGTGTTCATATTGTGTGTGAAGATATGGTGACAGTGTGTTTTTATGTATTCCCAACATTTCAACATGTGTGAGGGTCATAACTTCTGGGACTACTCTTCCCAGATAACACAAACCTTCGGAACTCGGGGAGAGCCATTTATACGCTTTTATTCCACATATAAAATATACATTATCAGGGAGGATATAAGGAATGGTATGCATCATTATCATTAAACACATTTCTCTTGCAAACAATCCTATCTCAGGCTCTTTCATCTGGTATATGCAAGTTTCTGGTTGTATTATTTTAGCACAATAACCATCTGGTACTTTACCAATCATTTCTCTGGTGGAACTCAATGTATACCGGTACCTAAAATATTTCCCACTTGATTTACTTGAGCGTAGCAGATCATAGTTTATGGACTCATTATCAGCTCTTTGTGAGATGGTCATCATCTGATTATTCCCTGTCACTTCCCAACCTCCGGGTTTATTGTGGTTGGTTATGTTTAAACACAAAAGTGATTTATCTACTTGAAATTGATAGAGTTTGAAATGAGGCGGTTTGGATGAGAGGAATTTTCCATCCAATGTTTTCCCCTTTTGTAATTCTAAAATTTCCGTGATATTCAGCAGAAATGGCACCAACCCTACATTATGCTGTCCCTGTGGCAAATATGAACACACCCAGCAATCGGTTTCATTTAACACTTTGCCTACCATGCTGTGATAATCCTCTAAAGGATACCCTCCCCAGTATGGGTTATATTTAGGTTGGCACCGTTGAATACAGTTCTCATCAACTAGGGACCCACAAAACTCACAGACGATAACCCTTCACACCTTCCTCGAGTATCCGGAATGACAGCTCTCTTAACAATAACAGTACTAAGATTGGTCAGACACTCCCCTGATTGGCATTGCACTCCTCCTTTCTCCACTCCATCAGCACTGCCATCAGCTCCTGTTTCCTCAATAGGTCCCCCATCACAGACACTGGATATTCCCTAACTGACCAGGATGGTGAACACTCTAAAAGAGAATATGAAAATTAACACAGCAGGCCCGTCCATTGTCACAACAAGACCTGCAAATTTCTCTCAGTTCAGGTATCTCACTACAACCTTTTCAATCCTCCTGGAACAAGCTCACGAGTGACAGATCCACACAATCAGCTTTATCTCCAACTTGTTTCTCCACCGGTTGATTGACCTATTTGCAGTGAGTGGAATGGACCCAGGTATCTCTCTCGGCCACCTTCAAAGATGTAGTACTTGTCACCAGCACCTGGTACGGACCTTCCCACCGATCAGTCAAACAACCTGAACATAAGAAATTTCGGATCATTACATATTCTCCTGGTTCAACATCATGGCAGTTCATTTCAGGCATATCATAGGACAACAATTTCAGTCTCTGCTGCTGTTGCTTTAACTGCTTACTCATTGATATAAGATACTTCGCAGTTACCTCATTGTTACCCTTTAGATCTTCCTGTGGACTTATGATCAAATGAGGTTGGCTACCAAACAATATTTCAAATGGGGACAGATTCAGAGGAAATCTAGGAGTGGTCCTTATACTATGTAGGACCAAAGGTAAAGCTTCTGGCCATCCCAGTCCAGTCTCCGCCATGATTTTACTTAGCTTATTTTTAATAGTCCCGTTCATCCTCTCTAGCTTGGCACTGGCCTGCAGTCGGTAGGGGGTGTGAAGTCGACTAATAATACCCATCAGCTTACACATATTTTGGAAAACATCACCTGTGAAATGGGTACCCCTATCACTTTCGATGATTCTGGGGATACCGTACCTTCATACAAATTCCTGAACTATTTTCTTGGCAGTAAACGCAGCAGTATTAGTGGCTGCTGGGTAGGCCTCAACCCAGTTAGAGAATACATCTGTGCACACTAATACATACTTAAGGTTCCTGCAGGGTGGTAATTGGATGAAATCAATTTGTATCACCTGGAAAGGTCCATCAGTCGGTGGATTGTGGGACGGTTCGGTAGGGATCGCTTTCCCTATGTTCTTTCTCAAGCAGGTCAGACAGGACATTGCTATCTTCTCTGCTTGTGAAGAAAACCCTGGTGCGCACCAGTATGCCCTCACCAACTTGCACATGCCCTGTTTACCCAGATGAGTCAGACCGTGTGCTGCTTCAGCCAGGCTGGGCTAATATGCCTTGGGGGCTACTGGCTTACCATGTCCATCCCTCCAGAGCCCGGAGGACTCTTACCCACACCCCTTGGACTTCCAAATGGATTTTTCCTGAATTGAACACAAATTTTGCATCTCAATTAATTTCAGCATATCAATGGTTTAGAATGACATAATTGTTTCAATTGGAGAAGGCATTTTTAACCCCGCTGCCCATTTTGCAGCTTCGTCAGCTATGTTGTTGCCCAGTGACACTGGGTCATCCTCACATGTGTGGGCTTTGCATTTAATTACTGCCACTGCTTTGGGCAGTTGGATTGCTTCTAAGAGATGTTTTATGTGTCGGGAGTGTGCAACTGGTGTGCCTGCTGCTGTCATAAAATTTCTCAGATGCCATAGGGCCCCAAAGTCATGCACCACCCTGAACGCGTACCTCGAGTCAGTGTAAATGTTAGCAGATTTACCTGCTGCCAGTTCACATGCTCTAGTCAGTGCTACTAACTCTGCCACCTGGGCTGAGTGAGGAGGACCGAGAGGTTTAGCTTCCATGATGTCTGTGTCATTTACAACAGCATTATCTGTACATAATTCACCTGTGTCTGTTTGTCTATAACAACTCCCATCCGTATAGAAAGTTACATCCACATTCTCTAAAGGTGTGTCATGTATGTCAGGTCTAGCAGTAAAGGTCTGATTCAGATATGTCATACAATCGTGAGTATCATCTTGTCTGCCGAACTCACCTCCCGCCAGCAACTCCTCTCCTTCCACCCTTTGTACATCATGTTGTACATATGGCAGGTATGTTGCTGGATTCAGTGTACTGCAACGTTTAACTGTAATATTTGCAGGAGCGATTAGGGCTAGTTCCCATTTGGTGAACCTAGCCGAGGAGACGTGTCTGGTTTGAGCTGAGTTCAACAGGGCAGATACAGCATGAGGAGTGTAGACAATCATATCATGGCCCAATACTACGTCCTCACTTTTACTCACCAGTAAAGCTACACTTCTCAAACAGGTGGGGAGTGATCTTGCTACCGTGTCCAATTGGGCACTGTAGTATGCTACGGGCCTACTGGCATCACCATGTTTTTGTGTAATGACACCTGCAGCACAACCATCGGCTTCCGTACAATATAAATCAAAAGGTTTTTCATAATCGGGTATTCCCAATGCAGGAGCTTTTGTCAGACTATCCTTAAGATTAAGAAAAGCCTGTTCTGATTCCTCAGTGTGTATGACGCGATCGGGCTTTGAGGAAGAGACTAGTTCCTGTAAAGGCAAGGCCAAAATTGAAAAACCTGGTATCCATATTCGGCAATATCCACACATTTCCAAGAAAGTACGAATTTGCTGTTGATTCTGCGGCAGTGTCATGTTTTGTATGGCCTGGATTCTATCATTTGTGAGATGTCGTAACCCCTGGGTTAGGCAGTGTCCCAAATATTTTACTCTGGGCTGGCACGGCTGTAACTTGTCCTTAGCCACTTTGTGTCCTGTTTGCGAGAGATGAAGTAACAAAAGTTTTGTATCATTCACACATGACATAAAAGAGTCAGAACATAGCAATAAATCGTCCACATATTGAATTAGAACTGATCCATTGGCAGGTTGAAAAGCTTGTAAACAGTCATGCAATGCCTTGGAGAAAATACTGGGGCTGTCTATGAAACCTTGGGGCAATCATGTCCATGTATATTGCACACCTCTGTATGTGAATGCGAATAGGTACTGACAGTCAGGATGGAGAGGCACAGAGAAGAAAGCAGAACAGAGGTCAATGACAGTGAAATGGGTTGAATTTGGTGGGATCTGCATCAGGATGACAGCTGGATTTGGCACTACAGGGAATTGGCTCTCTACTACCTTATTAACACTTCTAAGGTCTTGCACCAGCCTATAACCCCTCCCACCACTCTTCTTTACTGGAAAGATGGGACTGTTGGCTACACTAACTGTACGAACTAAAATTCCTTGTTGCAATAATCGCTCGATTATTGGAAACACCCCTAGTTCCACTTCCTGTTAAGTGGGTACTGGAGAATTTTTGGAGCTTGCCTACTGCTTTTTAAGTTTATCATTACCGGGCTTACGTTTGCCATTAATCCAGTATCCTGTCCATCTTTTGTCCAAATGGAATCTGGAATTTGGGACAACATTTCATTTACTTGTGATGGATTTTCTTTTAAAACTGTAGAGTGGTACATTATCCTTTGATATCATATAACATATCCCGCACCTCGTATACCATTCTCTCTGGGATATCTAAATATACACCATCTGGGGTGCAATATATGACACATCCCATTTTACATAACAAGTCTCTGCCCAGCAGGTGAGTAGGAGCTGCGGCAGCCAGAAGAAAAGAATGTCTGGTATGCAACGGCCCAATACTAACCTCTGCGGGCCTTGTTAAAGGATAACGTTCCACTTTACCTGTCACACCCATTGCTGGTATTGTCTCGTTGGTCACCAGTAAATTAACGGGAGATTTCATCACTGACTTGGTCGCCCCTGTGTCTACAAGAAAAGGATATTCAGTACCAGCTACATCAACCATCAAGGCCGGTTCTTCCCTAGTACTTACCGTTAACCTGACTATCTGTAGACTACAGGTATGACCTGACCCCTAGCGTTGGCTACCATTCTCCAATAAAGCATTTACAGCTACAATTGAAGCTGGTGCTTGCTGAGCATTTGCTGGTCTCTGTGCATATCCCTTATGGGGGTGTCCAGATTTTCCTTGATGTGGGGTCCATACTCTTTTTACTGTGCAGTTTCTACTTAAGTGTCCTGATTCTTTGCAATTAAAATATGTCCGTGATTCAGGTGAAAGCATGTGTTGTTGTGAAGTTTGAGTAGAGGGTAAAGGTGGTGGATATGGGTAAGGATAGGGAGGGTAAGGGTATTGTGGGGGAAAAGACGTGGGTGGATATCCTGGGACCTGTGGTTGCATTGGGTTAGTGGGATAGAGTTGTGTTTGTTGTTGAGTGGGGTTAGTGAGAGCAACTTGTTCTGACATGAGTGTGTGTGCAAGTGCAAGCGTGTCTGTTGGCTGTGATGTTAACGTCATTCTCTCCAGAGCTTGTATACTGACAGCCATTAATTTTTCGCTCTGGGTCTCCCTCTTTTTTGAGATGTTTTTGTCATGTTCTATGGCAGACTCTATGAGGTTATCTATTGTAAGTCCCCGCCAGCCAGGCTGTGAGGTCTGAACCCGAGTTTTTAAATTCTCTTTAAACCCATCCATTAATATCGTGACTATCATTCCCCTGTGGTGAATGCTATCTTTAATCTCTTCTATCCCAGTGTACTGGGTGATAGCCTGCAGAGCCCGGTCGCAATATTCTTCTGCAGTTTCACTCTCTTTTTGTTTGATTGTGAAGATTTTGTTCCAGTTAACTACTACTGGAAAATATACACCCAATTGAGTCACAATGCGGGAAATGTTACCTTGGTTTACTTGGTCTGTTAAGGGAACGTCGCTATCCAATACACAGTCCGTGATAAATTTTGTCACGTCGGTATTGTGTGGCAGGCAGGCTTAACACCACACGCCAATCTTTATTTGTGGGCTCATGAGAACTACCCAAATATCTCAAAAATCTTTGACATTTGGCTAATTCTTTTTTTGGATCAGGGAAATCAATAATGATGGAATTTAGTTCTGCCCTTGTCCATGGACAATGCATCACTACTTCCCTCGTGGGTACTATACCGTTTGCATCCGCATTTCCATTCAGAACAGTTATTGTCAGAATGGGATGCAGACCGGCAGCGCTGCTACCTCTGACCTGGTTACCTGGCTGGGGGTTTAATCTGCTGCTGCTACGTATGGTATTAACAACTTTCTCAATGGGTGCAGAGTGTATTAACACTTCCCTTGCTGTTACCAATGGAGATGGCGGCACCACCATGATTGTGGTAATGCAGCATCTATCATTTGCACAGCATGGTAAATGGCTGACATTACAATAGGCTCATCTTCTACATCATAAACATTTTCTTTATGGTTACTTAAGAGGGGGTACAAATTATTTGTTACATTTTTATTGGTATTTTTGGTAACTGTACTTGCACCTCCATCCACATAAGGTGGGGGAGGTGAGCGTGAACTGCTGGCAATACTCTCCACGATGCTACTTTGCCGCACGTGCGTGCCAATTTGCGGCTCGCCCGTATTGCAACTCAGCGTCGTGGATGTATTTTCAGGCAATGCGTTCGCAACGCTAGTTTGCGTCGTTTGCACATTTTTAAGCCAAGCATCCCCTTCATGCTGCCATATTTTTAAGCATTCAAAATACTTAATCTTTTTCTCTCGGGATCGCACAATACTGATGTGATCCTGGACATTATCTAACACATTTTTGTCAAAACTACCAATTCTGGGAAACGGTCTAACACTCTTTCTCGTCATATTAAACCATATATCACAATACCTTATTGCATAAGTACCGTACTTGGTATGTATGATACGACGGGCCGACCCGATCGGCGCTTCCATTAGCAGCACATCATTGCCTAACATTTCTACTGTTTGCGTGGCTCCCATTCTGAGACAACTCCTACACTTTTCAATAAAAATTTAAGCTGGTGAAAGACAATTAAGATACTTTCACTTACCTGTGAATGATTTAAGTCGGCGGCGTCCACACACCTGGATAAGATTTGATAAGGCAACTTCCACACCTAGATAAGTTTTGAAACAGGCAACTTCCAGACCCGGATAAGCTTTAGTAAGGTAACTTCCAGACCAATGAGAGTTTATATGTCGGCCACTCTCACGCACCTCTATACAACAAAGACAACATGTACACCTGCTACTGTGTTTAGAATGGTAAAGCTGCTTACCGAGCGACTAGGCTAACCCTTGCACCTAGCCCTTAAGGATCATATGGTACCCTTAACTTTAGGGAATAAATTACCCCTACCAACAATACACTCACTATTACACACTTTTTCCTGCTCAGAAAATATATGTTAACCCACATATTGGTAGATAGAAAAAAAATGTAAACCTCAATGGCTTTGTTCAAACACGAGGCAGCAGAACCGGAAGTGCATATACGCTATTGTGCGTTTGGCCGCATACACAATTATGCGACTACCACACAAGCGTATAATTACTTTTTTAACTACGTATGCAAAAATGCGTTTTAGCTGTGTACGCAATACTGCAGCACCCCTCTAAACACAAGGTTCTATCAACAGAGGAAAAACAAACCTTTTTTTCCTCTCTTGTCCCTGGATTCTAATCAGCGCTTCCTCTACACAATAACCGGCAGTACGCTCTCAGCAACACTGTGGTAATGAAAGACTAATGCGTCTCTCAAAAGGCACCTCCACCCTTTTGCTGAGAGAGGACTGACCGAGTGTTATCGTGTATCAGATAACGTGATAAACCTATGAGCCCGCAACTGTTGAATCGTCAGTATTAACCTTTAGTATATTCCTGCCTATAAACCTCTAAGATTCACCTGCCTATAACCTCTAAACAGAACGCTAATTGCGTACGCAGTATAACCACAAATAAAGACTGGAGTGGAATCTGTGTTTCCAACGCACAAGTATTATTCAGGTAAAAGTACAGTCAGTTACACGCAATCTATACATACACAAGTTAGGCGTAAAAGGAAATAATACAGACCCAAGTACAGTTATACATACGCTGCGCCTCTGGACCCAGAGATAGACCTCAGACTAGATATCCTCAGTACACCCAAAATTCAGCATGAACTGGCAAACCAGTATTTGGACACATGTATTTATTCCCCCCCAGACTGAAACAGGACAAAGGGAAAACTTCCTGCTGATCTCATTGGTTCCCAGAGGAGAAGCATATGTTATGGCACATTTAACAGGTTGTTTCAAATAGACTTTCCCTGCCTCCGACAACAGGGGTCTTTCTAGTAACACCTCCTGTAAAATTCCATCAGCTAAACATTTTGTTGCTTGTAAGTTCTGTGATCCGTAACTTGAGTTTGCATGATGCGATCTCTCCACCGATAACACCGGGATGCTGTAAAAAGCATACGCATCAGAACGAAACCAAACACACCTTGCTTATCATGTATAATACCTTAGTTATCAAAAACCTCTATTTCTTAGCATTTAAACTAACTTAACCAACTTGAATCATACAATTTGATGCTAATGGAACCTTGTGTGCGAATATGTAGTGTGTGGGTATTCAGGGTTTGGTATAAGGACGCTAGTTATTAATGGGTGAGATTTATGTGCATAATCTCTCATACACAAAGTGAACATCCAGCAGTGTGGATGGCTGAGAGTTGTAGTTCTACATGCCCTCTGTCAGCAGGCCCCCACCTGTTGTGTGTTCAAAGGAAAACAAAACCTCTTTTGTTCTCACAGACTCTTGTGTGAAATGCAAATGTATTACCACCTCAAGCTGTGGAGTTTGGGGCCATCCTGTCTAGGATTCAGACAAATCCAATTGTGTAGATCAATGCCTGGATTATATTACAATTGCCACAACTATACTTTATCTGCATCCAGGGATTCCCAATTTGTATGTAAAAATACCCATTGTCTATTCTTATTTACTTTTACTCAGAAAGCTTGTTTTTCCAGTTGCCCTTGGTAGATTAACAAAAACATTGCCATCTGTTCTTAGCTCCTGAGTTATAACTTGAAATGACGCTGGCCACAAAATGGTGTCTTGCAATCTCATTTCCAAAATGGAGTCTTGCGGCCATTCGCAAGATGGCGTCGCCGCGATTAAATTTTAAACTGAACTTGTCTCAGCCAATTATTCAGCTTTGACAATATCAATGAGATCCATCACTACTGCTGTGTTTAAAAAAATGTCCTGGGGTGCCCAGGTGAGGGGAACCCCTTTATTGAGGGGGATCCCTGGCCTGAGCTCACTTACGGTCAGGGTTATTTATTCAGCTGGGGAACACGGTGAAAGGGCTCCCCTGGCTGTGGCATTACCATCCCACTAAAAATGATCCAGTGCTGGTTATGGTAAATACAGGAGAACCCTCCTCATTATTTTCCATGTATTTCCAGAACCAGGACCAGCTCAGAGCCCAGTGCTGGTTGCGCAAAATACAGGGGACCCCTACATCATGGAAGTCTGTTGGCTCAGAGGGAGCATGGAAAAGCTCCCAAAGAAGAAGCCACCTGGAACTCCTGGCATGGCAGCAGCCCAGTAAAAGAGGTTAAAGGCCGCCATCCCCAGGTGGAATTGCAACTAAATAAATGATTAAAAAAAATTGGCATATTGTGTTTATTGTAATATTTCTTTTGCTGTGGAACTACAGGTAACAGCGGGCCCTAATGCCCTGCATGTTGGTACTTGTTGATCTCCAAGTACCAGCATGAAGGGGAGGCTTTCTGTGACCTATAGTTCCACAGCAAACTGCAATATTTTTAACTCTTTAATTTGCAATATACACTACACAATCAACCCGGCACCCACTGATCCAGGGGTGCCAGGGAGAGCCCTGGGCTATCAGCCTAGGCCTGGGGTGCACTGGAGAGGGGGATTTCTTTATTGGGGGGTCCCCAGCTCCCCAGAGATCCCTGGCCTGGGCTGACTAGCGGTCAGGGGTAATGCTTTGACTGGGGAACATGGTAAAAGGGATCCCCTGGCTGTGACATTACCTCCCTGCTAGAAAGGGTCCAGTGGTGGTTACGGTAAATACAGGGAAACCCTACTAATTTTTTCCCCTGTATTTCCAGAACCAGGACTGGCTCAGAGCCCAGTGCTTGTTGTGTGAAATCAGGGGACCACTACATTGTTGCCCAACCAGGACTGGCTCTGTTTAGCCTGGTGCTGGTTGTGCTTAATACAGGGGACCCCTATGTCATTTGTCCCCTGTATTTAGCATAACCAGCATTGGTGCTCCAAAGCCCTGTGCTGGTTGTACTGTAGGGGCACATATTTTGTTTTATATTACACCAATTCATTTTATACAGATGCGTGGACAGATCTCACTACATTCATGCATCTGTGTCCTATTTATTTGAATTTCTCAGGTGCATACCCAGCACCAGTGAGTCCCTCTGTTGCCCACTGATACTCCTGTTCATGGCCCCATTGCTGCCACTGCTCCGCAGCCCCACTGCTGCCACTGCTCCACACACCTAAAGCTCACCCCCACAGCTGCCTCTCCCTCTGCACCCCCAAAACACCTCCTGTGTGCTGTCCACTCCTCCACCATGCTAGTGTACCTATTTGTTGTCCTTCTGCCCTGCAGGTGGTCCAGTTTGCTCCCAAACCCTGATGGTTAATAAGTTATAAAAAAGCAATGAAATTCCATAGACAAAAAACATTACGGTTTCACATGACCCATTAAGGCTTCTTAGACATGATCTGAAATTTCACTAAACCTACTGAATTTGTGCCACTCAAACTTAAAAAAGCAATGAAATTCTGATCATTAAGGCTGACATTTTAATGGATGTGTACTATGTGTACTTTGCGCAATACAGATATGTTATGCCATCACACCCAGTGGTTAACTGTAGATTCAGCACTCTCATAGAGTGAGATAGCTGTCACTCACAAAATGGTAGAGCTGCTAATTCACTGAATTGTGTGCTCATTGGAATACACACATGCAGTCTATGCAACTGATGTCTGTGCAGAAGATAGAGCTGCACAGATGGGATAAGAGTGGAGTGGATGGGGGGAGGAGACAAAGCGGTGAGGATGGGGACAGATAGGTGTGGAGAGGTTGGAGAGATTAAGCAGCACAGATGGGAAGTAGCCAATGTGATGCAGATGGGTGGAAAACAGTGATGCAGATGCAGGGGAGACAGAGTGGCAAGGTTTGGAAGAACAGAGCGACATGGATGGGGGTACAAAGTGGCATGGATATCCTCTACTGCATCTGAGACTCCTGCTCCCCGAGAAGACCTCTTTGTTTTTAGTTATTTCCCAGTTATATAAAAAATATATATTTTTACCTGTTGTCTAAAACAAAAAAATGCTGTCTTTAATTGAATTATATTGTGTATTTCAAAAATGTGTGTTCAGACGAGTATAATACTGTTCAGTGTGTGGTGGTATTCCCTATCATCTGCATGCCAAACCAATTCTCACAAAGGACACCTATTCCTCCTAGTGTATGATAACAATTGCCACTGTTGTTTGTTTTTAAAATTACAATTAAATTAGTGCAATAAAATTAGCCAAATGTGTTTTCCTTCCAGTGTAAACGACGATGTGTGCAGTGGTGTCTCCCCATCATCTGCACCATAAAACATTTCTCACAAAGTAGACCTGTTTCTCCTTGTGCGTGAAAACAATGGCCAGTGTTGTTTGTGTATAAAAAACAAAGACATTAGTGCAAAAAAATTTGCAGTGTGTTTTCATCCAGTGTAAGTGATTGTGTGTGCAGTGGTGTCCCCCTATCATCTGCACCCAAAAACATTTCTCTAGTATAAAAAATACTGTATATATTTCTTGGCTGGTGTAAAAAAAATCTACATTTTTTATGTAATACTGCATTGTAAAGGTAACAGTGCCTTCTTTCCCTATCTTATTGTTTATTGTACGTCCACTTGGTGTGGTGGCAGATATACTGCTGAACAACAGTAGCTTTACTCCCATCATCAAAAATAAAACCAATCTTGGATCAGTTGATAGAAGAGCAGGAGCAGCAACCCAGTACTAGTGCTGCGGCTGCTGCCAGTCATAGTACTTCAACCTATACTAAAGGTGATTAATTAAAGTGGTCCAATTAAGATTCATTTTGAAAATATTTTTCCTTTAGTATAAAATTTAGCAGTCATTTTGTTACATGAAATCGATAATGAAAAAACACAAGATAAAAGATTATTTTGCTTATTAATCCTGCTATTGAATTACAGATATTTCCTTAAAATAAATCTTCATTAAACAGAATGTCTGCAAATGGCAAGTTTTCACTGCTCAAACACATTCATAGATAATGAATGAATGATTGAATGAATGAATGAATCAATCAATCAATCTATTACCTGGCTTCCACTAAATAGTACTTCACCTTCATTTACCTGGCTTGCCTTGTGTCTCTAATCCAGTTCTTGATTAATGAAAAAATTCTATAGCATTATATAGTTTATATTCTCCACACTCCAGTGGCATTATGTTTTCTAGATGTTCTTTTTTAAACTTCCATTTGTTCATGCCACTGCTCTGTCAATTAATTTAGCCAGTCAGCTTGCTGCAGCCTTTGGTCAATATGGGTGAAAACAATATTGTGAGCTGTTAGGTGGTCAAAATTGACTGTAAATGAATGGAAATTAATGTTATCCAGTTTAATAATAATTGAGGAACAAACACAGGCCCAAATGATATGATTATAGCTGCTTTTAGAAATTAAAAAAAAACAGATCCAAAACCAAAACATGGGGTTCCGTACACATCTCTACTTATTTCCAGAGCTTGCAGACAAGAAGATGTCCTCACAGCATTCTGTAGAAAAACAATACTGTGTCTGGGGTCTAAAAACCAGGAATTGAATGAATTGGGTACGAGTGGATGCAGTTAATATGAAACTATGATCTGACCCTTATGTTGGAGTCTGCAGCTAGTATCTTAAATAACAATAGAGAATATATTGGATTGCAACATATAATTTGCACTCTAGGTTATGTTAAAATGTCTTTGTTTTGTACGACTGTAAGTAAAATAAGGTGTTTTACAGCATAAAAATCAATAATGCATATTCATGGCAAAACATCTTGCATAGGCTCTGGATCCTCCTCCTCTTATGCCCATTCTGCATTCAGGGCAGCAGGAAGTTTGCCCAGTAAATATTTAGTGGTGTAAAGAGGAATTGTCTGTTTTATACACTGGTCTTACCTTAGAGCTTGTGATCATCATTAGAAGCATGTTGGAAAAAAAACATATCTCCAATAACACTAATTATGTTTTACACTGGTTGGCTGGAGATATATCTCTTTTCCTTTAATTAATTATATCAGAGTTAATTTAGTAAATTATGTTGACAAAGCAATCAAAATGCAGATACATTACACTGCTATGTGACACTCAGAATACAGAACAAACATAAAAAACATTCAAGTAGGGAAGAGATGAACAGAGCCAAAGAGAGAGAAGGAAAGTACAGGGGCAGTCTGATCCCCATTATATTCTCTTATTGTATTATATTACTGTATGTGTTCTGCAGCAGGATCTTATTGTATTATATTACTGTATGTGTTCTGCAGCAGGATCTTATTGTATTATATTACTGTATGTGTTCTGCAGCAGGATCTTATTGTATTATATTACTGTATGTGTTCTGCAGCAGGATCTTATTGTATTATATTACTGTATGTGTTCTGCAGCAGGATCTTATTGTATTATATTACTGTATGTGTTCTGCAGCAGGATCTTATTGTATTATATTACTGTATGTGTTCTGCAGCAGGATCTTATTGTATTATATTACTGTATGTGTTCTGCAGCAGGATCTTATTGTATTATATTACTGTATGTGTTCTGCAGCAGGATCTTATTGCATTATATTACTGTATGTGTTCTGCAGCAGGATCTTATTGTATTATATTACTGTATGTGTTCTGCAGCAGGATCTTATTGTATTATATTACTGTATGTGTTCTGCTGCAGGATCTTATTGTATTATATTACTGTATGTGTTCTGCAGCAGGATCTTATTGCATTATATTACTGTATGTGTTCTGCAGCAGGATCTTATTGTATTATATTACTGTATGTGTTCTGCAGCAGGATCTTATTGTATTATATTACTGTATGTGTTCTGCTGCAGGATCTTATTGTATTATATTAAGGTATGTGTTCTGCAGCAGGATCTTATTGTATTATATTACAGTATGTGTTCTGCAGCAGGATCTTATTGTATTATATTACTGTATGTGTTCTGCAGCAGGATCTTATTGTATTATATTACGGTATGTGTTCTGCAGCAGGATCTTATTGTATTATATTACTGTATGTGTTCTGCAGCAGGATCTTAATGTAATATATTACTGTATGTGTTCTGCAGCAGGATCTTATTGTATTATATTACTGTATGTGTTCTGCAGCAGGATCTTATTGTATTATATTACGGTATGTGTTCTGCAGCAGGATCTTATTGTATTATATTACTGTATGTGTTCTGCAGCAGGATCTTATTGTATTATATTACTGTATGTGTTCTGCAGCAGGATCTTATTGTATTATATTACTGTATGTGTTCTGCAGCAGGATCTTATTGTATTATATTACTGTATGTGTTCTGCAGCAGGATCTTATTGTATTATATTACTGTATGTGTTCTGCAGCAGGATCTTATTGTATTATATTACTGTATGTGTTCTGCAGCAGGATCTTATTGCATTATATTACTGTATGTGTTCTGCAGCAGGATCTTATTGTATTATATTACTGTATGTGTTCTGCAGCAGGATCTTATTGTATTATATTACTGTATGTGTTCTGCTGCAGGATCTTATTGTATTATATTAAGGTATGTGTTCTGCAGCAGGATCTTATTGTATTATATTACAGTATGTGTTCTGCAGCAGGATCTTATTGTATTATATTACTGTATGTGTTCTGCAGCAGGATCTTATTGTATTATATTACGGTATGTGTTCTGCAGCAGGATCTTATTGTATTATATTACTGTATGTGTTCTGCAGCAGGATCTTAATGTAATATATTACTGTATGTGTTCTGCAGCAGGATCTTATTGTATTATATTACTGTATTGGTTCTGCAGCAGGATCTTATTGTATTATATTACGGTATGTGTTCTGCAGCAGGATCTTATTGTATTATATTACTGTATGTGTTCTGAGCAGGATCTTATTGTATTATATTACTGTATGTGTTCTGCAGCAGGATCTTATTGTATTATATTACTGTATGTGTTCTGCAGCAGGATCTTATTGTATTATATTACTGTATGTGTTCTGCAGCAGGATCTTATTGTATTATATTACTGTATGTGTTCTGCAGCAGGATCTTATTGTATTATATTACGGAATGTGTTCTTCAGCAGGATCTTATTGTATTATATTACGGTATGTGTTCTGCAGCAGGTTCTTATTGCATTATATTACTGTATGTGTTCTGCAGCAGGTTCTTATTGTATTATATTACTGTATGAGTTCTGCAGCAGGATCTTATTGTATTATATTATTGTATGTGTTCTGCAGCAGGATCTTATTGTATTATATTACTGTATGTGTTCTGCAGCAGGACCTTATTGTATTATATTACTGTATGTGTTCTGTAGCAGGATCTTATTGTATTATATTACTGTATGTGTTCTGCAGCAGGATCTTATTGTGTTATATTACTGTATGTGTTCTGCAGCAGGATCTTATTGTATTATATTACTGTATGTGTTCTGCAGCAGGATCTTATTGTATTATATTACTGTATGTGTTCTGCAGCAGGATCTTATTGTATTATATTACAGTATGTGTTCTGCAGCAGGATCTTATTGTATTATATTACTGTATGTGTTCTGCAGCAGGATCTTATTGTATTATATTACTGTATGTGTTCTACTGCAGGATCTTATTGTATTATATTACTGTATGTGTTCTGCAGCAGGATCTTATTGTATTATATTGCTGTATGTGATCTGCAGCAGGATCTTATTGTATTATATTACGGTATGTGTTCTGCAGCAGGATCTTATTGTATTATATTACAGTATGTGTTCTGCAGCAGGATCTTATTGTATTATATTACTGTATGTGTTCTGCAGCAGGATCTTATTGTATTTTATTACTGTATGTGTTCTGCAGCAGGATCTTATTGTAATATACTACTGTATGTGTTCTGCAGCAGGATCTTATTGTATTATATTACTGTATGTGTTCTGCAGCAGGATCTTATTGTATTATATTACTGTATTTGTTCTGCAGCAGGATCTTATTGTATTATATTACTGTATGTGTTCTGCAGCAGGAACTTATTGTATTATATTACTGTATGTGTTCTGCAGCAGGATCTTATTGTATTATATTACTATATGTGTTCTGCAGCAGAATCTTATTGTATTATATTACGGTATGTGATCTGCAGCAGGATCTTATTGTATTATATTACGGTATGTGTTCTGCAGCAGGATCCTATTGTATTATATTACTGTATGTGTTCTGCAGCAGGATCTTATTGTATTATATTACTGTATGTGTTCTGCAGCAGGATCTTATTGTATTATATTACTGTATGTGTTCTGCAGCAGGATCTTATTGTATTATTTTGCTGTATGTGATCTGCAGCAGGATCTTATTGTATTATATTACGGTATGTGTTCTGCAGCAGGATCTTATTGTATTATATTACAGTATGTGTTCTGCAGCAGGATCTTATTGTATTATATTACTGTATGTTTTCTGCAGCAGGATCTTATTGTATTATATTACTGTATGTGTTCTGCAGGAGGATCTTATTGTAATATACTACTGTATGTGTTCTGCAGCAGGATCTTATTGTATTATATTACTGTATGTGTTCTGCAGCAGGATCTTATTGTATTATATTACTGTATGTGTTCTGCAGCAGGATCTTATTGTATTATATTACTGTATGTGTTCTACTGCAGGATCATATTGTATTATATTACTGTATGTGTTCTGCAGCAGGATCTTATTGTATTATATTGCTGTATGTGATCTGCAGCAGGATCTTATTGTATTATATTACGGTATGTGTTCTGCAGCAGGATCTTATTGTATTATATTACGGTATGTGTTCTGCAGCAGGATCTTATTGTATTATATTACTGTATGTGTTCTGCAGCAGGATCTTATTGTAATATACTACTGTATGTGTTCTGCAGCAGGATCTTATTGTATTATATTACTGTATGTGTTCTGCAGCAGGATCTTATTGTATTATATTACTGTATGTGTTCTGCAGTTGGATCTTATTGTATTATATTACTGTATGTGTTCTGCAGCAGGATCTTATTGTATTATATTACTGTATGTGTTCTGCAGCAGGATCTTATTGTATTATATTACTGTATGTGTTCTGCAGCAGGATCTTATTGTATTATATTACTATATGTGTTCTGCAGCAGGATCTTATTGTATTATATTACGGTATGTGATCTGCAGCAGGATCTTATTGTATTATATTACGGTATGTGTTCTGCAGCATGATCTTATTGTATTATATTACTGTATGTGTTCTGCAGCAGGATCTTAATGTATTATATTACTGTATGTGTTCTGCAGCAGGATCTTATTGTATTATATTACTGTATGTGATCTGCAGCAGGATCTTATTGTATTATATTACTGTATGTGCTCTGCAGCAGGATCTTATTGTATTATATTGCGGTATGTGTTCTGCAGCAGGATCTTATTGTATTATATTACTGTATGTGCTCTGCTGCAGGATCTTATTGTATTATATTACGGTATGTGTTCTACAGCAGGATCTTATTGTATTATATTACTGTATGTGTTCTGCAGCAGGATCTTATTGTATTATATTACTGTATGTGTTCTGCAGCAGGATCTTATTGTATTATATTACTGTATGTATTCTACAGCAGGATCTTATTGTATTATATTACTGTACGTGTTCTGCTGCAGGATCTTATTGTATTATATTACTGTATGTGTTCTGCAGCAGTATCTTATTGTATTATATTACTGTATGTGTTCTGCAGCAGGATCTTATTGTATTATATTACTGTATGTGTTCTGCAGCAGGATCTTATTGTATTATATTACTGTATGTGTTCTGCAGCAGGATCTTATTGTATTATATTACGGTATGTGTTCTGCAGCAGGATCTTATTGTATTATATTACGGTATGTGTTCTGCAGCAGGATCTTATTGTATTATATTACTGTATGTGTTCTGCAGCAGGATCTTATTGTATTATATTACTGTATGTGTTCTGCAGCAGGATCTTATTGTATTATATTACTGTATGTGTTCTGCAGCAGGATCTTATTGTATTATATTACTGTATGTGTTCTGCAGCAGGATGTTATTTTATTATATTACGGTATGTGTTCTGCAGCAGGATCGTATTGTATTATATTACTGTATGTGTTCTGCAGCAGGATCTTATTGTATTATATTACTGTATGTGTTCTGCAGCAGGATCTTATTGTATTATATTACTGTATGTGTTCTGCA
This sequence comes from Taudactylus pleione, assembly GCA_031769625.1. Lineage (NCBI taxonomy): Eukaryota > Metazoa > Chordata > Amphibia > Anura > Myobatrachidae > Taudactylus > Taudactylus pleione. The sequence continues at coordinate 883,758 of JAUIMM010000875.1, forward strand.
GCAGGATCTTATTGTATTATATTACTGTATGTGTTCTGCAGCAGGATCTTATTGTATTATATTACTGCATGTGTTCTGCAGCAGGATCTTATTGTATTATATTCCTGTATGTGTTCTGCAGCAGGATCTTATTGTATTATATTACTGTATGTGTTCTGCAGCAGGATCTTATTGTATTATATTACTGTATGTGTTCTGCAGCAGGATCTTATTGTATTATATTACTGTATGTGTTCTGCAGCAGGATCTTATTGTATTATATTACTGTATGTGTTCTGCTGCAGGATCTTATTGTATTATATTAAGGTATGTGTTCTGCAGCAGGATCTTATTGTATTATATTACAGTATGTGTTCTGCAGCAGGATCTTATTGTATTATATTACTGTATGTGTTCTGCAGCAGGATCTTATTGTATTATATTACGGTATGTGTTCTGCAGCAGGATCTTATTGTATTATATTACTGTATGTGTTCTGCAGCAGGATCTTAATGTAATATATTACTATATGTGTTCTGCAGCAGGATCTTATTGTATTATATTACTGTATTGGTTCTGCAGCAGGATCTTATTGTATTATATTACGGTATGTGTTCTGCAGCAGGATCTTATTGTATTATATTACTGTATGTGTTCTGAGCAGGATCTTATTGTATTATATTACTGTATGTGTTCTGCAGCAGGATCTTATTGTATTATATTACTGTATGTGTTCTGCAGCAGGATCTTATTGTATTATATTACTGTATGTGTTCTGCAGCAGGATCTTATTGTATTATATTACTGTATGTGTTCTGCAGCAGGATCTTATTGTATTATATTACGGTATGTGTTCTTCAGCAGGATCTTATTGTATTATATTACGGTATGTGTTCTGCAGCAGGTTCTTATTGCATTATATTACTGTATGTGTTCTGCAGCAGTATCTTATTGTATTATATTACTGTATGAGTTCTGCAGCAGGATCTTATTGTATTATATTATTGTATGTGTTCTGCAGCAGGATCTTATTGTATTATATTACTGTATGTGTTCTGCAGCAGGACCTTATTGTATTATATTACTGTATGTGTTCTGCAGCAGGATCTTATTGTATTATATTACTGTATGTGTTCTGCAGCAGGATCTTATTGTGTTATATTACTGTATGTGTTCTGCAGCAGGATCTTATTGTATTATATTACTGTATGTGTTCAGCAGCAGGATCTTATTGTATTATATTACTGTATGTGTTCTGCAGCAGGATCTTATTGTATTATATTACAGTATGTGTTCTGCAGCAGGATCTTATTGTATTATATTACTGTATGTGTTCTGCAGCAGGATCTTATTGTATTATATTACTGTATGTGTTCTACTGCAGGATCTTATTGTATTATATTACTGTATGTGTTCTGCAGCAGGATCTTATTGTATTATATTGCTGTATGTGATCTGCAGCAGGATCTTATTGTATTATATTACGGTATGTGTTCTGCAGCAGGATCTTATTGTATTATATTACAGTATGTGTTCTGCAGCAGGATCTTATTGTATTATATTACTGTATGTGTTCTGCAGCAGGATCTTATTGTATTTTATTACTGTATGTGTTCTGCAGCAGGATCTTATTGTAATATACTACTGTATGTGTTCTGCAGCAGGATCTTATTGTATTATATTACTGTATGTGTTCTGCAGCAGGATCTTATTGTATTATATTACTGTATTTGTTCTGCAGCAGGATCTTATTGTATTATATTACTGTATGTGTTCTGCAGCAGGAACTTATTGTATTATATTACTGTATGTGTTCTGCAGCAGGATCTTATTGTATTATATTACTATATGTGTTCTGCAGCAGAATCTTATTGTATTATATTACGGTATGTGATCTGCAGCAGGATCTTATTGTATTATATTACGGTATGTGTTCTGCAGCAGGATCCTATTGTATTATATTACTGTATGTGTTCTGCAGCAGGATCTTATTGTATTATATTACTGTATGTGTTCTGCAGCAGGATCTTATTGTATTATATTACTGTATGTGTTCTGCAGCAGGATCTTATTGTATTATATTGCTGTATGTGATCTGCAGCAGGATCTTATTGTATTATATTACGGTATGTGTTCTGCAGCAGGATCTTATTGTATTATATTACAGTATGTGTTCTGCAGCAGGATCTTATTGTATTATATTACTGTATGTTTTCTGCAGCAGGATCTTATTGTATTATATTACTGTATGTGTTCTGCAGGAGGATCTTATTGTAATATACTACTGTATGTGTTCTGCAGCAGGATCTTATTGTATTATATTACTGTATGTGTTCTGCAGCAGGATCTTATTGTATTATATTACTGTATGTGTTCTGCAGCAGGATCTTATTGTATTATATTACTGTATGTGTTCTACTGCAGGATCATATTGTATTATATTACTGTATGTGTTCTGCAGCAGGATCTTATTGTATTATATTGCTGTATGTGATCTGCAGCAGGATGTTATTGTATTATATTACGGTATGTGTTCTGCAGCAGGATCTTATTGTATTATATTACAGTATGTGTTCTGCAGCAGGATCTTATTGTATTATATTACTGTATGTGTTCTGCAGCAGGATCTTATTGTAATATACTACTGTATGTGTTCTGCAGCAGGATCTTATTGTATTATATTACTGTATGTGTTCTGCAGCAGGATCTTATTGTATTATATTACTGTATGTGTTCTGCAGTTGGATCTTATTGTATTATATTACTGTATGTGTTCTGCAGCAGGATCTTATTGTATTATATTACTGTATGTGTTCTGCAGCAGGATCTTATTGTATTATATTACTATATGTGTTCTGCAGCAGGATCTTATTGTATTATATTACGGTATGTGATCTGCAGCAGGATCTTATTGTATTATATTACGGTATGTGTTCTGCAGCATGATCTTATTGTATTATATTACTGTATGTGTTCTGCAGCAGGATCTTAATGTATTATATTACTGTATGTGTTCTGCAGCAGGATCTTATTGTATTATATTACTGTATGTGATCTGCAGCAGGATCTTATTGTATTATATTACTGTATGTGCTCTGCAGCAGGATCTTATTGTATTATATTGCAGTATGTGTTCTGCAGCAGGATCTTATTGTATTATATTACTGTATGTGCTCTGCTGCAGGATCTTATTGTATTATATTACGGTATGTGTTCTACAGCAGGATCTTATTGTATTATATTACTGTATGTGTTCTGCAGCAGGATCTTATTGTATTATATTACTGTATGTGTTCTGCAGCAGGATCTTATTGTATTATATTACTGTATGTATTCTACAGCAGGATCTTATTGTATTATATTACTGTACGTGTTCTGCTGCAGGATCTTATTGTATTATATTACTGTATGTGTTCTGCAGCAGTATCTTATTGTATTATATTACTGTATGTGTTCTGCAGCAGGATCTTATTGTATTATATTACTGTATGTGTTCTGCAGCAGGATCTTATTGTATTATATTACTGTATGTGTTCTGCAGCAGGATCTTATTGTATTATATTACGGTATGTGTTCTGCAGCAGGATCTTATTGTATTATATTACGGTATGTGTTCTGCAGCAGGATCTTATTGTATTATATTACTGTATGTGTTCTGCAGCAGGATCTTATTGTATTATATTACTGTATGTGTTCTGCAGCAGGATCTTATTGTATTATATTACTGTATGTGTTCTGCAGCAGGATCTTATTGTATTATATTACTGTATGTGTTCTGCAGCAGGATGTTATTTTATTATATTACTGTAAGTTTTCTGCAGCAGGATCGTATTGTATTATATTACTGTATGTGTTCTGCAGCAGGATCTTATTGTATTATATTACTGTATGTGTTCTGCAGCAGGATCTTATTGTATTATATTACTGTATGTGTTCTGCAGCAGGATCTTATTGTATTATATTACTGTATGTGTTCTGCAGCAGGATCTTATTGTATTATATTACTGCATGTGTTCTGCAGCAGGATCTTATTGTATTATATTCCTGTATGTGTTCTGCAGCAGGATCTTATTGTATTATATTACTGTATGTGTTCTGCAGCAGGATCTTATTGTATTATATTACTGTATGTGTTCTGCAGCAGGATCTTATTGTATTATATTACTGTATGTGTTCTGCAGCAGGATCTTATTGTATTATATTACGGTATGTGTTCTGCAGCAGGATCTTATTGTATTATATTACTGTATGTGTTCTGCAGCAGGATCTTATTGTATTATATTACTGTATGTGTTCTGCAGCAGGATCTCATTGTATTATATTACTGTATGAGTTCTGCAGCAGGATCTTATTGTATTATATTACTGTATATGTTCTGCAGCAGGATCTTATTGTATTATATTACTGTATGTGATCTGCAGCAGGATCTTATTGTATTATATTACTGTATGTGTTCTGCAGGATGATCTTATTGTATTATATTACTGTATGTGTTCTGCAGCAGGATCTTATTGTATTATATTACTGTATGTGTTCTGCAGCAGGATCTTATTGTATTATATTACTGTATGTGTTCTACAGCAGGATCTTATTGTATTATATTACTGTATGTGTTCTGCTGCAGGATCTTATTGTATTATATTACTGTATGTGTTCTGCAGCAGGATCTTATTGTATTATATTACTGTATGTGTTCTGCAGCAGGATCTTATTGTATTATATTACTGTATGTGTTCTGCAGCAGGATCTTATTGTATTATATTACTGTATGTGTTCTGCAGCAGGATCTTATTGTATTATATTACGGTATGTGTTCTGCAGCAGGATCTTATTGTATTATATTACAGTATGTGTTCTGCAGCAGGATCTTATTGTATTATATTACTGTATGTGTTCTGCAGCAGGATCTTATTGTATTATATTACTGTATGTGTTCTGCAGCAGGATCTTATTGTATTATATTACTGGATGTGTTCTGCAGCAGGATCTTATTGTATTATATTACTGGATGTGTTCTGCAGCAGGATCTTATTGTATTATATTACTGTATGTGTTCTGCAGCAGGATCTTATTGTATTATATCACTGTATGTGTTCTGCAGCAGGATCTTATTGTATTATATTACTGTATGTGTTCTGCAGCAGGATCTTATTGCATTATATTACTGTATGTGTTCTGCAGCAGGATCTTATTGTATTATGTTACTGTATGTGTTCTGCAGCAGGATCTTATTGTATTATATTACTGTATGTGTTCTGCAGCAGGATCTTATTGTATTATATTATGGTATGTGTTCTGCAGCAGGATCTTATTGTATTATATTACAGTATGTGTTCTGCAGCAGGATCTTATTGTATTATATTACGGTATGTGTTCTGCAGCAGGATCTTATTGTATTATATAACGGTATGTGCTCTGCAGCAGGATCTTATTGTATTATATTACTGTATGTGTTCTGCAGCAGGATCTTAATGTATTATATTACTGTATGTGTTCTGCAGCTGGATCTTATTGTATTATATTACTGTATGTGTTCTGCAGCAGGATCTTATTGTATTATATTAAAGGTATGTGTTCTGCAGCAGGATCTTATTGTATTATATTACTGTATGTGTTCTGCAGCAGGATCTTATTGTACTATATTGCTGTATGTGATCTGCAGCAGGATCTTATTGTATTATATTACGGTATGTGTTCTGCAGCAGGATCTTATTGTATTATATTACTGTATGTGTTCTGCAGCAGGATCTTATTGTATTATATTACAGTATGTGTTCTGCAGCAGGATCTTATTGTATTATATTACTGTATGTGTTCTGCAGCAGGATCTTATTGTATTATATTACTGTATGTGTTCTGCAGCAGGTTCTTATTGCATTATATTACTGTATGTGTTCTGCAGCAGGATCTTATTGTATTATATTACTGTATGAGTTCTGCAGCAGGATCTTATTGTATTATATTACTGTATGTGTTCTGCAGCAGGATCTTATTGTACTATATTGCTGTATGTGATCTGCAGCAGGATCTTATTGTATTATATTACGGTATGTGTTCTGCAGCAGGATCTTATTGTATTATATTACTGTATGTGTTCTGCAGCAGGATCTTATTGTATTATATTACTGTATGTGTTCTGCAGCAGGATCTTATTGTATTATATTACTGTATGTGATCTGCAGCAGGATCTTATTGTATTATATTACTGTATGTGCTCTGCAGCAGGATCTTATTGTATTATATTGCGGTATGTGTTCTGCAGCAGGATCTTATTGTATTATATTACTGTATGTGTTCTGCTGCAGGATCTTATTGTATTATATTACTGTATGTGTTCTGCAGCAGGATCTTATTGTATTATATTACTGTATGTGTTCTGCAGCAGGATCTTATTGTATTATATTACGGTATGTGTTCTGCAGCAGGATCTTATTGTATTATATTACTGTATGTGTTCTGCAGCAGGATCTTATTGTATTATATTACGGTATGTGTTCTGCAGCAGGATCTTATTGTATTATATTACTGTATGTGTTCTGCAGCAGGATCTTATTGTATTATATTACTGTATGTGTTCTGCAGCAGGATCTTATTGTATTATATTACTGTATGTGTTCTGCAGCAGGATCTTATTGTGTTATATTACTGTATGTGTTCTGCAGCAGGATCTTATTGTATTATATTACTGTATGTGTTCTGCAGCAGGATCTTATTGTATTATATTACAGTATGTGTTCTGCAGCAGGATCTTATCGTATTATATTACTGTATGTGTTCTGCAGCAGGATCTTATTGTATTATATTACTGTATGTGTTCTGCAGCAGGATCTTATTGTAATATACTACTGTATGTGTTCTGCAGCAGGATCTTATTGTATTATATTACTGTATGTGTTCTGCAGCAGGATCTTATTGTATTATATTACTGTATGTGATCTGCAGCAGGATCTTATTGTATTATATTACTGTATGTGCTCTGCAGCAGGATCTTATTGTTTTATATTGCGGTATGCGTTCTGCAACAGGATCTTATTGTATTATATTACTGTATGTGTTCTACTGCAGGATCTTATTGTATTATATTACTGTATGTGTTCTGCAGCAGGATCTTATTGTATTATATTGCTGTATGTGATCTGCAGCAGGATCTTATTGTATTATATTACGGTATGTGTTCTGCAGCAGGATCTTATTGTATTATATTACTGTATGTGTTCTGCAGTAGGATCTTTTTGTATTATATTACTGTATGTGTTCTGCAGCAGGATCTTATTGTAATATACTACTGTATGTGTTCTGCAGCAGGATCTTATTGTATTATATTACTGTATGTGTTCTGCAGCAGGATCTTATTGTATTATATTACTGTATGTGTTCTGCAGCAGGATCTTATTGTATTATATTACTGTATGTGTTCTGCAGCAGGATCTTATTGTATTATATTACTGCATGTGTTCTGCAGCAGGATCTATTTGTATTATATTACGGTATGTGTTCTGCAGCAGGATCTTATTGAATTATATTACTGTAAGTGTTCTGCAGCAGGATCTTATTGTATTATATTACTGTATGTGTTCTGCAGCAGGATCTTATTGTATTATATTACTGTATGTGTTCTGCAGCAGGATCTTATTGTATTATATTACTGTATGTGATCTGCAGCAGGATCTTATTGTATTATATTACTGTATGTGCTCTGCAGCAGGATCTTATTGTTTTATATTGCGGTATGTGTTCTGCAACAGGATCTTATTGTATTATATTACTGTATGTGTTCTACTGCAGGATCTTATTGTATTATATTACTGTATGTGTTCTGCAGCAGGATCTTATTGTATTATATTGCTGTATGTGATCTGCAGCAGGATCTTATTGTATTATATTACGGTATGTGTTCTGCAGCAGGATCTTATTGTATTATATTACTGTATGTGTTCTGCAGTAGGATCTTTTTGTATTATATTACTGTATGTGTTCTGCAGCAGGATCTTATTGTAATATACTACTGTATGTGTTCTGCAGCAGGATCTTATTGTATTATATTACTGTATGTGTTCTGCAGCAGGATCTTATTGTATTATATTACTGTATGTGTTCTGCAGCAGGATCTTATTGTATTATATTACTGTATGTGTTCTGCAGCAGGATCTTATTGTATTATATTACTGTATGTGTTCTGCAGCAGGATCTTATTGTATTATATTACTGCATGTGTTCTGCAGCAGGATCTATTTGTATTATATTACGGTATGTGTTCTGCAGCAGGATCTTATTGAATTATATTACTGTAAGTGTTCTGCAGCAGGATCTTATTGTATTATATTACTGTATGTGTTCTGCAGCAGGATCTTATTGTATTATATTACTGTATGTGTTCTGCAGCAGGATCTTATTGTATTATATTACTGTATGTGTTCTGCAGCAGGATCTTATTGTATTATATTACTGTATGAGTTCTGCAGCAGGATCTTATTGTATTATATTACTGTATATGTTCTGCAGCAGGATCTTATTGTATTATATTACTGTATGTGATCTGCAGCAGGATCTTATTGTATTATATTACTGGATGTGTTCTGCAGCAGGATCTTATTGTATTATATTACTGTATGTGTTCTGCAGCAGGATCTTATTGTATTATATTACTGTATGTGTTCTGCAGCAGGATCTTATTGTATTATATTACTGTATGTGTTCTGCAGCAGGATCTTATTGTATTATATTACTGTATGTGTTCTGCAGCAGGATCTTATTGTATTATATTACGGTATGTGTTCTGCAGCAGGATCTTATTGTATTATATTACGGTATGTGTTCTGCAGCAGGTTCTTATTGCATTATATTACTGTATTGGTTCTGCAGCAGGATCTTATTGTATTATATTACTGTATGAGTTCTGCAGCAGGATCTTATTGTATTATATTACTGTATGTGTTCTGCAGCAGGATCTTATTGTACTATATTGCTGTATGTGATCTGCAGCAGTATCTTATTGTATTATATTACGGTATGTGTTCTGCAGCAGGATCTTATTGTATTATATTACTGTATGTGTTCTGCAGCAGGATCTTATTGTATTATATTACAGTATGTGTTCTGCTGCAGGATCTTATTGTATTATATTACTGTATGTGTTCTGCAGCAGGATCTTATTGTATTATATTACTGTATGTGTTCTGCAGCAGGATCTTATTGTATTATATTACTGTATGTGTTCTGCAGCAGGATCTTATTGTACTATATTGCTGTATGTGATCTGCAGCAGTATCTTATTGTATTATATTACGGTATGTGTTCTGCAGCAGGATCTTATTGTATTATATTACTGTATGTGTTCTGCAGCAGGATCTTATTGTATTATATTACTGTATGTGTTCTGCAGCAGGATCTTATTGTATTATATTACTGTATGTGTTCTGCAGCAGGATCTTATTGTATTATATTACTGTATGTGTTCTGCAGCAGGATCTTATTGTATTATATTACTGTATGTGTTCTGCAGCAGGATCTTATTGTATTATATTGCTGTATGTGTTCTGCAGCAGGATCTTATTGTATTATATTACTGTATGTGTTCTGCAGCAGGATCTTATTGTATTATATTACTGTATGTGTTCTGCAGCAGGATCTTATTGTATTATATTACGGTATGTGTTCTGCAGCAGGATCTTATTGTATTATATTACTGTATGTGCTCTGCAGCAGGATCTTATTGTATTATATTGCGGTATGTGTTCTGCAGCAGGATCTTATTGTATTATATTACTGTATGTGTTCTGCTGCAGGATCTTATTGTATTATATTACTGTATGTGTTCTGCAGCAGGATCTTATTGTATTATATTACTGTATGTGTTCTGCAGCAGGATCTTATTGTGTTATATTACTGTATGTGTTCTGCAGCAGGATCTTATTGTATTATATTACTGTATGTGTTCTGCAGCAGGATCTTATTGTATTATATTACTGTATATGATCTGCAGCAGGATCTTATTGTATTATATTACTGTATGTGCTCTGCAGCAGGATCTTATTGTTTTATATTGCGGTATGTGTTCTGCAACAGGATCTTATTGTATTATATTACTGTATGTGTTCTACTGCAGGATCTTATTGTATTATATTACTGTATGTGTTCTGCAGCAGGATCTTATTGTATTATATTGCTGTATGTGATCTGCAGCAGGATCTTATTGTATTATATTACGGTATGTGTTCTGCAGCAGGATCTTATTGTATTATATTACTGTATGTGTTCTGCAGTAGGATCTTTTTGTATTATATTACTGTATGTGTTCTGCAGCAGGATCTTATTGTAATATATTACTGTATGTGTTCTGCAGCAGGATCTTATTGTATTATATTACTGTATGTGTTCTGCAGCAGGATCTTATTGTATTATATTACTGTATGTGTTCTGCAGCAGGATCTTATTGTATTATATTACTGTATGTGTTCTGCAGCAGGATCTTATTGTATTATATTACTGTATGTGTTCTGCAGCAGGATCTTATTGTATTATATTACAGTATGTGTTCTGCAGCAGGATCTTATTGTATTATATTACTGTATGTGTTCTGCAGCAGGATCTTATTGTATTATATTACTGTATGTGTTCTGCAGCAGGATCTTATTGTAATATACTACTGTATGTGTTCTGCAGCAGGATCTTATTGTATTATATTACTGTATGTGTTCTGCAGCAGGATCTTATTGTATTATATTACTGTATGTGATCTGCAGCAGGATCTTATTGTATTATATTACTGTATGTGCTCTGCAGCAGGATCTTATTGTTTTATATTGCGGTATGCGTTCTGCAACAGGATCTTATTGTATTATATTACTGTATGTGTTCTACTGCAGGATCTTATTGTATTATATTACTGTATGTGTTCTGCAGCAGGATCTTATTGTATTATATTGCTGTATGTGATCTGCAGCAGGATCTTATTGTATTATAATACGGTATGTGTTCTGCAGCAGGATCTTATTGTATTATATTACTGTATGTGTTCTGCAGTAGGATCTTTTTGTATTATATTACTGTATGTGTTCTGCAGCAGGATCTTATTGTAATATACTACTGTATGTGTTCTGCAGCAGGATCTTATTGTATTATATTACTGTATGTGTTCTGCAGCAGGATCTTATTGTATTATATTACTGTATGTGTTCTGCAGCAGGATCTTATTGTATTATATTACTGTATGTGTTCTGCAGCAGGATCTTATTGTATTATATTACTGCATGTGTTCTGCAGCAGGATCTATTTGTATTATATTACGGTATGTGTTCTGCAGCAGGATCTTATTGAATTATATTACTGTAAGTGTTCTGCAGCAGGATCTTATTGTATTATATTACTGTATGTGTTCTGCAGCAGGATCTTATTGTACTATATTGCTGTATGTGATCTGCAGCAGTATCTTATTGTATTATATTATGGTATGTGTTCTGCAGCAGGATCTTATTGTATTATATTACTGTATGTGTTCTGCAGCAGGATCTTATTGTATTATATTACAGTATGTGTTCTGCTGCAGGATCTTATTGTATTATATTACTGTATGTGTTCTGCAGCAGGATCTTATTGTATTATATTACTGTATGTGTTCTGCAGCAGGATCTTATTGTATTATATTACTGTATGTGTTCTGCAGCAGGATCTTATTGTACTATATTGCTGTATGTGATCTGCAGCAGTATCTTATTGTATTATATTACGGTATGTGTTCTGCAGCAGGATCTTATTGTATTATATTACTGTATGTGTTCTGCAGCAGGATCTTATTGTATTATATTACAGTATGTGTTCTGCTGAAGGATCTTATTGTATTATATTACTGTATGTGTTCTGCAGCAGGATCTTATTGTATTATATTACTGTATGTGTTCTGCAGCAGGATCTTATTGTATTATATTACTGTATGTGTTCTGCAGCAGGATCTTATTGTATTATATTACTGTATGTGTTCTGCAGCAGGATCTTATTGTATTATATTACTGTATGTGTTCTGCAGCAGGATCTTATTGTGTTATATTACTGTATGTGTTCTGCAGCAGGATCTTATTGTATTATATTACTGTATGTGTTCTGCAGCAGGATCTTATTGTATTATATTACAGTATGTGTTCTGCAGCAGGATCTTATTGTATTATATTACTGTATGTGTTCTGCAGCAGGATCTTATTGTATTATATTACTGTATGTGTTCTGCAGCAGGATCTTATTGTAATATACTACTGTATGTGTTCTGCAGCAGGATCTTATTGTATTATATTACTGTATGTGTTCTGCAGCAGGATCTTATTGTATTATATTACTGTATGTGCTCTGCAGCAGGATCTTATTGTTTTATATTGCGGTATGCGTTCTGCAACAGGATCTTATTGTATTATATTACTGTATGTGTTCTACTGCAGGATCTTATTGTATTATATTACTGTATGTGTTCTGCAGCAGGATCTTATTGTATTATATTGCTGTATGTGATCTGCAGCAGGATCTTATTGTATTATATTACGGTATGTGTTCTGCAGCAGGATCTTATTGTATTATATTACTGTATGTGTTCTGCAGTAGGATCTTTTTGTATTATATTACTGTATGTGTTCTGCAGCAGGATCTTATTGTAATATACTACTGTATGTGTTCTGCAGCAGGATCTTATTGTATTATATTACTGTATGTGTTCTGCAGCAGGATCTTATTGTATTATATTACTGTATGTGTTCTGCAGCAGGATCTTATTGTATTATATTACTGTATGTTTTCTGCAGCAGGATCTTATTGTATTATATTACTGCATGTGTTCTGCAGCAGGATCTATTTGTATTATATTACGGTATGTGTTCTGCAGCAGGATCTTATTGAATTATATTACTGTAAGTGTTCTGCAGCAGGATCTTATTGTATTATATTACTGTATGTGTTCTGCAGCAGGATCTTATTGTATTATATTACTGTATGTGTTCTGCAGCAGGATCTTATTGTATTATATTACTGTATGTGATCTGCAGCAGGATCTTATTGTATTATATTACTGTATGTGCTCTGCAGCAGGATCTTATTGTTTTATATTGCAGTATGTGTTCTGCAACAGGATCTTATTGTATTATATTACTGTATGTGTTCTACTGCAGGATCTTATTGTATTATATTACTGTATGTGTTCTGCAGCAGGATCTTATTGTATTATATTGCTGTATGTGATCTGCAGCAGGATCTTATTGTATTATATTACGGTATGTGTTCTGCAGCAGGATCTTATTGTATTATATTACTGTATGTGTTCTGCAGTAGGATCTTTTTGTATTATATTACTGTATGTGTTCTGCAGCAGGATCTTATTGTAATATACTACTGTATGTGTTCTGCAGCAGGATCTTATTGTATTATATTACTGTATGTGTTCTGCAGTAGGATCTTATTGTATTATATTACTGTATGTGTTCTGCAGCAGGATCTTATTGTATTATATTACTGTATGTGTTCTGCAGCAGGATCTTATTGTATTATATTACTGTATGTGTTCTGCAGCAGGATCTTATTGTATTATATTACTGCATGTGTTCTGCAGCAGGATCTATTTGTATTATATTACGGTATGTGTTCTGCAGCAGGATCTTATTGAATTATATTACTGTAAGTGTTCTGCAGCAGGATCTTATTGTATTATATTACTGTATGTGTTCTGCAGCAGGATCTTATTGTATTATATTACTGTATGTGTTCTGCAGCAGGATCTTATTGTATTATATTACTGTATGTGTTCTGCTGCAGGATCTTATTGTATTATATTACTGTATGAGTTCTGCAGCAGGATCTTATTGTATTATATTACTGTATATGTTCTGCAGCAGGATCTTATTGTATTATATTAATGTATGTGATCTGCAGCAGGATCTTATTGTATTATATTACTGGATGTGTTCTGCAGCAGGATCTTATTGTATTATATTACTGTATGTGTTCTGCAGCAGGATCTTATTGTATTATATTACTGTATGTGTTCTGCAGCAGGATCTTATTGTATTATATTACTGTATGTGTTCTGCAGCAGGATCTTATTGTATTATATTACGGTATGTGTTCTGCAGCAGGATCTTATTGTATTATATTACGGTATGTGTTCTGCAGCAGGTTCTTATTGCATTATATTACTGTATTGGTTCTGCAGCAGGATCTTATTGTATTATATTACTGTATGAGTTCTGCAGCAGGATCTTATTGTATTATATTACTGTATGTGTTCTGCAGCAGGATCTTATTGTACTATATTGCTGTATGTGATCTGCAGCAGTATCTTATTGTATTATATGTATCTTATTGTACTTAATATTACGGTATGTGTTCTGCAGCAGGATCTTATTGTATTATATTACTGTATGTGTTCTGCAGCAGGATCTTATTGTATTATATTACTGTATGTGTTCTGCAGCAGGATCTTATTGTATTATATTACTGTATGTGTTCTGCAGCAGGATCTTATTGTACTATATTGCTGTATGTGATCTGCAGCAGTATCTTATTGTATTATATTACGGTATGTGTTCTGCAGCAGGATCTTATTGTATTATATTACTGTATGTGTTCTGCAGCAGGATCTTATTGTATTATATTACAGTATGTGTTCTGCTGCAGGATCTTATTGTATTATATTACTGTCTGTGTTCTGCAGCAGGATCTTATTGTATTATATTACTGTATGTGTTCTGCAGCAGGATCTTATTGTATTATATTACGGTATGTGTTCTGCAGCAGGATCTTATTGTATTATATTACTGTATGTGTTCTGCAGCAGGATCTTATTGTATTATATTGCTGTATGTGTTCTGCAGCAGGATCTTATTGTATTATATTACTGTATGTGTTCTGCAGCAGGATCTTATTGTATTATATTACTGTATGTGTTCTGCAGCAGGATCTTATTGTATTATATTACTGTATGTGTTCTGCAGCAGGATCTTATTGTGTTATATTACTGTATGTGTTCTGCAGCAGGATCTTATTGTATTATATTACTGTATGTGTTCTGCAGCAGGATCTTATTGTATTATATTACTGTATATGATCTGCAGCAGGATCTTATTGTATTATATTACTGTATGTGCTCTGCAGCAGGATCTTATTGTTTTATATTGCGGTATGTGTTCTGCAACAGGATCTTATTGTATTATATTACTGTATGTGTTCTACTGCAGGATCTTATTGTATTATATTACTGTATGTGTTCTGCAGCAGGATCTTATTGTATTATATTGCTGTATGTGATCTGCAGCAGGATCTTATTGTATTATATTACGGTATGTGTTCTGCAGCAGGATCTTATTGTATTATATACTGTATGTGTTCTGCAGTAGGATCTTTTTGTATTATATTACTGTATGTGTTCTGCAGCAGGATCTTATTGTAATATACTACTGTATGTGTTCTGCAGCAGGATCTTATTGTATTATATTACTGTATGTGTTCTGCAGCAGGATCTTATTGTATTATATTACTGTATGTGTTCTGCAGCAGGATCTTATTGTATTATATTACTGTATGTGTTCTGCAGCAGGATCTTATTGTATTATATTACTGTATGTGTTCTGCAGCAGGATCTTATTGTATTATATTACTGCATGTGTTCTGCAGCAGGATCTATTTGTATTATATTACGGTATGTGTTCTGCAGCAGGATCTTATTGAATTATATTACTGTAAGTGTTCTGCAGCAGGATCTTATTGTATTATATTACTGTATGTGTTCTGCAGCAGGATCTTATTGTATTATATTACTGTATGTGTTCTGCAGCAGGATCTTATTGTATTATATTACTGTATGTGTTCTGCAGCAGGATCTTATTGTATTATATTACTGTATGAGTTCTGCAGCAGGATCTTATTGTATTATATTACTGTATATGTTCTGCAGCAGGATCTTATTGTATTATATTACTGTATGTGATCTGCAGCAGGATCTTATTGTATTATATTACTGGATGTGTTCTGCAGCAGGATCTTATTGTATTATATTACTGTATGTGTTCTGCAGCAGGATCTTATTGTATTATATTACTGTATGTGTTCTGCAGCAGGATCTTATTGTATTATATTACTGTATGTGTTCTGCAGCAGGATCTTATTGTATTATATTACGGTATGTGTTCTGCAGCAGGATCTTATTGTATTATATTACGGTATGTGTTCTGCAGCAAGGTTCTTATTGCATTATATTACTGTATTGGTTCTGCAGCAGGATCTTATTGTATTATATTACTGTATGAGTCTGCAGCAGGATCTTATTGTATTATATTACTGTATGTGTTCTGCAGCAGGATCTTATTGTACTATATTGCTGTATGTGATCTGCAGCAGTATCTTATTGTATTATATTATGGTATGTGTTCTGCAGCAGGATCTTATTGTATTATATTACTGTATGTGTTCTGCAGCAGGATCTTATTGTATTATATTACAGTATGTGTTCTGCTGCAGGATCTTATTGTATTATATTACTGTATGTGTTCTGCAGCAGGATCTTATTGTATTATATTACTGTATGTGTTCTGCAGCAGGATCTTATTTTATTATATTACTGTATGTGTTCTGCAGCAGGATCTTATTGTACTATATTGCTGTATGTGATCTGCAGCAGTATCTTATTGTATTATATTACGGTATGTGTTCTGCAGCAGGATCTTATTGTATTATATTACTGTATGTGTTCTGCAGCAGGATCTTATTGTATTATATTACAGTATGTGTTCTGCTGCAGGATCTTATTGTATTATATTACTGTATGTGTTCTGCAGCAGGATCTTATTGTATTATATTACTGTATGTGTTCTGCAGCAGGATCTTATTGTATTATATTACTGTATGTGTTCTGCAGCAGGATCTTATTGTATTATATTACTGTATGTGTTCTGCAGCAGGATCTTATTGTATTATATTGCTGTATGTGTTCTGCAGCAGGATCTTATTGTATTATATTACTGTATGTGTTCTGCAGCAGGATCTTATTGTATTATATTACTGTATGTGTTCTGCAGCAGGATCTTATTGTATTATATTACGGTATGTGTTCTGCAGCAGGATCTTATTGTATTATATTACTGTATGTGTTCTGCAGCAGGATCTTATTGTATTATATTACTGTATGTGCTCTGCAGCAGGATCTTATTGTTTTATATTGCGGTATGCGTTCTGCAACAGGATCTTATTGTATTATATTACTGTATGTGTTCTACTGCAGGATCTTATTGTATTATATTACTGTATGTGTTCTGCAGCAGGATCTTATTGTATTATATTGCTGTATGTGATCTGCAGCAGGATCTTATTGTATTATATTACGGTATGTGTTCTGCAGCAGGATCTTATTGTATTATATTACTGTATGTGTTCTGCAGTAGGATCTTTTTGTATTATATTACTGTATGTGTTCTGCAGCAGGATCTTATTGTAATATACTACTGTATGTGTTCTGCAGCAGGATCTTATTGTATTATATTACTGTATGTGTTCTGCAGCAGGATCTTATTGTATTATATTACTGTATGTGTTCTGCAGCAGGATCTTATTGTATTATATTACTGTATGTTTTCTGCAGCAGGATCTTATTGTATTATATTACTGCATGTGTTCTGCAGCAGGATCTATTTGTATTATATTACGGTATGTGTTCTGCAGCAGGATCTTATTGAATTATATTACTGTAAGTGTTCTGCAGCAGGATCTTATTGTATTATATTACTGTATGTGTTCTGCAGCAGGATCTTATTGTATTATATTACTGTATGTGTTCTGCAGCAGGATCTTATTGTATTATATTACTGTATGTGATCTGCAGCAGGATCTTATTGTATTATATTACTGTATGTGCTCTGCAGCAGGATCTTATTGTTTTATATTGCAGTATGTGTTCTGCAACAGGATCTTATTGTATTATATTACTGTATGTGTTCTACTGCAGGATCTTATTGTATTATATTACTGTATGTGTTCTGCAGCAGGATCTTATTGTATTATATTGCTGTATGTGATCTGCAGCAGGATCTTATTGTATTATATTACGGTATGTGTTCTGCAGCAGGATCTTATTGTATTATATTACTGTATGTGTTCTGCAGTAGGATCTTTTTGTATTATATTACTGTATGTTTCTGCAGCAGGATCTTATTGTAATATACTACTGTATGTGTTCTGCAGCAGGATCTTATTGTATTATATTACTGTATGTGTTCTGCAGTAGGATCTTATTGTATTATATTACTGTATGTGTTCTGCAGCAGGATCTTATTGTATTATATTACTGTATGTGTTCTGCAGCAGGATCTTATTGTATTATATTACTGTATGTGTTCTGCAGCAGGATCTTATTGTATTATATTACTGCATGTGTTCTGCAGCAGGATCTATTTGTATTATATTACGGTATGTGTTCTGCAGCAGGATCTTATTGAATTATATTACTGTAAGTGTTCTGCAGCAGGATCTTATTGTATTATATTACTGTATGTGTTCTGCAGCAGGATCTTATTGTATTATATTACTGTATGTGTTCTGCAGCAGGATCTTATTGTATTATATTACTGTATGTGTTCTGCTGCAGGATCTTATTGTATTATATTACTGTATGAGTTCTGCAGCAGGATCTTATTGTATTATATTACTGTATATGTTCTGCAGCAGGATCTTATTGTATTATATTAATGTATGTGATCTGCAGCAGGATCTTATTGTATTATATTACTGGATGTGTTCTGCAGCAGGATCTTATTGTATTATATTACTGTATGTGTTCTGCAGCAGGATCTTATTGTATTATATTACTGTATGTGTTCTGCAGCAGGATCTTATTGTATTATATTACTGTATGTGTTCTGCAGCAGGATCTTATTGTATTATATTACGGTATGTGTTCTGCAGCAGGATCTTATTGTATTATATTACGGTATGTGTTCTGCAGCAGGTTCTTATTGCATTATATTACTGTATTGGTTCTGCAGCAGGATCTTATTGTATTATATTACTGTATGAGTTCTGCAGCAGGATCTTATTGTATTATATTACTGTATGTGTTCTGCAGCAGGATCTTATTGTACTATATTGCTGTATGTGATCTGCAGCAGTATCTTATTGTATTATATTACGGTATGTGTTCTGCAGCAGGATCTTATTGTATTATATTACTGTATGTGTTCTGCAGCAGGATCTTATTGTATTATATTACTGTATGAGTTCTGCAGCAGGATCTTATTGTATTATATTACTGTATGTGTTCTGCAGCAGGATCTTATTGTACTATATTGCTGTATGTGATCTGCAGCAGTATATCTTATTGTATTATATTACGGTATGTGTTCTGCAGCAGGATCTTATTGTATTATATTACTGTATGTGTTCTGCAGCAGGATCTTATTGTATTATATTACTGTATGTGTTCTGCAGCAGGATCTTATTGTATTATATTACTGTATGTGTTCTGCAGCAGGATCTTATTGTACTATATTGCTGTATGTGATCTGCAGCAGTATCTTATTGTATTATATTACGGTATGTGTTCTGCAGCAGGATCTTATTGTATTATATTACTGTATGTGTTCTGCAGCAGGATCTTATTGTATTATATTACTGTATGTGTTCTGCAGCAGGATCTTATTGTATTATATTACTGCATGTGTTCTGCAGCAGGATCTATTTGTATTATATTACGGTATGTGTTCTGCAGCAGGATCTTATTGAATTATATTACTGTAAGTGTTCTGCAGCAGGATCTTATTGTATTATATTACTGTATGTGTTCTGCAGCAGGATCTTATTGTATTATATTACTGTATGTGTTCTGCAGCAGGATCTTATTGTATTATATTACTGTATGTGTTCTGCAGCAGGATCTTATTGTATTATATTACTGTATGAGTTCTGCAGCAGGATCTTATTGTATTATATTACTGTATATGTTCTGCAGCAGGATCTTATTGTATTATATTACTGTATGTGATCTGCAGCAGGATCTTATTGTATTATATTACTGGATGTGTTCTGCAGCAGGATCTTATTGTATTATATTACTGTATGTGTTCTGCAGCAGGATCTTATTGTATTATATTACTGTATGTGTTCTGCAGCAGGATCTTATTGTATTATATTACTGTATGTGTTCTGCAGCAGGATCTTATTGTATTATATTACGGTATGTGTTCTGCAGCAGGATCTTATTGTATTATATTACGGTATGTGTTCTGCAGCAGGTTCTTATTGCATTATATTACTGTATTGGTTCTGCAGCAGGATCTTATTGTATTATATTACTGTATGAGTTCTGCAGCAGGATCTTATTGTATTATATTACTGTATGTGTTCTGCAGCAGGATCTTATTGTACTATATTGCTGTATGTGATCTGCAGCAGTATCTTATTGTATTATATTATGGTATGTGTTCTGCAGCAGGATCTTATTGTATTATATTACTGTATGTGTTCTGCAGCAGGATCTTATTGTATTATATTACAGTATGTGTTCTGCTGCAGGATCTTATTGTATTATATTACTGTATGTGTTCTGCAGCAGGATCTTATTGTATTATATTACTGTATGTGTTCTGCAGCAGGATCTTATTTTATTATATTACTGTATGTGTTCTGCAGCAGGATCTTATTGTACTATATTGCTGTATGTGATCTGCAGCAGTATCTTATTGTATTATATTACGGTATGTGTTCTGCAGCAGGATCTTATTGTATTATATTACTGTATGTGTTCTGCAGCAGGATCTTATTGTATTATATTACAGTATGTGTTCTGCTGCAGGATCTTATTGTATTATATTACTGTATGTGTTCTGCAGCAGGATCTTATTGTATTATATTACTGTATGTGTTCTGCAGCAGGATCTTATTGTATTATATTACTGTATGTGTTCTGCAGCAGGATCTTATTGTATTATATTACTGTATGTGTTCTGCAGCAGGATCTTATTGTATTATATTGCTGTATGTGTTCTGCAGCAGGATCTTATTGTATTATATTACTGTATGTGTTCTGCAGCAGGATCTTATTGTATTATATTACTGTATGTGTTCTGCAGCAGGATCTTATTGTATTATATTACGGTATGTGTTCTGCAGCAGGATCTTATTGTATTATATTACTGTATATGCTCTGCAGCAGTATCTTATTGTATTATATTGCGGTATGTGTTCTGCTGCAGGATCTTATTGTATTATATTACTGTATGTGTTCTGCTGCAGGATCTTATTGTATTATATTACTGTATGTGTTCTGCAGCAGGATCTTATTGTATTATATTACGGTATTTGTTCTGCAGCAGGATCTTATTGTATTATATTACTGTATGTGTTCTGCAGCAGGATCTTATTGTATTATATTACTGTATGTGTTCTGCAGCAGGATCTTATTGTATTATATTACTGTATGTGATCTGCAGCAGGATCTTATTGTATTATATTACTGTATGTGTTCTGCAGCAGGATCTTATTGTATTATATTACTGTATGTGTTCTGCAGCAGGATCTTATTGTATTATATTACTGTATGTGTTCTGCAGCAGGATCTTATTGTATTATATTACTGTATGTGTTCTGCAGCAGGATCTTATTGTATTATATTACTGCATGTGTTCTGCAGCAGGATCTATTTGTATTATATTACGGTATGTGTTCTGCAGCAGGATCTTATTGAATTATATTACTGTAAGTGTTCTGCAGCAGGATCTTTTTGTATTATATTATTGTATGTGTTCTGCAGCAGGATCTTATTGTTTTATATTACTGTATGTGTTCTACAGCAGGATCTTATTGTATTATATTACTGTATGTGTTCTGCAGCAGGATCTTATTGTATTATATTACTGTATGAGTTCTGCAGCAGGATCTTATTGTATTATATTACTGTATATGTTCTGCAGCAGGATCTTATTGTATTATATTACGGTATGTGTTCTGCAGCAGGATCTTATTGCATTATATTACTGTATGTGTTCTGCAGCAGGATCTTATCGTATTATATTACTGTATGTGTTCTGCAGCAGGATCTTATTGTATTATATTACTGTATGTGTTCTGCAGCAGGATCTTATTGTGTTATATTACTGTATGTGTTCTGCAGCAGGATCTTATTGTATTATATTACTGTATGTGTTCTGCAGCAGGATCTTATTGTATTATATTACAGTATGTGTTCTGCAGCAGGATCTTATTGTATTATATTACTGTATGTGTTCTGCAGCAGGATCTTATTGTATTATATTACTGTATGTGTTCTGCAGCAGGATCTTATTGTAATATACTACTGTATGTGTTCTGCAGCAGGATCTTATTGTATTATATTACTGTATGTGTTCTGCAGCAGGATCTTATTGTATTATATTACTGTATGTGATCTGCAGCAGGATCTTATTGTATTATATTACTGTATGTGCTCTGCAGCAGGATCTTATTGTTTTATATTGCGGTATGCGTTCTGCAACAGGATCTTATTGTATTATATTACTGTATGTGCTCTGCAGCAGGATCTTATTGTTTTATATTGCGGTATGCGTTCTGCAACAGGATCTTATTGTATTATATTACTGTATGTGTTCTACTGCAGGATCTTATTGTATTATATTACTGTATGTGTTCTGCAGCAGGATCTTATTGTATTATATTGCTGTATGTGATCTGCAGCAGGATCTTATTGTATTATATTACGGTATGTGTTCTGCAGCAGGATCTTATTGTATTATATTACTGTATGTGTTCTGCAGTAGGATCTTTTTGTATTATATTACTGTATGTGTTCTGCAGCAGGATCTTATTGTAATATACTACTGTATGTGTTCTGCAGCAGGATCTTATTGTATTATATTACTGTATGTGTTCTGCAGCAGGATCTTATTGTATTATATTACTGTATGTGTTCTGCAGCAGGATCTTATTGTATTATATTACTGTATGTGTTCTGCAGCAGGATCTTATTGTATTATATTACTGCATGTGTTCTGCAGCAGGATCTATTTGTATTATATTACGGTATGTGTTCTGCAGCAGGATCTTATTGAATTATATTACTGTAAGTGTTCTGCAGCAGGATCTTATTGTATTATATTACTGTATGTGTTCTGCAGCAGGATCTTATTGTATTATATTACTGTATGTGTTCTGCAGCAGGATCTTATTGTATTATATTACTGTATGTGATCTGCAGCAGGATCTTATTGTATTATATTACTGTATGTGCTCTGCAGCAGGATCTTATTGTTTTATATTGCGGTATGTGTTCTGCAACAGGATATTATTGTATTATATTACTGTATGTGTTCTACTGCAGGATCTTATTGTATTATATTACTGTATGTGTTCTGCAGCAGGATCTTATTGTATTATATTGCTGTATGTGATCTGCAGCAGGATCTTATTGTATTATATTACGGTATGTGTTCTGCAGCAGGATCTTATTGTATTATATTACTGTATGTGTTCTGCAGTAGGATCTTTTTGTATTATATTACTGTATGTGTTCTGCAGCAGGATCTTATTGTAATATACTACTGTATGTGTTCTGCAGCAGGATCTTATTGTATTATATTACTGTATGTGTTCTGCAGCAGGATCTTATTGTATTATATTACTGTATGTGTTCTGCAGCAGGATCTTATTGTATTATATTACTGTATGTGTTCTGCAGCAGGATCTTATTGTATTATATTACTGTATGTGTTCTGCAGCAGGATCTTATTGTATTATATTACTGCATGTGTTCTGCAGCAGGATCTATTTGTATTATATTACGGTATGTGTTCTGCAGCAGGATCTTATTGAATTATATTACTGTAAGTGTTCTGCAGCAGGATCTTATTGTATTATATTACTGTATGTGTTCTGCAGCAGGATCTTATTGTATTATATTACTGTATGTGTTCTGCAGCAGGATCTTATTGAATTATATTACTGTATGTGTTCTGCAGCAGGATCTTATTGTACTATATTGCTGTATGTGATCTGCAGCAGTATCTTATTGTATTATATTACGGTATGTGTTCTGCAGCAGGATCTTATTGTATTATATTACTGTATGTGTTCTGCAGCAGGATCTTATTGTATTATATTACAGTATGTGTTCTGCTGCAGGATCTTATTGTATTATATTACTGTATGTGTTCTGCAGCAGGATCTTATTGTATTATATTACTGTATGTGTTCTGCAGCAGGATCTTATTGTATTATATTACTGTATGTGTTCTGCAGCAGGATCTTATTGTATTATATTACTGTATGTGTTCTGCAGCAGGATCTTATTGTATTATATTGCTGTATGTGTTCTGCAGCAGGATCTTATTGTATTATATTACTGTATGTGTTCTGCAGCAGGATCTTATTGTATTATATTACTGTATGTGTTCTGCAGCAGGATCTTATTGTATTATATTACGGTATGTGTTCTGCAGCAGGATCTTATTGTATTATATTACTGTATGTGCTCTGCAGCAGGATCTTATTGTATTATATTGCGGTATGTGTTCTGCAGCAGGATCTTATTGTATTATATTACTGTATGTGTTCTGCTGCAGGATCTTATTGTATTATATTACTGTATGTGTTCTGCAGCAGGATCTTATTGTATTATATTACTGTATGTGTTCTGCAGCAGGATCTTATTGTGTTATATTACTGTATGTGTTCTGCAGCAGGATCTTATTGTATTATATTACTGTATGTGTTCTGCAGCAGGATCTTATTGTATTATATTACTGTATATGATCTGCAGCAGGATCTTATTGTATTATATTACTGTATGTGCTCTGCAGCAGGATCTTATTGTTTTATATTGCGGTATGTGTTCTGCAACAGGATCTTATTGTATTATATTACTGTATGTGTTCTACTGCAGGATCTTATTGTATTATATTACTGTATGTGTTCTGCAGCAGGATCTTATTGTATTATATTGCTGTATGTGATCTGCAGCAGGATCTTATTGTATTATATTACGGTATGTGTTCTGCAGCAGGATCTTATTGTATTATATTACTGTATGTGTTCTGCAGTAGGATCTTTTTGTATTATATTACTGTATGTGTTCTGCAGCAGGATCTTATTGTAATATACTACTGTATGTGTTCTGCAGCAGGATCTTATTGTATTATATTACTGTATGTGTTCTGCAGCAGGATCTTATTGTATTATATTACTGTATGTGTTCTGCAGCAGGATCTTATTGTATTATATTACTGTATGTGTTCTGCAGCAGGATCTTATTGTATTATATTACTGTATGTGTTCTGCAGCAGGATCTTATTGTATTATATTACTGCATGTGTTCTGCAGCAGGATCTATTTGTATTATATTACGGTATGTGTTCTGCAGCAGGATCTTATTGAATTATATTACTGTAAGTGTTCTGCAGCAGGATCTTATTGTATTATATTACTGTATGTGTTCTGCAGCAGGATCTTATTGTATTATATTACTGTATGTGTTCTGCAGCAGGATCTTATTGTATTATATTACTGTATGTGTTCTGCAGCAGGATCTTATTGTATTATATTACTGTATGAGTTCTGCAGCAGGATCTTATTGTATTATATTACTGTATATGTTCTGCAGCAGGATCTTATTGTATTATATTACTGTATGTGATCTGCAGCAGGATCTTATTGTATTATATTACTGTATGTGTTCTGCAGCAGGATCTTATTGTATTATATTACTGTATGTGTTCTGCAGCAGGATCTTATTGTATTATATTACTGTATGTGTTCTGCAGCAGGATCTTATTGTATTATATTACGGTATGTGTTCTGCAGCAGGATCTTATTGTATTATATTACGGTATGTGTTCTGCAGCAGGTTCTTATTGCATTATATTACTGTATTGGTTCTGCAGCAGGATCTTATTGTATTATATTACTGTATGAGTTCTGCAGCAGGATCTTATTGTATTATATTACTGTATGTGTTCTGCAGCAGGATCTTATTGTACTATATTGCTGTATGTGATCTGCAGCAGTATCTTATTGTATTATATTATGGTATGTGTTCTGCAGCAGGATCTTATTGTATTATATTACTGTATGTGTTCTGCAGCAGGATCTTATTGTATTATATTACAGTATGTGTTCTGCTGCAGGATCTTATTGTATTATATTACTGTATGTGTTCTGCAGCAGGATCTTATTGTATTATATTACTGTATGTGTTCTGCAGCAGGATCTTATTGTATTATATTACTGTATGTGTTCTGCAGCAGGATCTTATTGTACTATATTGCTGTATTTGATCTGCAGCAGTATCTTATTGTATTATATTACGGTATGTGTTCTGCAGCAGGATCTTATTGTATTATATTACTGTATGTGTTCTGCAGCAGGATCTTATTGTATTATATTACAGTATGTGTTCTGCTGCAGGATCTTATTGTATTATATTACTGTATGTGTTCTGCAGCAGGATCTTATTGTATTATATTACTGTATGTGTTCTGCAGCAGGATCTTATTGTATTATATTACTGTATGTGTTCTGCAGCAGGATCTTATTGTATTATATTACTGTATGTGTTCTGCAGCAGGATCTTATTGTATTATATTGCTGTATGTGTTCTGCAGCAGGATCTTATTGTATTATATTACTGTATGTGTTCTGCAGCAGGATCTTATTGTATTATATTACTGTATGTGTTCTGCAGCAGGATCTTATTGTATTATATTACGGTATGTGTTCTGCAGCAGGATCTTATTGTATTATATTACTGTATGTGCTCTGCAGCAGGATCTTATTGTATTATATTGCGGTATGTGTTCTGCAGCAGGATCTTATTGTATTATATTACTGTATGTGTTCTGCTGCAGGATCTTATTGTATTATATTACTGTATGTGTTCTGCAGCAGGATCTTATTGTATTATATTACTGTATGTGTTCTGCAGCAGGATCTTATTGTATTATATTACGGTATGTGTTCTGCAGCAGGATCTTATTGTATTATATTACTGTATGTGTTCTGCAGCAGGATCTTATTGTATTATATTACTGTATGTGTTCTGCAGCAGGATCTTATTGTATTATATTACTGTATGTGATCTGCAGCAGGATCTTATTGTATTATATTACTGTATGTGTTCTGCAGCAGGATCTTATTGTATTATATTACTGTATGTGTTCTGCAGCAGGATCTTATTGTATTATATTACTGTATGTGTTCTGCAGCAGGATCTTATTGTATTATATTACTGTATGTGTTCTGCAGCAGGATCTTATTGTATTATATTACTGCATGTGTTCTGCAGCAGGATCTATTTGTATTATATTACGGTATGTGTTCTGCAGCAGGATCTTATTGAATTATATTACTGTAAGTGTTCTGCAGCAGGATCTTATTGTATTATATTATTGTATGCGTTCTGCAGCAGGATCTTATTGTTTTATATTACTGTATGTGTTCTACAGCAGGATCTTATTGTATTATATTACTGTGTGAGTTCTGCAGCAGGATCTTATTGTATTATATTACTGTATATGTTCTGCAGCAGGATCTTATTGTATTATATTACTGTATGTGATCTGCAGCAGGATCTTATTGTATTATATTACTGGATGTGTTCTGCAGCAGGATCTTATTGTATTATATTACTGTATGTGTTCTGCAGCAGGATCTTATTGTATTATATTACTGTATGTGTTCTGCAGCAGGATCTTATTGTATTATATTACTGTATGTGTTCTGCAGCAGGATCTTATTGTATTATATTACGGTATGTGTTCTGCAGCAGGATCTTATTGTATTATATTACGGTATGTGTTCTGCAGCAGGTTCTTATTGCATTATATTACTGTATTGGTTCTGCAGCAGGATCTTATTGTACTATATTACTGTATGAGTTCTGCAGCAGGATCTTATTGTATTATATTACTGTATGTGTTCTGCAGCAGGATCTTATTGTACTATATTGCTGTATGTGATCTGCAGCAGTATCTTATTGTATTATATTACGGTATGTGTTCTGCAGCAGGATCTTATTGTATTATATTACTGTATGTGTTCTGCAGCAGGATCTTATTGTATTATATTACAGTATGTGTTCTGCTGCAGGATCTTATTGTATTATATTACTGTATGTGTTCTGCAGCAGGATCTTATTGTATTATATTACTGTATGTGTTCTGCAGCAGGATCTTATTGTATTATATTACTGTATGTGTTCTGCAGCAGGATCTTATTGTATTATATTACTGTATGTGTTCTGCAGCAGGATCTTATTGTATTATATTGCTGTATGTGTTCTCCAGCAGGATCTTATTGTATTATATTACTGTATGTGTTCTGCAGCAGGATCTTATTGTATTATATTACTGTATGTTTTCTGCAGCAGGATCTTATTGTATTATATTACGGTATGTGTTCTGCAGCAGGATCTTATTGTATTATATTACTGTATGTGTTCTGCAGCAGGATCTTATTGTACTATATTGCTGTATGTGATCTGCAGCAGGATCTTATTGTATTATATTACGGTATGTGTTCTGCAGCAGGATCTTATTGTATTATATTACTGTATGTGTTCTGCAGCAGGATCTTATTGTATTATATTACAGTATGTGTTCTGCAGCAGGATCTTATTGTATTATATTACTGTATGTGTTCTGCAGCAGGATCTTATTGTATTATATTACTGTATGTGTTCTGCAGCAGGTTCTTATTGCATTATATTACTGTATGTGTTCTGCAGCAGGATCTTATTGTATTATATTACTGTATGAGTTCTGCAGCAGGATCTTATTGTATTATATTACTGTATGTGTTCTGCAGCAGGATCTTATTGTACTATATTGCTGTATGTGATCTACAGCAGGATCTTATTGTATTATATTACGGTATGTGTTCTGCAGCAGGATCTTATTGTATTATATTACTGTATGTGTTCTGCAGCAGGATCTTATTGTATTATATTACAGTATGTGTTCTGCAGCAGGATCTTATTGTATTATATTACTGTATGTGTTCTGCAGCAGGATCTTATTGTATTATATTACTGTATGTGTTCTGCAGCAGGATCTTTTTGTATTATATTACTGTATGTGTTCTGCAGCAGGATCTTATTGTATTATATTACTGTATGTGTTCTGCAGCAGGATCTTATTGTATTATTTTGCTGTATGTGTTCTGCAGCAGGATCTTATTGTATTATATTACTGTATGTGTTCTGCAGCAGGATCTTATTGTATTATATTACGGTATGTGTTCTGCAGCAGGATCTTATTGTATTATATTACTGTATGTGTTCTGCAGCAGGATCTTATTGTATTATATTACTGTATGTGTTCTGCAGCAGGATCTTATTGTATTATATTACTGTATGTGTTCTGCAGCAGGATCTTATTGTGTTATATTACTGTATGTGTTCTGCAGCAGGATCTTATTGTATTATATTACGGTATGTGTTCTGCAGCAGGTTCTTATTGCATTATATTACTGTATGTGTTCTGCAGCAGGATCTTATTGTATTATATTACTGTATGAGTTCTGCAGCAGGATCTTATTGTATTATATTACTGTATGTGTTCTGCAGCAGGATCTTATTGTACTATATTGCTGTATGTGATCTGCAGCAGGATCTTATTGTATTATATTACGGTATGTGTTCTGCAGCAGGATCTTATTGTATTATATTACTGTATGTGTTCTGCAGCAGGATCTTATTGTATTATATTACTGTATGTGTTCTGCAGCAGGATCTTATTGTATTATATTACTGTATGAGTTCTGGAGCAGGATCTTATTGTATTATATTACTGTATATGTTCTGCAGCAGGATCTTATTGTATTATATTACTGTATGTGATCTGCAGCAGGATCTTATTGTATTATATTACTGGATGTGTTCTGCAGCAGGATCTTATTGTATTATATTACTGTATGTGTTCTGCAGCAGGATCTTATTGTATTATATTACTGTATGTGTTCTGCAGCAGGATCTTATTGTATTATATTACTATATGTGTTCTGCAGCAGGATCTTATTGTATTATATTAAGGTATGTGTTCTGCAGCAGGATCTTATTGCATTATATTACCGTATGTGTTCTGCAGCAGGTTCTTATTGCATTATATTACTGTATGTGTTCTGCAGCAGGATCTTATTGTATTATATTACTGTATGAGTTCTGCAGCAGGATCTTATTGTATTATATTACTGTATGTGTTCTGCAGCAGGATCTTATTGTACTATATTGCTGTATGTGATCTGCAGCAGTATCTTATTGTATTATATTACGGTATGTGTTCTGCAGCAGGATCTTATTGTATTATATTACTGTATGTGTTCTGCAGCAGGATCTTATTGTATTATATTACAGTATGTGTTCTGCAGCAGGATCTTATTGTATTATATTACTGTATGTGTTCTGCAGCAGGATCTTATTGTATTATATTACTGTATGTGTTCTGCAGCAGGATCTTATTGTATTATATTACTGTATGTGTTCTGCAGCAGGATCTTATTGTATTATATTACTGTATGTGTTCTGCAGCAGGATCTTATTGTATTATATTGCTGTATGTGTTCTTCAGCAGGATCTTATTGTATTATATTACTGTATGTGTTCTGCAGCAGGATCTTATTGTATTATATTACGGTATGTGTTCTGCAGCAGGATCTTATTGTATTATATTACTGTATGTGTTCTGCAGCAGGATCTTATTGTATTATATTACTGTATGTGTTCTGCAGCAGGATCTTATTGTATTATATTACTGTATGTGTTCTGCAGCAGGATCTTTTTGTGTTATATTACTGTATGTGTTCTGCAGCAGGATCTTATTGCATTATATTACTGTATGTGTTCTGCAGCAGGATCTTATTGTATTATATTACTGTATGTGTTCTGCATCAGGATCTTATTGTATTATATTATAGTACGTGTTCTGCAGCAGGATCTTATTGTATTATATTACTGTATGTGTTCTGCAGCAGGATCTTATTGTATTATATTACTGTATGTGTTCTGCAGCAGGATCTTATTGTAATATACTACTGTATGTGTTCTGCAGCAGGATCTTATTGTATTATATTACTGTATGTGTTCTGCAGCAGGATCTTAATGTATTATTTTACTGTATGTGATCTGCAGCAGGATCTTATTGTATTATATTACTGTATGTGCTCTGCAGCAGGATCTTATTGTATTATATTGCGGTATGTGTTCTGCAGCAGGATCTTATTGTATTATATTACTGTATGTGTTCTACTGCAGGATCTTATTGTATTATATTACTGTATGTGTTCTGCAGCAGGATCTTATTGTATTATATTGCTGTATGTGATCTGCAGCAGGATCTTATTGTATTATTTTACGGTATGTGTTCTGCAGCAGGATCTTATTGTATTATATTACTGTATGTGTTCTGCAGTAGGATCTTATTGTATTATATTACTGTATGTGTTCTGCAGCAGGATCTTATTGTATTATATTACTGTATGTGTTCTGCAGTAGGATCTTATTGTATTATATTACTGTATGTGTTCTGCAGCAGGATCTTATTGTATTATATTACTGTATGTGTTCTACTGCAGGATCTTATTGTATTATATTACTGTATGTGTTCTGCTGCAGGATCTTATTGTATTATATTGCTGTATGTGATCTGCAGCAGGATCTTATTGTATTATATTACGGTATGTGTTCTGCAGCAGGATCTTATTGTATTATATTACAGTATGTGTTCTGCAGCAGGATCTTATTGTATTATATTACTGTATGTGTTCTGCAGCAGGATCTTATTGTATTATATTACTGTATGTGTTCTGCAGCAGGATCTTATTGTAATATACTACTGTATGTGTTCTGCAGCAGGATCGTATTGTATTATATTACTGTATGTGTTCTGCAGCAGGATCTTATTGTATTATATTACTGTATGTGATCTGCAGCAGGATCTTATTGTATTATATTACTGTATGTGTTCTACTGCAGGATCTTATTGTATTATATTACTGTATGTGTTCTGCAGCTGGATCTTATTGTATTATATTGCTGTATGTGATCTGCAGCAGGATCTTATTGTATTATATTACGGTATGTGTTCTGCAGCAGGATCTTATTGTATTATATTACAGTATGTGTTCTGCAGCAGGATCTTATTGTATTATATTACTGTATGTGTTCTGCAGCAGGATCTTATTGTATTATATTACTGTATGTGTTCTGCAGCAGGATCTTATTGTAATATACTACTGTATGTGTTCTGCAGCAGCATCTTATTGTATTATATTACGGTATGTGATCTGCAGCAGGATCTTATTGTATTATATTACGGTATGTGTTCTGCAGCATGATCTTATTGTATTATATTACTGTATGTGTTCTGCAGCAGGATCTTATTGTATTATATTACTGTATGTGTTCTGCAGCAGGATCTTATTGTATTATATTACTGTATGTGATCTTCAGCAGGATCTTATTGTATTATATTACTGTATGTGTTCTGCAGCAGGATCTTATTGTATTATATTACAGTATGTGTTCTGCAGCAGGATCTTATTGTATTATATTACTGTATGTGTTCTGCAGCAGGATCTTATTGTATTATATTACTGTATGTGTTCTGCAGCAGGATCTTATTGTATTATATTACTGTATGTGTTCTGCAGCAGGATCTTATTGTATTATATTACTGTATGTGTTCTGCAGCAGGATCTTATTGTATTATATTGCTGTATGTGTTCTTCAGCAGGATCTTATTGTATTATATTACTGTATGTGTTCTGCAGCAGGATCTTATTGTATTATATTACGGTATGTGTTCTGCAGCAGGATCTTATTGTATTATATTACTGTATGTGTTCTGCAGCAGGATCTTATTGTATTATATTACTGTATGTGTTCTGCAGCAGGATCTTATTGTATTATATTACTGTATGTGTTCTGCAGCAGGATCTTTTTGTGTTATATTACTGTATGTGTTCTGCAGCAGGATCTTATTGCATTATATTACTGTATGTGTTCTGCAGCAGGATCTTATTGTATTATATTACTGTATGTGTTCTGCATCAGGATCTTATTGTATTATATTATAGTACGTGTTCTGCAGCAGGATCTTATTGTATTATATTACTGTATGTGTTCTGCAGCAGGATCTTATTGTATTATATTACTGTATGTGTTCTGCAGCAGGATCTTATTGTAATATACTACTGTATGTGTTCTGCAGCAGGATCTTATTGTATTATATTACTGTATGTGTTCTGCAGCAGGATCTTAATGTATTATTTTACTGTATGTGATCTGCAGCAGGATCTTATTGTATTATATTACTGTATGTGCTCTGCAGCAGGATCTTATTGTATTATATTGCGGTATGTGTTCTGCAGCAGGATCTTATTGTATTATATTACTGTATGTGTTCTACTGCAGGATCTTATTGTATTATATTACTGTATGTGTTCTGCAGCAGGATCTTATTGTATTATATTGCTGTATGTGATCTGCAGCAGGATCTTATTGTATTATTTTACGGTATGTGTTCTGCAGCAGGATCTTATTGTATTATATTACTGTATGTGTTCTGCAGTAGGATCTTATTGTATTATATTACTGTATGTGTTCTGCAGCAGGATCTTATTGTATTATATTACTGTATGTGTTCTGCAGTAGGATCTTATTGTATTATATTACTGTATGTGTTCTGCAGCAGGATCTTATTGTATTATATTACTGTATGTGTTCTACTGCAGGATCTTATTGTATTATATTACTGTATGTGTTCTGCTGCAGGATCTTATTGTATTATATTGCTGTATGTGATCTGCAGCAGGATCTTATTGTATTATATTACGGTATGTGTTCTGCAGCAGGATCTTATTGTATTATATTACAGTATGTGTTCTGCAGCAGGATCTTATTGTATTATATTACTGTATGTGTTCTGCAGCAGGATCTTATTGTATTATATTACTGTATGTGTTCTGCAGCAGGATCTTATTGTAATATACTACTGTATGTGTTCTGCAGCAGGATCGTATTGTATTATATTACTGTATGTGTTCTGCAGCAGGATCTTATTGTATTATATTACTGTATGTGATCTGCAGCAGGATCTTATTGTATTATATTACTGTATGTGTTCTACTGCAGGATCTTATTGTATTATATTACTGTATGTGTTCTGCAGCTGGATCTTATTGTATTATATTGCTGTATGTGATCTGCAGCAGGATCTTATTGTATTATATTACGGTATGTGTTCTGCAGCAGGATCTTATTGTATTATATTACAGTATGTGTTCTGCAGCAGGATCTT
This sequence comes from Taudactylus pleione, assembly GCA_031769625.1. Classification (NCBI taxonomy): domain Eukaryota; kingdom Metazoa; phylum Chordata; class Amphibia; order Anura; family Myobatrachidae; genus Taudactylus; species Taudactylus pleione. The sequence goes on from JAUIMM010000875.1 coordinate 918,029, forward strand.
ATTGTATTATATTACTGTATGTGTTCTGCAGCAGGATCTTATTGTATTATATTACTGTATGTGTTCTGCAGCAGGATCTTATTGTAATATACTACTGTATGTGTTCTGCAGCAGCATCTTATTGTATTATATTACGGTATGTGATCTGCAGCAGGATCTTATTGTATTATATTACGGTATGTGTTCTGCAGCATGATCTTATTGTATTATATTACTGTATGTGTTCTGCAGCAGGATCTTATTGTATTATATTACTGTATGTGTTCTGCAGCAGGATCTTATTGTATTATATTACTGTATGTGATCTTCAGCAGGATCTTATTGTATTATATTACTGTATGTGCTCTGCAGCAGGATCTTATTGTATTATATTGCGGTATGTGTTCTGCAGCAGGATCTTATTGTATTATATTACTGTATGTGTTCTGCTGCAGGATCTTATTGTATTATATTACTGTATGTGTTCTGCAGCAGGATCTTATTGTATTATATTACTGTATGTGTTCTGCAGCAGGATCTTATTGTATTATATTACGGTATGTGTTCTGCAGCAGGATCTTATTGTATTATATTACTGTATGTGTTCTGCAGCAGGATCTTATTGTATTATATTACTGTATGTGTTCTGCAGCAGGACCTTATTGTATTATATTACTGTATGTGATCTGCAGCAGGATCTTATTGTATTATATTACTGTATGTGTTCTGCAGCAGGATCTTATTGTATTATATTACTGTATGTGTTCTGCAGCAGGATCTTATTGTATTATATTACTGTATGTGTTCTGCAGCAGGATCTTATTGTATTATATTACTGTATGTGTTCTGCAGCAGGATCTTATTGTATTATATTACTGCATGTGTTCTGCAGCAGGATCTTATTGTATTATATTACTGTATGTGTTCTGCAGCAGGATCTTATTGTATTATATTACTGTATGTGTTCTGCAGCAGGATCTTATTGTATTATATTACTGTATGAGTTCTGCAGCTGGATCTTATTGTATTATATTACTGTATATGTTCTGCAGCAGGATCTTATTGTATTATATTACTGTATGTGATCTGCAGCAGGATCTTATTGTATTATATTACTGGATGTGTTCTGCAGCAGGATAATATTGTATTATATTACTGTATGTGTTCTGCAGCAGGATCTTATTGTATTATATTACTGTATGTGTTCTGCAGCAGGATCTTATTGTATTATATTACTATATGTGTTCTGCAGCAGGATCTTATTGTATTATATTACGGTATGTGTTCTGCAGCAGGATCTTATTGTATTATATTACGGTATGTGTTCTGCAGCAGGTTCTTATTGCATTATATTACTGTATGTGTTCTGCAGCAGGATCTTATTGTATTATATTACTGTATGTGTTCTGCAGCAGGATCTTATTGTATTATATTACTGTATGTGTTCTGCAGCAGGATCTTATTGTATTATATTACTGTATGTGTTCTGCAGCAGGATCTTATTGTATTATATTACTGTATGTGTTCTGCAGCAGGATCTTATTGTATTATATTGCTGTATGTGTTCTTCAGCAGGATCTTATTGTATTATATTACTGTATGTGTTCTGCAGCAGGATCTTATTGTATTATATTACGGTATGTGTTCTGCAGCAGGATCTTATTGTATTATATTACTGTATGTGTTCTGCAGCAGGATCTTATTGTATTATATTACTGTATGTGTTCTGCAGCAGGATCTTATTGTATTATATTACTGTATGTGTTCTGCAGCAGGATCTTATTGTATTATATTACTGTATGTGTTCTGCAGCAGGATCTTATTGTATTATATTGCTGTATGTGTTCTGCAGCAGGATCTTATTGTATTATATTACTGTATGTGTTCTGCAGCAGGATCTTATTGTATTATATTACTGTATGTGTTCTGCAGCAGGATCTTATTGTATTATATTACGGTATGTGTTCTGCAGCAGGATCTTATTGTATTATATTACTGTATATGCTCTGCAGCAGTATCTTATTGTATTATATTGCGGTATGTGTTCTGCTGCAGGATCTTATTGTATTATATTACTGTATGTGTTCTGCTGCAGGATCTTATTGTATTATATTACTGTATGTGTTCTGCAGCAGGATCTTATTGTATTATATTACGGTATTTGTTCTGCAGCAGGATCTTATTGTATTATATTACTGTATGTGTTCTGCAGCAGGATCTTATTGTATTATATTACTGTATGTGTTCTGCAGCAGGATCTTATTGTATTATATTACTGTATGTGATCTGCAGCAGGATCTTATTGTATTATATTACTGTATGTGTTCTGCAGCAGGATCTTATTGTATTATATTACTGTATGTGTTCTGCAGCAGGATCTTATTGTATTATATTACTGTATGTGTTCTGCAGCAGGATCTTATTGTATTATATTACTGTATGTGTTCTGCAGCAGGATCTTATTGTATTATATTACTGCATGTGTTCTGCAGCAGGATCTATTTGTATTATATTACGGTATGTGTTCTGCAGCAGGATCTTATTGAATTATATTACTGTAAGTGTTCTGCAGCAGGATCTTTTTGTATTATATTATTGTATGTGTTCTGCAGCAGGATCTTATTGTTTTATATTACTGTATGTGTTCTACAGCAGGATCTTATTGTATTATATTACTGTATGTGTTCTGCAGCAGGATCTTATTGTATTATATTACTGTATGAGTTCTGCAGCAGGATCTTATTGTATTATATTACTGTATATGTTCTGCAGCAGGATCTTATTGTATTATATTACGGTATGTGTTCTGCAGCAGGATCTTATTGCATTATATTACTGTATGTGTTCTGCAGCAGGATCTTATTGTATTATATTACTGTATGTGTTCTGCAGCAGGATCTTATTGTATTATATTACTGTATGTGTTCTGCAGCAGGATCTTATTGTGTTATATTACTGTATGTGTTCTGCAGCAGGATCTTATTGTATTATATTACTGTATGTGTTCTGCAGCAGGATCTTATTGTATTATATTACAGTATGTGTTCTGCAGCAGGATCTTATTGTATTATATTACTGTATGTGTTCTGCAGCAGGATCTTATTGTATTATATTACTGTATGTGTTCTGCAGCAGGATCTTATTGTAATATACTACTGTATGTGTTCTGCAGCAGGATCTTATTGTATTATATTACTGTATGTGTTCTGCAGCAGGATCTTATTGTATTATATTACTGTATGTGATCTGCAGCAGGATCTTATTGTATTATATTACTGTATGTGCTCTGCAGCAGGATCTTATTGTTTTATATTGCGGTATGCGTTCTGCAACAGGATCTTATTGTATTATATTACTGTATGTGCTCTGCAGCAGGATCTTATTGTTTTATATTGCGGTATGCGTTCTGCAACAGGATCTTATTGTATTATATTACTGTATGTGTTCTACTGCAGGATCTTATTGTATTATATTACTGTATGTGTTCTGCAGCAGGATCTTATTGTATTATATTGCTGTATGTGATCTGCAGCAGGATCTTATTGTATTATATTACGGTATGTGTTCTGCAGCAGGATCTTATTGTATTATATTACTGTATGTGTTCTGCAGTAGGATCTTTTTGTATTATATTACTGTATGTGTTCTGCAGCAGGATCTTATTGTAATATACTACTGTATGTGTTCTGCAGCAGGATCTTATTGTATTATATTACTGTATGTGTTCTGCAGCAGGATCTTATTGTATTATATTACTGTATGTGTTCTGCAGCAGGATCTTATTGTATTATATTACTGTATGTGTTCTGCAGCAGGATCTTATTGTATTATATTACTGCATGTGTTCTGCAGCAGGATCTATTTGTATTATATTACGGTATGTGTTCTGCAGCAGGATCTTATTGAATTATATTACTGTAAGTGTTCTGCAGCAGGATCTTATTGTATTATATTACTGTATGTGTTCTGCAGCAGGATCTTATTGTATTATATTACTGTATGTGTTCTGCAGCAGGATCTTATTGTATTATATTACTGTATGTGATCTGCAGCAGGATCTTATTGTATTATATTACTGTATGTGCTCTGCAGCAGGATCTTATTGTTTTATATTGCGGTATGTGTTCTGCAACAGGATATTATTGTATTATATTACTGTATGTGTTCTACTGCAGGATCTTATTGTATTATATTACTGTATGTGTTCTGCAGCAGGATCTTATTGTATTATATTGCTGTATGTGATCTGCAGCAGGATCTTATTGTATTATATTACGGTATGTGTTCTGCAGCAGGATCTTATTGTATTATATTACTGTATGTGTTCTGCAGTAGGATCTTTTTGTATTATATTACTGTATGTGTTCTGCAGCAGGATCTTATTGTAATATACTACTGTATGTGTTCTGCAGCAGGATCTTATTGTATTATATTACTGTATGTGTTCTGCAGCAGGATCTTATTGTATTATATTACTGTATGTGTTCTGCAGCAGGATCTTATTGTATTATATTACTGTATGTGTTCTGCAGCAGGATCTTATTGTATTATATTACTGTATGTGTTCTGCAGCAGGATCTTATTGTATTATATTACTGCATGTGTTCTGCAGCAGGATCTATTTGTATTATATTACGGTATGTGTTCTGCAGCAGGATCTTATTGAATTATATTACTGTAAGTGTTCTGCAGCAGGATCTTATTGTATTATATTACTGTATGTGTTCTGCAGCAGGATCTTATTGTATTATATTACTGTATGTGTTCTGCAGCAGGATCTTATTGTATTATATTACTGTATGTGTTCTGCAGCAGGATCTTATTGTACTATATTGCTGTATGTGATCTGCAGCAGTATCTTATTGTATTATATTACGGTATGTGTTCTGCAGCAGGATCTTATTGTATTATATTACTGTATGTGTTCTGCAGCAGGATCTTATTGTATTATATTACAGTATGTGTTCTGCTGCAGGATCTTATTGTATTATATTACTGTATGTGTTCTGCAGCAGGATCTTATTGTATTATTTTACTGTATGTGTTCTGCAGCAGGATCTTATTGTATTATATTACTGTATGTGTTCTGCAGCAGGATCTTATTGTATTATATTACTGTATGTGTTCTGCAGCAGGATCTTATTGTATTATATTGCTGTATGTGTTCTGCAGCAGGATCTTATTGTATTATATTACTGTATGTGTTCTGCAGCAGGATCTTATTGTATTATATTACTGTATGTGTTCTGCAGCAGGATCTTATTGTATTATATTACGGTATGTGTTCTGCAGCAGGATCTTATTGTATTATATTACTGTATGTGCTCTGCAGCAGGATCTTATTGTATTATATTGCGGTATGTGTTCTGCAGCAGGATCTTATTGTATTATATTACTGTATGTGTTCTGCTGCAGGATCTTATTGTATTATATTACTGTATGTGTTCTGCAGCAGGATCTTATTGTATTATATTACTGTATGTGTTCTGCAGCAGGATCTTATTGTGTTATATTACTGTATGTGTTCTGCAGCAGGATCTTATTGTATTATATTACTGTATGTGTTCTGCAGCAGGATCTTATTGTATTATATTACTGTATATGATCTGCAGCAGGATCTTATTGTATTATATTACTGTATGTGCTCTGCAGCAGGATCTTATTGTTTTATATTGCGGTATGTGTTCTGCAACAGGATCTTATTGTATTATATTACTGTATGTGTTCTACTGCAGGATCTTATTGTATTATATTACTGTATGTGTTCTGCAGCAGGATCTTATTGTATTATATTGCTGTATGTGATCTGCAGCAGGATCTTATTGTATTATATTACGGTATGTGTTCTGCAGCAGGATCTTATTGTATTATATTACTGTATGTGTTCTGCAGTAGGATCTTTTTGTATTATATTACTGTATGTGTTCTGCAGCAGGATCTTATTGTAATATACTACTGTATGTGTTCTGCAGCAGGATCTTATTGTATTATATTACTGTATGTGTTCTGCAGCAGGATCTTATTGTATTATATTACTGTATGTGTTCTGCAGCAGGATCTTATTGTATTATATTACTGTATGTGTTCTGCAGCAGGATCTTATTGTATTATATTACTGTATGTGTTCTGCAGCAGGATCTTATTGTATTATATTACTGCATGTGTTCTGCAGCAGGATCTATTTGTATTATATTACGGTATGTGTTCTGCAGCAGGATCTTATTGAATTATATTACTGTAAGTGTTCTGCAGCAGGATCTTATTGTATTATATTACTGTATGTGTTCTGCAGCAGGATCTTATTGTATTATATTACTGTATGTGTTCTGCAGCAGGATCTTATTGTATTATATTACTGTATGTGTTCTGCAGCAGGATCTTATTGTATTATATTACTGTATGAGTTCTGCAGCAGGATCTTATTGTATTATATTACTGTATATGTTCTGCAGCAGGATCTTATTGTATTATATTACTGTATGTGATCTGCAGCAGGATCTTATTGTATTATATTACTGTATGTGTTCTGCAGCAGGATCTTATTGTATTATATTACTGTATGTGTTCTGCAGCAGGATCTTATTGTATTATATTACTGTATGTGTTCTGCAGCAGGATCTTATTGTATTATATTACGGTATGTGTTCTGCAGCAGGATCTTATTGTATTATATTACGGTATGTGTTCTGCAGCAGGTTCTTATTGCATTATATTACTGTATTGGTTCTGCAGCAGGATCTTATTGTATTATATTACTGTATGAGTTCTGCAGCAGGATCTTATTGTATTATATTACTGTATGTGTTCTGCAGCAGGATCTTATTGTACTATATTGCTGTATGTGATCTGCAGCAGTATCTTATTGTATTATATTATGGTATGTGTTCTGCAGCAGGATCTTATTGTATTATATTACTGTATGTGTTCTGCAGCAGGATCTTATTGTATTATATTACAGTATGTGTTCTGCTGCAGGATCTTATTGTATTATATTACTGTATGTGTTCTGCAGCAGGATCTTATTGTATTATATTACTGTATGTGTTCTGCAGCAGGATCTTATTGTATTATATTACTGTATGTGTTCTGCAGCAGGATCTTATTGTACTATATTGCTGTATTTGATCTGCAGCAGTATCTTATTGTATTATATTACGGTATGTGTTCTGCAGCAGGATCTTATTGTATTATATTACTGTATGTGTTCTGCAGCAGGATCTTATTGTATTATATTACAGTATGTGTTCTGCTGCAGGATCTTATTGTATTATATTACTGTATGTGTTCTGCAGCAGGATCTTATTGTATTATATTACTGTATGTGTTCTGCAGCAGGATCTTATTGTATTATATTACTGTATGTGTTCTGCAGCAGGATCTTATTGTATTATATTACTGTATGTGTTCTGCAGCAGGATCTTATTGTATTATATTGCTGTATGTGTTCTGCAGCAGGATCTTATTGTATTATATTACTGTATGTGTTCTGCAGCAGGATCTTATTGTATTATATTACTGTATGTGTTCTGCAGCAGGATCTTATTGTATTATATTACGGTATGTGTTCTGCAGCAGGATCTTATTGTATTATATTACTGTATGTGCTCTGCAGCAGGATCTTATTGTATTATATTGCGGTATGTGTTCTGCAGCAGGATCTTATTGTATTATATTACTGTATGTGTTCTGCTGCAGGATCTTATTGTATTATATTACTGTATGTGTTCTGCAGCAGGATCTTATTGTATTATATTACTGTATGTGTTCTGCAGCAGGATCTTATTGTATTATATTACGGTATGTGTTCTGCAGCAGGATCTTATTGTATTATATTACTGTATGTGTTCTGCAGCAGGATCTTATTGTATTATATTACTGTATGTGTTCTGCAGCAGGATCTTATTGTATTATATTACTGTATGTGATCTGCAGCAGGATCTTATTGTATTATATTACTGTATGTGTTCTGCAGCAGGATCTTATTGTATTATATTACTGTATGTGTTCTGCAGCAGGATCTTATTGTATTATATTACTGTATGTGTTCTGCAGCAGGATCTTATTGTATTATATTACTGTATGTGTTCTGCAGCAGGATCTTATTGTATTATATTACTGCATGTGTTCTGCAGCAGGATCTATTTGTATTATATTACGGTATGTGTTCTGCAGCAGGATCTTATTGAATTATATTACTGTAAGTGTTCTGCAGCAGGATCTTATTGTATTATATTATTGTATGCGTTCTGCAGCAGGATCTTATTGTTTTATATTACTGTATGTGTTCTACAGCAGGATCTTATTGTATTATATTACTGTGTGAGTTCTGCAGCAGGATCTTATTGTATTATATTACTGTATATGTTCTGCAGCAGGATCTTATTGTATTATATTACTGTATGTGATCTGCAGCAGGATCTTATTGTATTATATTACTGGATGTGTTCTGCAGCAGGATCTTATTGTATTATATTACTGTATGTGTTCTGCAGCAGGATCTTATTGTATTATATTACTGTATGTGTTCTGCAGCAGGATCTTATTGTATTATATTACTGTATGTGTTCTGCAGCAGGATCTTATTGTATTATATTACGGTATGTGTTCTGCAGCAGGATCTTATTGTATTATATTACGGTATGTGTTCTGCAGCAGGTTCTTATTGCATTATATTACTGTATTGGTTCTGCAGCAGGATCTTATTGTACTATATTACTGTATGAGTTCTGCAGCAGGATCTTATTGTATTATATTACTGTATGTGTTCTGCAGCAGGATCTTATTGTACTATATTGCTGTATGTGATCTGCAGCAGTATCTTATTGTATTATATTACGGTATGTGTTCTGCAGCAGGATCTTATTGTATTATATTACTGTATGTGTTCTGCAGCAGGATCTTATTGTATTATATTACAGTATGTGTTCTGCTGCAGGATCTTATTGTATTATATTACTGTATGTGTTCTGCAGCAGGATCTTATTGTATTATATTACTGTATGTGTTCTGCAGCAGGATCTTATTGTATTATATTACTGTATGTGTTCTGCAGCAGGATCTTATTGTATTATATTACTGTATGTGTTCTGCAGCAGGATCTTATTGTATTATATTGCTGTATGTGTTCTCCAGCAGGATCTTATTGTATTATATTACTGTATGTGTTCTGCAGCAGGATCTTATTGTATTATATTACTGTATGTTTTCTGCAGCAGGATCTTATTGTATTATATTACGGTATGTGTTCTGCAGCAGGATCTTATTGTATTATATTACTGTATGTGTTCTGCAGCAGGATCTTATTGTACTATATTGCTGTATGTGATCTGCAGCAGGATCTTATTGTATTATATTACGGTATGTGTTCTGCAGCAGGATCTTATTGTATTATATTACTGTATGTGTTCTGCAGCAGGATCTTATTGTATTATATTACAGTATGTGTTCTGCAGCAGGATCTTATTGTATTATATTACTGTATGTGTTCTGCAGCAGGATCTTATTGTATTATATTACTGTATGTGTTCTGCAGCAGGTTCTTATTGCATTATATTACTGTATGTGTTCTGCAGCAGGATCTTATTGTATTATATTACTGTATGAGTTCTGCAGCAGGATCTTATTGTATTATATTACTGTATGTGTTCTGCAGCAGGATCTTATTGTACTATATTGCTGTATGTGATCTACAGCAGGATCTTATTGTATTATATTACGGTATGTGTTCTGCAGCAGGATCTTATTGTATTATATTACTGTATGTGTTCTGCAGCAGGATCTTATTGTATTATATTACAGTATGTGTTCTGCAGCAGGATCTTATTGTATTATATTACTGTATGTGTTCTGCAGCAGGATCTTATTGTATTATATTACTGTATGTGTTCTGCAGCAGGATCTTTTTGTATTATATTACTGTATGTGTTCTGCAGCAGGATCTTATTGTATTATATTACTGTATGTGTTCTGCAGCAGGATCTTATTGTATTATTTTGCTGTATGTGTTCTGCAGCAGGATCTTATTGTATTATATTACTGTATGTGTTCTGCAGCAGGATCTTATTGTATTATATTACGGTATGTGTTCTGCAGCAGGATCTTATTGTATTATATTACTGTATGTGTTCTGCAGCAGGATCTTATTGTATTATATTACTGTATGTGTTCTGCAGCAGGATCTTATTGTATTATATTACTGTATGTGTTCTGCAGCAGGATCTTATTGTGTTATATTACTGTATGTGTTCTGCAGCAGGATCTTATTGTATTATATTACGGTATGTGTTCTGCAGCAGGTTCTTATTGCATTATATTACTGTATGTGTTCTGCAGCAGGATCTTATTGTATTATATTACTGTATGAGTTCTGCAGCAGGATCTTATTGTATTATATTACTGTATGTGTTCTGCAGCAGGATCTTATTGTACTATATTGCTGTATGTGATCTGCAGCAGGATCTTATTGTATTATATTACGGTATGTGTTCTGCAGCAGGATCTTATTGTATTATATTACTGTATGTGTTCTGCAGCAGGATCTTATTGTATTATATTACTGTATGTGTTCTGCAGCAGGATCTTATTGTATTATATTACTGTATGAGTTCTGCAGCAGGATCTTATTGTATTATATTACTGTATGAGTTCTGGAGCAGGATCTTATTGTATTATATTACTGTATATGTTCTGCAGCAGGATCTTATTGTATTATATTACTGTATGTGATCTGCAGCAGGATCTTATTGTATTATATTACTGGATGTGTTCTGCAGCAGGATCTTATTGTATTATATTACTGTATGTGTTCTGCAGCAGGATCTTATTGTATTATATTACTGTATGTGTTCTGCAGCAGGATCTTATTGTATTATATTACTATATGTGTTCTGCAGCAGGATCTTATTGTATTATATTAAGGTATGTGTTCTGCAGCAGGATCTTATTGCATTATATTACCGTATGTGTTCTGCAGCAGGTTCTTATTGCATTATATTACTGTATGTGTTCTGCAGCAGGATCTTATTGTATTATATTACTGTATGAGTTCTGCAGCAGGATCTTATTGTATTATATTACTGTATGTGTTCTGCAGCAGGATCTTATTGTACTATATTGCTGTATGTGATCTGCAGCAGTATCTTATTGTATTATATTACGGTATGTGTTCTGCAGCAGGATCTTATTGTATTATATTACTGTATGTGTTCTGCAGCAGGATCTTATTGTATTATATTACAGTATGTGTTCTGCAGCAGGATCTTATTGTATTATATTACTGTATGTGTTCTGCAGCAGGATCTTATTGTATTATATTACTGTATGTGTTCTGCAGCAGGATCTTATTGTATTATATTACTGTATGTGTTCTGCAGCAGGATCTTATTGTATTATATTACTGTATGTGTTCTGCAGCAGGATCTTATTGTATTATATTGCTGTATGTGTTCTTCAGCAGGATCTTATTGTATTATATTACTGTATGTGTTCTGCAGCAGGATCTTATTGTATTATATTACGGTATGTGTTCTGCAGCAGGATCTTATTGTATTATATTACTGTATGTGTTCTGCAGCAGGATCTTATTGTATTATATTACTGTATGTGTTCTGCAGCAGGATCTTATTGTATTATATTACTGTATGTGTTCTGCAGCAGGATCTTTTTGTGTTATATTACTGTATGTGTTCTGCAGCAGGATCTTATTGCATTATATTACTGTATGTGTTCTGCAGCAGGATCTTATTGTATTATATTACTGTATGTGTTCTGCATCAGGATCTTATTGTATTATATTATAGTACGTGTTCTGCAGCAGGATCTTATTGTATTATATTACTGTATGTGTTCTGCAGCAGGATCTTATTGTATTATATTACTGTATGTGTTCTGCAGCAGGATCTTATTGTAATATACTACTGTATGTGTTCTGCAGCAGGATCTTATTGTATTATATTACTGTATGTGTTCTGCAGCAGGATCTTAATGTATTATTTTACTGTATGTGATCTGCAGCAGGATCTTATTGTATTATATTACTGTATGTGCTCTGCAGCAGGATCTTATTGTATTATATTGCGGTATGTGTTCTGCAGCAGGATCTTATTGTATTATATTACTGTATGTGTTCTACTGCAGGATCTTATTGTATTATATTACTGTATGTGTTCTGCAGCAGGATCTTATTGTATTATATTGCTGTATGTGATCTGCAGCAGGATCTTATTGTATTATTTTACGGTATGTGTTCTGCAGCAGGATCTTATTGTATTATATTACTGTATGTGTTCTGCAGTAGGATCTTATTGTATTATATTACTGTATGTGTTCTGCAGCAGGATCTTATTGTATTATATTACTGTATGTGTTCTGCAGTAGGATCTTATTGTATTATATTACTGTATGTGTTCTGCAGCAGGATCTTATTGTATTATATTACTGTATGTGTTCTACTGCAGGATCTTATTGTATTATATTACTGTATGTGTTCTGCTGCAGGATCTTATTGTATTATATTGCTGTATGTGATCTGCAGCAGGATCTTATTGTATTATATTACGGTATGTGTTCTGCAGCAGGATCTTATTGTATTATATTACAGTATGTGTTCTGCAGCAGGATCTTATTGTATTATATTACTGTATGTGTTCTGCAGCAGGATCTTATTGTATTATATTACTGTATGTGTTCTGCAGCAGGATCTTATTGTAATATACTACTGTATGTGTTCTGCAGCAGGATCGTATTGTATTATATTACTGTATGTGTTCTGCAGCAGGATCTTATTGTATTATATTACTGTATGTGATCTGCAGCAGGATCTTATTGTATTATATTACTGTATGTGTTCTACTGCAGGATCTTATTGTATTATATTACTGTATGTGTTCTGCAGCTGGATCTTATTGTATTATATTGCTGTATGTGATCTGCAGCAGGATCTTATTGTATTATATTACGGTATGTGTTCTGCAGCAGGATCTTATTGTATTATATTACAGTATGTGTTCTGCAGCAGGATCTTATTGTATTATATTACTGTATGTGTTCTGCAGCAGGATCTTATTGTATTATATTACTGTATGTGTTCTGCAGCAGGATCTTATTGTAATATACTACTGTATGTGTTCTGCAGCAGCATCTTATTGTATTATATTACGGTATGTGATCTGCAGCAGGATCTTATTGTATTATATTACGGTATGTGTTCTGCAGCATGATCTTATTGTATTATATTACTGTATGTGTTCTGCAGCAGGATCTTATTGTATTATATTACTGTATGTGTTCTGCAGCAGGATCTTATTGTATTATATTACTGTATGTGATCTTCAGCAGGATCTTATTGTATTATATTACTGTATGTGTTCTGCAGCAGGATCTTATTGTATTATATTACAGTATGTGTTCTGCAGCAGGATCTTATTGTATTATATTACTGTATGTGTTCTGCAGCAGGATCTTATTGTATTATATTACTGTATGTGTTCTGCAGCAGGATCTTATTGTATTATATTACTGTATGTGTTCTGCAGCAGGATCTTATTGTATTATATTACTGTATGTGTTCTGCAGCAGGATCTTATTGTATTATATTGCTGTATGTGTTCTTCAGCAGGATCTTATTGTATTATATTACTGTATGTGTTCTGCAGCAGGATCTTATTGTATTATATTACGGTATGTGTTCTGCAGCAGGATCTTATTGTATTATATTACTGTATGTGTTCTGCAGCAGGATCTTATTGTATTATATTACTGTATGTGTTCTGCAGCAGGATCTTATTGTATTATATTACTGTATGTGTTCTGCAGCAGGATCTTTTTGTGTTATATTACTGTATGTGTTCTGCAGCAGGATCTTATTGCATTATATTACTGTATGTGTTCTGCAGCAGGATCTTATTGTATTATATTACTGTATGTGTTCTGCATCAGGATCTTATTGTATTATATTATAGTACGTGTTCTGCAGCAGGATCTTATTGTATTATATTACTGTATGTGTTCTGCAGCAGGATCTTATTGTATTATATTACTGTATGTGTTCTGCAGCAGGATCTTATTGTAATATACTACTGTATGTGTTCTGCAGCAGGATCTTATTGTATTATATTACTGTATGTGTTCTGCAGCAGGATCTTAATGTATTATTTTACTGTATGTGATCTGCAGCAGGATCTTATTGTATTATATTACTGTATGTGCTCTGCAGCAGGATCTTATTGTATTATATTGCGGTATGTGTTCTGCAGCAGGATCTTATTGTATTATATTACTGTATGTGTTCTACTGCAGGATCTTATTGTATTATATTACTGTATGTGTTCTGCAGCAGGATCTTATTGTATTATATTGCTGTATGTGATCTGCAGCAGGATCTTATTGTATTATTTTACGGTATGTGTTCTGCAGCAGGATCTTATTGTATTATATTACTGTATGTGTTCTGCAGTAGGATCTTATTGTATTATATTACTGTATGTGTTCTGCAGCAGGATCTTATTGTATTATATTACTGTATGTGTTCTGCAGTAGGATCTTATTGTATTATATTACTGTATGTGTTCTGCAGCAGGATCTTATTGTATTATATTACTGTATGTGTTCTACTGCAGGATCTTATTGTATTATATTACTGTATGTGTTCTGCTGCAGGATCTTATTGTATTATATTGCTGTATGTGATCTGCAGCAGGATCTTATTGTATTATATTACGGTATGTGTTCTGCAGCAGGATCTTATTGTATTATATTACAGTATGTGTTCTGCAGCAGGATCTTATTGTATTATATTACTGTATGTGTTCTGCAGCAGGATCTTATTGTATTATATTACTGTATGTGTTCTGCAGCAGGATCTTATTGTAATATACTACTGTATGTGTTCTGCAGCAGGATCGTATTGTATTATATTACTGTATGTGTTCTGCAGCAGGATCTTATTGTATTATATTACTGTATGTGATCTGCAGCAGGATCTTATTGTATTATATTACTGTATGTGTTCTACTGCAGGATCTTATTGTATTATATTACTGTATGTGTTCTGCAGCTGGATCTTATTGTATTATATTGCTGTATGTGATCTGCAGCAGGATCTTATTGTATTATATTACGGTATGTGTTCTGCAGCAGGATCTTATTGTATTATATTACAGTATGTGTTCTGCAGCAGGATCTTATTGTATTATATTACTGTATGTGTTCTGCAGCAGGATCTTATTGTATTATATTACGGTATGTGATCTGCAGCAGGATCTTATTGTATTATATTACGGTATGTGTTCTGCAGCATGATCTTATTGTATTATATTACTGTATGTGTTCTGCAGCAGGATCTTATTGTATTATATTACTGTATGTGTTCTGCAGCAGGATCTTATTGTATTATATTACTGTATGTGATCTTCAGCAGGATCTTATTGTATTATATTACTGTATGTGCTCTGCAGCAGGATCTTATTGTATTATATTGCGGTATGTGTTCTGCAGCAGGATCTTATTGTATTATATTACTGTATGTGTTCTGCTGCAGGATCTTATTGTATTATATTACTGTATGTGTTCTGCAGCAGGATCTTATTGTATTATATTACTGTATGTGTTCTGCAGCAGGATCTTATTGTATTATATTACGGTATGTGTTCTGCAGCAGGATCTTATTGTATTATATTACTGTATGTGTTCTGCAGCAGGATCTTATTGTATTATATTACTGTATGTGTTCTGCAGCAGGACCTTATTGTATTATATTACTGTATGTGATCTGCAGCAGGATCTTATTGTATTATATTACTGTATGTGTTCTGCAGCAGGATCTTATTGTATTATATTACTGTATGTGTTCTGCAGCAGGATCTTATTGTATTATATTACTGTATGTGTTCTGCAGCAGGATCTTATTGTATTATATTACTGTATGTGTTCTGCAGCAGGATCTTATTGTATTATATTACTGCATGTGTTCTGCAGCAGGATCTTATTGTATTATATTACTGTATGTGTTCTGCAGCAGGATCTTATTGTATTATATTACTGTATGTGTTCTGCAGCAGGATCTTATTGTATTATATTACTGTATGAGTTCTGCAGCTGGATCTTATTGTATTATATTACTGTATATGTTCTGCAGCAGGATCTTATTGTATTATATTACTGTATGTGATCTGCAGCAGGATCTTATTGTATTATATTACTGGATGTGTTCTGCAGCAGGATAATATTGTATTATATTACTGTATGTGTTCTGCAGCAGGATCTTATTGTATTATATTACTGTATGTGTTCTGCAGCAGGATCTTATTGTATTATATTACTATATGTGTTCTGCAGCAGGATCTTATTGTATTATATTACGGTATGTGTTCTGCAGCAGGATCTTATTGTATTATATTACGGTATGTGTTCTGCAGCAGGTTCTTATTGCATTATATTACTGTATGTGTTCTGCAGCAGGATCTTATTGTATTATATTACTGTATGTGTTCTGCAGCAGGATCTTATTGTATTATATTACTGTATGTGTTCTGCAGCAGGATCTTATTGTATTATATTACTGTATGTGTTCTGCAGCAGGATCTTATTGTATTATATTACTGTATGTGTTCTGCAGCAGGATCTTATTGTATTATATTGCTGTATGTGTTCTTCAGCAGGATCTTATTGTATTATATTACTGTATGTGTTCTGCAGCAGGATCTTATTGTATTATATTACGGTATGTGTTCTGCAGCAGGATCTTATTGTATTATATTACTGTATGTGTTCTGCAGCAGGATCTTATTGTATTATATTACTGTATGTGTTCTGCAGCAGGATCTTATTGTATTATATTACTGTATGTGTTCTGCAGCAGGATCTTATTGTGTTATATTACTGTATGTGTTCTGCAGCAGGATCTTATTGTATTATATTACTGTATGTGTTCTGCAGCAGGATCTTATTGTATTATATTACTGTATGTGTTCTGCATCAGGTTCTTATTGTATTATATTACAGTATGTGTTCTGCAGCAGGATCTTATTGTATTATATTACTGTATGTGTTCTGCAGCAGGATCTTATTGTATTATATTACTGTATGTGTTCTGCAGCAGGATCTTATTGTAATATACTACTGTATGTGTTCTGCAGCAGGATCTTATTGTATTATATTACTGTATGTGTTCTGCAGCAGGATCTTAATGTATTATTTTACTGTATGTGATCTGCAGCAGGATCTTATTGTATTATATTACTGTATGTGCTCTGCAGCAGGATCTTATTGTATTATATTGCGGTATGTGTTCTGCAGCAGGATCTTATTGTATTATATTACTGTATGTGTTCTACTGCAGGATCTTATTGTATTATATTACTGTATGTGTTCTGCAGCAGGATCTTATTGTATTATATTGCTGTATGTGATCTGCAGCAGGATCTTATTGTATTATTTTACGGTATGTGTTCTGCAGCAGGATCTTATTGTATTATATTACTGTATGTGTTCTGCAGTAGGATCTTATTGTATTATATTACTGTATGTGTTCTGCAGCAGGATCTTATTGTATTATATTACTGTATGTGTTCTGCAGTAGGATCTTATTGTATTATATTACTGTATGTGTTCTGCAGCAGGATCTTATTGTATTATATTACTGTATGTGTTCTACTGCAGGATCTTATTGTATTATATTACTGTATGTGTTCTGCTGCAGGATCTTATTGTATTATATTGCTGTATGTGATCTGCAGCAGGATCTTATTGTAATATATTACGGTATGTGTTCTGCAGCAGGATCTTGTATTATATTACAGTATGTGTTCTGCAGCAGGATCTTATTGTATTATATTACTGTATGTGTTCTGCAGCAGGATCTTATTGTATTATATTACTGTATGTGTTCTGCAGCAGGATCTTATTGTAATATACTACTGTATGTGTTCTGCAGCAGGATCGTATTGTATTATATTACTGTATGTGTTCTGCAGCAGGATCTTATTGTATTATATTACTGTATGTGTTCTGCAGCAGGATCTTATTGTATTATATTACTGTATGTGTTCTACTGCAGGATCTTATTGTATTATATTACTGTATGTGTTCTGCAGCTGGATCTTATTGTATTATATTGCTGTATGTGATCTGCAGCAGGATCTTATTGTATTATATTACGGTATGTGTTCTGCAGCAGGATCTTATTGTATTATATTACAGTATGTGTTCTGCAGCAGGATCTTATTGTATTATATTACTGTATGTGTTCTGCAGCAGGATCTTATTGTATTATATTACTGTATGTGTTCTGCAGCAGGATCTTATTGTAATATACTACTGTATGTGTTCTGCAGCAGCATCTTATTGTATTATATTACGGTATGTGATCTGCAGCAGGATCTTATTGTATTATATTACGGTATGTGTTCTGCAGCATGATCTTATTGTATTATATTACTGTATGTGTTCTGCAGCAGGATCTTATTGTATTATATTACTGTATGTGTTCTGCAGCAGGATCTTATTGTATTATATTACTGTATGTGATCTTCAGCAGGATCTTATTGTATTATATTACGGTATGTGTTCTGCAGCAGGATCTTATTGTATTATATTACGGTATGTGTTCTGCAGCAGGTTCTTATTGCATTATATTACTGTATGTGTTCTGCAGCAGGATCTTATTGTATTATATTACTGTATGTGTTCTGCAGCAGGATCTTATTGTATTATATTACTGTATGTGTTCTGCAGCAGGATCTTATTGTATTATATTACTGTATGTGTTCTGCAGCAGGATCTTATTGTATTATATTACTGTATGTGTTCTGCAGCAGGATCTTATTGTATTATATTGCTGTATGTGTTCTTCAGCAGGATCTTATTGTATTATATTACTGTATGTGTTCTGCAGCAGGATCGTATTGTATTATATTACGGTATGTGTTCTGCAGCAGGATCTTATTGTATTATATTACTGTATGTGTTCTGCAGCAGGATCTTATTGTATTATATTACTGTATGTGTTCTGCAGCAGGATCTTATTGTATTATATTACTGTATGTGTTCTGCAGCAGGATCTTATTGTGTTATATTACTGTATGTGTTCTGCAGCAGGATCTTATTGTATTATATTACTGTATGTGTTCTGCAGCAGGATCTTATTGTATTATATTACTGTATGTGTTCTGCATCAGGATCTTATTGTATTATATTACAGTATGTGTTCTGCAGCAGGATCTTATTGTATTATATTACTGTATGTGTTCTGCAGCAGGATCTTATTGTATTATATTACTGTATGTGTTCTGCAGCAGGATCTTATTGTAATATACTACTGTATGTGTTCTGCAGCAGGATCTTATTGTATTATATTACTGTATGTGTTCTGCAGCAGGATCTTAATGTATTATTTTACTGTATGTGATCTGCAGCAGGATCTTATTGTATTATATTACTGTATGTGCTCTGCAGCAGGATCTTATTGTATTATATTGCGGTATGTGTTCTGCAGCAGGATCTTATTGTATTATATTACTGTATGTGTTCTACTGCAGGATCTTATTGTATTATATTACTGTATGTGTTCTGCAGCAGGATCTTATTGTATTATATTGCTGTATGTGATCTGCAGCAGGATCTTATTGTATTATTTTACGGTATGTGTTCTGCAGCAGGATCTTATTGTATTATTTTACTGTATGTGTTCTGCAGTAGGATCTTATTGTATTATATTACTGTATGTGTTCTGCAGCAGGATCTTATTGTATTATATTACTGTATGTGTTCTGCAGTAGGATCTTATTGTATTATATTACTGTATGTGTTCTGCAGCAGGATCTTATTGTATTATATTACTGTATGTGTTCTACTGCAGGATCTTATTGTATTATATTACTGTATGTGTTCTGCTGCAGGATCTTATTGTATTATATTGCTGTATGTGATCTGCAGCAGGATCTTATTGTATTATATTACGGTATGTGTTCTGCAGCAGGATCTTATTGTATTATATTACAGTATGTGTTCTGCAGCAGGATCTTATTGTATTATATTACTGTATGTGTTCTGCAGCAGGATCTTATTGTATTATATTACTGTATGTGTTCTGCAGCAGGATCTTATTGTAATATACTACTGTATGTGTTCTGCAGCAGGATCGTATTGTATTATATTACTGTATGTGTTCTGCAGCAGGATCTTATTGTATTATATTACTGTATGTGTTCTGCAGCAGGATCTTATTGTATTATATTACTGTATGTGTTCTACTGCAGGATCTTATTGTATTATATTACTGTATTTGTTCTGCAGCTGGATCTTATTGTATTATATTGCTGTATGTGATCTGCAGCAGGATCTTATTGTATTATATTACGGTATGTGTTCTGCAGCAGGATCTTATTGTATGATATTACAGTATGTGTTCTGCAGCAGGATCTTATTGTATTATATTACTGTATGTGTTCTGCAGCAGGATCTTATTGTATTATATTACTGTATGTGTTCTGCAGCAGGATCTTATTGTAATATACTACTGTATGTGTTCTGCAGCAGCATCTTATTGTATTATATTACGGTATGTGATCTGCAGCAGGATCTTATTGTATTATATTACGGTATGTGTTCTGCAGCATGATCTTATTGTATTATATTACTGTATGTGTTCTGCAGCAGGATCTTATTGTATTATATTACTGTATGTGTTCTGCAGCAGGATCTTATTGTATTATATTACTGTATGTGATCTTCAGCAGGATCTTATTGTATTATATTACTGTATGTGCTCTGCAGCAGGATCTTATTGTATTATATTGCGGTATGTGTTCTGCAGCAGGATCTTAT
This sequence comes from Taudactylus pleione, assembly GCA_031769625.1. Lineage (NCBI taxonomy): Eukaryota > Metazoa > Chordata > Amphibia > Anura > Myobatrachidae > Taudactylus > Taudactylus pleione. The sequence goes on from JAUIMM010000875.1 coordinate 938,828, forward strand.
TGTATTATATTACTGTATGTGTTCTGCTGCAGGATCTTATTGTATTATATTACTGTATGTGTTCTGCAGCAGGATCTTATTGTATTATATTACTGTATGTGTTCTGCAGCAGGATCTTATTGTATTATATTACGGTATGTGTTCTGCAGCAGGATCTTATTGTATTATATTACTGTATGTGTTCTGCAGCAGGATCTTATTGTATTATATTACTGTATGTGTTCTGCAGCAGGACCTTATTGTATTATATTACTGTATGTGATCTGCAGCAGGATCTTATTGTATTATATTACTGTATGTGTTCTGCAGCAGGATCTTATTGTATTATATTACTGTATGTGTTCTGCAGCAGGATCTTATTGTATTATATTACTGTATGTGTTCTGCAGCAGGATCTTATTGTATTATATTACTGTATGTGTTCTGCAGCAGGATCTTATTGTATTATATTACTGCATGTGTTCTGCAGCAGGATCTTATTGTATTATATTACGGTATGTGTTCTGCAGCAGGATCTTATTGTATTATATTACTGCATTTGTTCTGCAGCAGGATCTTATTGTATTATATTTCGGTATGTGTTCTGCAGCAGGATCTTATTGTATTATATTACTGTATGTGTTCTGCCGCAGGATCTTATTGTATTATATTACTGTATGTGTTCTGCAGCAGGATCTTATTGTATTATATTACTGTATGTGTTCTGCAGCAGGATCTTATTGTATTATATTACTGTATGTGTTCTGCAGCAGGATCTTATTGTATTATATTACTGTATGTGATCTGCAGCAGGATCTTATTGTATTATATTACTGTATGTGCTCTGCAGCAGGATCTTATTGTATTATATTGCGGTATGTGTTCTGCAGCAGGATCTTATTGTATTATATTACTGTATGTGTTCTGCTGCAGGATCTTATTGTATTATATTACTGTATGTGTTCTGCAGCAGGATCTTATTGTATTATATTACTGTATGTGTTCTGCTGCAGGATCTTATTGTATTATATTACGGTATGTGTTCTGCAGCAGGATCTTATTGTATAATATTACTGTATGTGTTCTGCAGCAGGATCTTATTGTATTATATTACTGTATGTGATCTGCAGCAGGATCTTATTGTATTATATTACTGTATGTGTTCTGCAGCAGGATCTTATTGTATTATATTACTGTATGTGTTCTGCAGCAGGATCTTATTGTATTATATTACTGTATGTGTTCTGCAGCAGGATCTTATTGTATTATATTACTGTATGTGTTCTGCAGCAGGATCTTATTGTATTATATTACTGTATGTGTTCTGCAGCAGGATCTTATTGTATTATATTACTGTATGTGTTCTGCAGCAGGATCTTATTGTATTATATTACTGTATGTGTTCTGCAGCAGGATCTTATTGTATTATATTACTGTATGAGTTCTGCAGCAGGATCTTATTGTATTATATTACTGTATATGTTCTGCAGCAGGATCTTATTGTATTATATTACTGTATGTGATCTGCAGCAGGATCTTATTGTATTATATTTCGGTATGTGTTCTGCAGCAGGATCTTATTGTATTATATTTCGGTATGTGTTCTGCAGCAGGATCTTATTGTATTATATTACTGTATGTGTTCTGCCGCAGGATCTTATTGTATTATATTACTGTATGTGTTCTGCAGCAGGATCTTATTGTATTATATTACTGTATGTGTTCTGCAGCAGGATCTTATTGTATTATATTACTGTATGTGTTCTGCAGTAGGATCTTATTGTATTATATTACTGTATGTGATCTGCAGCAGGATCTTATTGTATTATATTACTGTATGTGCTCTGCAGCAGGATCTTATTGTATTATATTGCGGTATGTGCTCTGCAGCAGGATCTTATTGTATTATATTACTGTATGTGTTCTGCTGCAGGATCTTATTGTATTATATTACTGTATGTGTTCTGCAGCAGGATCTTATTGTATTATATTACTGTATGTGTTCTGCAGCAGGATCTTATTGTATTATATTACGGTATGTGTTCTGCAGCAGGATCTTATTGTATTATATTACTGTATGTGTTCTGCAGCAGGATCTTATTGTATTATATTACTGTATGTGTTCTGCAGCAGGATCTTATTGTATTATATTACTGTATGTGTTCTGCAGCAGGATCTTATTGTATTATATTACTGTATGTGTTCTGCAGCAGGATCTTATTGTATTATATTACTGTATGTGTTCTGCAGCAGGATCTTATTGTATTATATTACTGTATGTGTTCTGCAGCAGGATCTTATTGTATTATATTACTGCAAGTGTTCTGCAGCAGGATCTTATTGTATTATATTACGGTATGTGTTCTGCAGCAGGATCTTATTGTATTATATTACTGTATGTGTTCTGCAGCAGGATCTTATTGTATTATATTTCTGTATGTGATCTGCAGCAGGATCTTATTGTATTATATTACTGTATGTGTTCTGCAGCAGGATCTTATTGTATTATATTACTGTATGTGTTCTGCAGCAGGATCTTATTGTTTTATATTACTGTATGTGTTCTGCAGCAGGATCTTATTGTATTATATTACTGTATGAGCTCTGCAGCAGGATCTTATTGTATTATATTACTGTATATGTTCTGCAGCAGGATCTTATTGTATTATATTACTGTATGTGATCTGCAGCAGGATCTTATTGTATTATATTACTGGATGTGTTCTGCAGCAGGATCTTATTGTATTATATTACTGTATGTGTTCTGCAGCAGGATCTTATTGTATTATATTACTGTATGTGTTCTGCAGCAGGATCTTATTGTATTATATTACGGTATGTGTTCTGCAGCAGGATCTTATTGTATTATATTACGGTATGTGTTCTGCAGCAGGATCTTATTGTATTATATTACGGTATGTGTTCTGCAGCAGGTTCTTATTGCATTATGTTACTGTATGTGTTCTGCAGCAGGATCTTATTGTATTATATTACTGTATGAGTTCTGCAGCAGGATCTTATTGTATTATATTACTGTATGTGTTCTGCAGCAGGATCTTATTGTACTATATTGCTGTATGTGATCTGCAGCAGGATCTTATTGTATTATATTACGGTATGTGTTCTACAGCAGGATCTTATTGTATTATATTACTGTATGTGTTCTGCAGCAGGATCTTATTGTATTATATTACAGTATGTGTTCTGCAGCAGGATCTTATTGTATTATATTACTGTATGTGTTCTGCAGCAGGATCTTATTGTATTATATTACTGTATGTGTTCTGCAGCAGGATCTTATTGTATTATATTACTGTATGTGTTCTGCAGCAGGATCTTATTGTATTATATTACTGTATGTGTTCTGCAGCAGGATCTTATTGTATTATATTACTGTATGTGTTCTTCAGCAGGATCTTATTGTATTATATTACTGTATGTGTTCTGCAGCAGGATCTTATTGTATTATATTACGGTATGTGTTCTGCAGCAGGATCTTATTGTATTATATTACTGTATGTGTTCTGCAGCAGGATCTTATTGTATTATATTACTGTATGTGTTCTGCAGCAGGATCTTATTGTATTATATTACTGTATGAGTTCTGCAGCAGGATCTTATTCTGTTATATTACTGTATGTGTTCTGCAGCAGGATCTTATTGTATTATATTACTGTATGTGTTCTGCAGCAGGATCTTATTGTATTATATTACAGTATGTGTTCTGCAGCAGGATCTTATTGTATTATATTACTGTATGTGTTCTGCAGCAGGATCTTATTGTATTATATTACTGTATGTGTTCTGCAGCAGGATCTTATTGTAATATACTACTGTATGTGTTCTGCAGCAGGATCTTATTGTATTATATTACTGTATGTGTTCTGCAGCAGGATCTTAATGTATTATTTTACTGTATGTGATCTGCAGCAGGATCTTATTGTATTATATTACTGTATGTGCTCTGCAGCAGGATCTTATTGTATTATATTGCGGTATGTGTTCTGCAGCAGGATCTTATTGTATTATATTACTGTATGTGTTCTACTGCAGGATCTTATTGTATTATATTACTGTATGTGTTCTGCAGCAGGATCTTATTGTATTATATTGCTGTATGTGATCTGCAGCAGGATCTTATTGTATTATATTACGGTATGTGTTCTGCAGCAGGATCTTATTGTATTATATTACTGTATGTGTTCTGCAGTAGGATCTTATTGTATTATATTACTGTATGTGTTCTGCAGCAGGATCTTATTGTAATATACTACTGTATGTGTTCTGCAGCAGGATCTTATTGTATTATATTACTGTATGTGTTCTGCAGCAGGATCTTATTGTATTATATTACTGTATGTGTTCTGCAGCAGGATCTTATTGTATTATAATAATGTATGTGTTCTACTGCAGGATCTTATTGTATTATATTACTGTATGTGTTCTGCAGCAGGATCTTATTGTATTATATTGCTGTATGTGATCTGCAGCAGGATCTTATTGTATTATATTACGGTATGTGTTCTGCAGCAGGATCTTATTGTATTATATTACAGTATGTGTTCTGCAGCAGGATCTTATTGTATTATATTACTGTATGTGTTCTGCAGCAGGATCTTATTGTATTATATTACTGTATGTGTTCTGCAGCAGGATCTTAATGTATTATTTTACTGTATGTGATCTGCAGCAGGATCTTATTGTATTATATTACTGTATGTGCTCTGCAGCAGGATTTTATTGTATTATATTGCGGTATGTGTTCTGCAGCAGGATCTTATTGTATTATATTACTGTATGTGTTCTACTGCAGGATCTTATTGTATTATATTACTGTATGTGTTCTGCAGCAGGATCTTATTGTATTATATTGCTGTATGTGATCTGCAGCAGGATCTTATTGTATTATATTACGGTATGTGTTCTGCAGCAGGATCTTATTGTATTATATTACTGTATGTGTTCTGCAGTAGGATCTTATTGTATTATATTACTGTATGTGTTCTGCAGCAGGATCTTATTGTAATATACTACTGTATGTGTTCTGCAGCAGGATCTTATTGTATTATATTACTGTATGTGTTCTGCAGCAGGATCTTATTGTATTATATTACTGTATGTGTTCTGCAGCAGGATCTTATTGTATTATAATACTGTATGTGTTCTACTGCAGGATCTTATTGTATTATATTACTGTATGTGTTCTGCAGCAGGATCTTATTGTATTATATTGCTGTATGTGATCTGCAGCAGGATCTTATTGTATTATATTGCTGTATGTGATCTGCAGCAGGATCTTATTGTATTATATTACGGTATGTGTTCTGCAGCAGGATCTTATTGTATTATATTACTGTATGTGTTCTGCAGCAGGATCTTATTGTATTATATTACTGTATGTGTTCTGCAGCAGGATCTTTTAGTAATAAACTACTGTATGTGTTCTGCAGCAGGATCTTATTGTATTATATTACTGTATGTGTTCTGCAGCAGGATCTTATTGTATTATATTACTGTATGTGTTCTGCAGCAGGATCTTATTGTATTATATTACTGTATGTGTTCTACTGCAGGATCTTATTGTATTATATTACTGTATGTGTTCTGCAGCAGGATCTTATTGTATTATATTACGGTATGTGTTCTGCAGCAGGATCTTATTGTATTATATTACTGTATGTGTTCTGCAGCAGGATCTTATTGTATTATATTTCTGTATGTGTTCTGCAGCAGGATCTTATTGTATTATATTACTGTATGTGTTCTGCAGCAGGATCTTATTGTATTATATTACTGTATGAGTTCTGCAGCAGGATCTTATTGTATTATATTACTGTATATGTTCTGCAGCAGGATCTTATTGTATTATATTACTGTATGTGATCTGCAGCAGGATCTTATTGTATTATATTACTGGATGTGTTCTGCAGCAGGATCTTATTGTATTATATTACTGGATGTGTTCTGCAGCAGGATCTTATTGTATTATATTACTGTATGTGTTCTGCAGCAGGATCTTATTGTATTATATTACTGTATGTGTTCTGCAGCAGGATCTTATTGTATTATATTACGGTATGTGTTCTGCAGCAGGATCTTATTGTATTATATTATGGTATGTGTTCTGCAGCAGGTTCTTATTGCATTATATTACTGTATGTGTTCTGCAGCAGGATCTTATTGTATTATATTACTGTATGAGTTCTGCAGCAGGATCTTATTGTATTATATTACTGTATGTGTTCTGCAGCAGGATCTTATTGTACTATATTGCTGTATGTGATCTGCAGCAGTATCTTATTGTATTATATTACGGTATGTGTTCTGCAGCAGGATCTTATTGTATTATATTACTGTATGTGTTCTGCAGCAGGATCTTATTGTATTATATTACTGTATGTGTTCTGCAGCAGGATCTTATTGTATTATATTACTGTATGAGTTCTGCAGCAGGATCTTATTGTATTATATTACTGTATATGTTCTGCAGCAGGATCTTATTGTATTATATTACTGTATGTGATCTGCAGCAGGATCTTATTGTATTATATTACTGGATGTGTTCTGCAGCAAGATCTTATTGTACTATATTACTGTATGTGTTCTGCAGCAGGATCTTATTGTATTATATTACTGTATGTGTTCTGCAGCAGGATCTTATTGAATTATATTACTATATGTGTTCTGCAGCAGGATCTTATTGTATTATATTACGTTATGTGTTCTGCAGCAGGATCTTATTGTATTATATTACGGTATGTGTTCTGCAGCAGGTTCTTATTGCATTATATTACTGTATGTGTTCTGCAGCAGGATCTTATTGTATTATATTACTGTATGAGTTCTGCAGCAGGATCTTATTGTATTATATTACTGTATGTGTTCTGCAGCAGGATCTTATTGTACTATATTGCTGTATGTGATCTGCAGCAGTATCTTATTGTATTATATTACGGTATGTGTTCTGCAGCAGGATCTTATTGTATTATATTACTGTATGTGTTCTGCAGCAGGATCTTATTGTATTATATTACTGTATGTGTTCTGCAGCAGGATCTTATTGTATTATATTACTGTATGTGTTCTGCAGCAGGATCTTATTGTATTATATTACTGTATGTGTTCTGCAGCAGGATCTTATTGTATTATATTGCTGTATGTGTTCTTCAGCAGGATCTTATTGTATTATATTACTGTATGTGTTCTGCAGCAGGATCTTATTGTATTATATTACGGTATGTGTTCTGCAGCAGGATCTTATTGTATTATATTACTGTATGTGTTCTGCAGCAGGATCTTATTGTATTATATTACTGTATGTGTTCTGCAGCAGGATCTTATTGTATTATATTACTGTATGTGTTCTGCAGCAGGATCTTATTGTGTTATATTACTGTATGTGTTCTGCAGCAGGATCTTATTGTATTATATTACTGTATGTGTTCTGCAGCAGGATCTTATTGTATTATATTACTGTATGTGTTCTGCATCAGGATCTTATTGTATTATATTACAGTATGTGTTCTGCAGCAGGATCTTATTGTATTATATTACTGTATGTGTTCTGCAGCAGGATCTTATTGTATTATATTACTGTATGTGTTCTGCAGCAGGATCTTATTGTAATATACTACTGTATGTGTTCTGCAGCAGGATCTTATTGTATTATATTACTGTATGTGTTCTGCAGCAGGATCTTAATGTATTATTTTACTGTATGTGATCTGCAGCAGGATCTTATTGTATTATATTACTGTATGTGCTCTGCAGCAGGATCTTATTGTATTATATTGCGGTATGTGTTCTGCAGCAGGATCTTATTGTATTATATTACTGTATGTGTTCTACTGCAGGATCTTATTGTATTATATTACTGTATGTGTTCTGCAGCAGGATCTTATTGTATTATATTGCTGTATGTGATCTGCAGCAGGATCTTATTGTATTATATTACGGTATGTGTTCTGCAGCAGGATCTTATTGTATTATATTACTGTATGTGTTCTGCAGTAGGATCTTATTGTATTATATTACTGTATGTGTTCTGCAGCAGGGTCTTATTGTAATATACTACTGTATGTGTTCTGCAGCAGGATCTTATTGTATTATATTACTGTATTTGTTCTGCAGCAGGATCTTATTGTATTATATTACTGTATGTGTTCTGCAGCAGGATCTTATTGTATTATATTACTGTATGTGTTCAACTGCAGGATCTTATTGTATTATATTACTGTATGTGTTCTGCAGCAGGATCTTATTGTATTATATTGCTGTATGTGATCTGCAGCAGGATCTTATTGTATTATATTACGGTATGTGTTCTGCAGCAGGATCTTATTGTATTATATTACAGTATGTGTTCTGCAGCAGGATCTTATTGTATTATATTACTGTATGTGTTCTGCAGCCTGATCTTATTGTATTATATTACTGTATGTGTTCTGCAGCAGGATCTTATTGTAATATACTACTGTATGTGTTCTGCAGCAGGATCGTATTGTAGTATATTACTGTATGTGTTCTGCAGCAGGATCTTATTGTATTATATTACTGTATGTGTTCTGCAGCAGGATCTTATTGTATTATATTACTGTATGTGTTCTACTGCAGGATCTTATTGTATTATATTACTGTATGTGTTCTGCAGCTGGATCTTATTGTATTATATTGCTGTATGTGATCTGCAGCAGGATCTTATTGTATTATATTACGGTATGTGTTCTGCAGCAGGATCTTATTGTATTATATTACAGTATGTGTTCTGCAGCAGGATCTTATTGTATTATATTACTGTATGTGTTCTGCAGCAGGATCTTATTGTATTATATTACTGTATGTGTTCTGCAGCAGGATCTTATTGTAATATACTACTGTATGTGTTCTGCAGCAGGATCTTATTGTATTATATTACAGTATGTGTTCTGCAGCATGATCTTATTGTATTATATTACTGTATGTGTTCTGCAGCAGGATCTTATTGTATTATATTACTGTATGTGTTCTGCAGCAGGATCTTATTGTATTATATTACTGTATGTGATCTGCAGCAGGATCTTATTGTATTATATTACTGTATGTGCTCTGCAGCAGGATCTTATTGTATTATATTGCGGTATGTGTTCTGCAGCAGGATCTTATTGTATTATATTACTGTATGTGTTCTGCTGCAGGATCTTATTGTATTATATTACTGTATGTGTTCTGCAGCAGGATCTTATTGTATTATATTACTGTATGTGTTCTGCAGCAGGATCTTATTGTATTATATTACGGTATGTGTTCTGCAGCAGGATCTTATTGTATTATATTACTGTATGTGTTCTGCAGCAGGATCTTATTGTATTATATTACTGTATGTGTTCTGCAGCAGGACCTTATTGTATTATATTACTGTATGTGATCTGCAGCAGGATCTTATTGTATTATATTACTGTATGTGTTCTGCAGCAGGATCTTATTGTATTATATTACTGTATGTGTTCTGCAGCAGGATCTTATTGTATTATATTACTGTATGTGTTCTGCAGCAGGATCTTATTGTATTATATTACTGTATGTGTTCTGCTGCAGGATCTTATTGTATTATATTACTGTATGTGTTCTGCAGCAGGATCTTATTGTATTATATTACTGTATGTGTTCTGCAGCAGGATCTTATTGTATTATATTACGGTATGTGTTCTGCAGCAGGATCTTATTGTATTATATTACTGTATGTGTTCTGCAGCAGGATCTTATTGTATTATATTACTGTATGTGTTCTGCAGCAGGACCTTATTGTATTATATTACTGTATGTGATCTGCAGCAGGATCTTATTGTATTATATTACTGTATGTGTTCTGCAGCAGGATCTTATTGTATTATATTACTGTATGTGTTCTGCAGCAGGACCTTATTGTATTATATTACTGTATGTGATCTGCAGCAGGATCTTATTGTATTATATTACTGTATGTGTTCTGCAGCAGGATCTTATTGTATTATATTACTGTATGTGTTCTGCAGCAGGATCTTATTGTATTATATTACTGTATGTGTTCTGCAGCAGGATCTTATTGTATTATATTACTGTATGTGTTCTGCTGCAGGATCTTATTGTATTATATTACTGTATGTGTTCTGCAGCAGGATCTTATTGTATTATATTACTGTATGTGTTCTGCAGCAGGATCTTATTGTATTATATTACGGTATGTGTTCTGCAGCAGGATCTTATTGTATTATATTACTGTATGTGTTCTGCAGCAGGATCTTATTGTATTATATTACTGTATGTGTTCTGCAGCAGGACCTTATTGTATTATATTACTGTATGTGATCTGCAGCAGGATCTTATTGTATTATATTACTGTATGTGTTCTGCAGCAGGATCTTATTGTATTATATTACTGTATGTGTTCTGCAGCAGGATCTTATTGTATTATATTACTGTATGTGTTCTGCAGCAGGATCTTATTGTATTATATTACTGTATGTGTTCTGCAGCAGGATCTTATTGTATTATATTACTGCATGTGTTCTGCAGCAGGATCTTATTGTATTATATTACGGTATGTGTTCTGCAGCAGGATCTTATTGTATTATATTACTGTATGTGTTCTGCAGCAGGATCTTATTGTATTATATTACTGTATGTGTTCTGCAGCAGGATCTTATTGTATTATATTACTGTATGTGTTCTGCAGCAGGATCTTATTGTATTATATTAATGTATGAGTTCTGCAGCAGGATCTTATTGTATTATATTACTGTATATGTTCTGCAGCAGGATCTTATTGTATTATATTACTGTATGTGATCTGCAGCAGGATCTGATTGTATTATATTACTGTATGTGTTCTGCAGCAGGATCTTATTGTATTATATTTCGGTATGTGTTCTGCAGCAGGATCTTATTGTATTATATTACTGTATGTGTTCTGCCACAGGATCTTATTGTATTATATAACTGTATGTGTTCTGCAGCAGGATCTTATTGTATTATATTACTGTATGTGTTCTGCAGCAGGATCTTATTGTATTATATTACTGTATGTGTTCTGCAGCAGGATCTTATTGTATTATATTACTGTATGTGATCTGCAGCAGGATCTTATTGTATTATATTACTGTATGTGCTCTGCAGCAGGATCTTATTGTATTATATTGCGGTATGTGTTCTGCAGCAGGATCTTATTGTATTATATTACTGTATGTGTTCTGCTGCAGGATCTTATTGTATTATATTACTGTATGTGTTCTGCAGCAGGATCTTATTGTATTATATTACTGTATGTGTTCTGCAGCAGGATCTTATTGTATTATATTACGGTATGTGTTCTGCAGCAGGATCTTATTGTATTATATTACTGTATGTGTTCTGCAGCAGGATCTTATTGTATTATATTACTGTATGTGTTCTGCAGCAGGATCTTATTGTATTATATTACTGTATGTGATCTGCAGCAGGATCTTATTGTATTATATTACTGTATGTGTTCTGCAGCAGGATCTTATTGTATTATATTACTGTATGTGTTCTGCAGCAGGATCTTATTGTATTATATTACTGTATGTGTTCTGCAGCAGGATCTTATTGTATTATATTACTGTATGTGTTCTGCAGCAGGATCTTATTGTATTATATTACTGCATGTGTTCTGCAGCAGGATCTTATTGTATTATATTACGGTATGTGATCTGCAGCAGGATCTTATTGTATTATATTACGGTATGTGTTCTGCAGCAGGATCCTATTGTATTATATTACTGTATGTGTTCTGCAGCAGGATCTTATTGTATTATATTACTGTATGTGTTCTGCAGCAGGATCTTATTGTATTATATTACTGTATGTGTTCTGCAGCAGGATCTTATTGTATTATATTGCTGTATGTGATCTGCAGCAGGATCTTATTGTATTATATTACGGTATGTGTTCTGCAGCAGGATCTTATTGTATTATATTACAGTATGTGTTCTGCAGCAGGATCTTATTGTATTATATTACTGTATGTGTTCTGCAGCAGGATCTTATTGTATTATATTACTGTATGTGTTCTGCAGCAGGATCTTATTGTAATATACTACTGTATGTGTTCTGCAGCAGGATCTTATTGTATTATATTACTGTATGTGTTCTGCAGCAGGATCTTTTTGTATTATATTACTGTATGTGTTCTGCAGCAGGATCTTATTGTATTATATTACTGTATGTGTTCTGCAGCAGGATCTTATTGTATTATATTACTGTATGTGTTCTGCAGCAGGACCTTATTGTATTATATTACTGTATGTGTTCTGCAGCAGGATCTTATTGTATTATATTACTATATGTGTTCTGCAGCAGGATCTTATTGTATTATATTACGGTATGTGTTCTGCAGCATGATCTTATTGTATTATATTACGGTATGTGATCTGCAGCAGGATCTTATTGTATTATATTACGGTATGTGTTCTGCAGCATGATCTTATTGTATTATATTACTGTATGTGTTCTGCAGCAGGATCTTATTGTATTATATTACTGTATGTGTTCTGCTGCAGGATCTTATTGTATTATATTACTGTATGTGTTCTGCAGCAGGATCTTATTGTATTATATTACTGTATGTGTTCTGCAGCAGGATCTTATTGTATTATATTACTGTATGTGTTCTGCAGCAGGATCTTATTGTATTATATTACTGTATGTGTTCTGCAGCTGGACCTTATTGTATTATATTACTGTATGTGATCTGCAGCAGGATCTTATTGTATTATATTACTGTATGTGTTCTGCAGCAGGATCTTATTGTATTATATTACTGTATGTGTTCTGCAGCAGGATCTTATTGTATTATAATACTGTATGTGTTCTGCAGCAGGATCTTATTGTATTATATTACTGTATGTGTTCTGCAGCAGGATCTTATTGTATTATATTACTGCATGTGTTCTGCAGCAGGATCTTATTGTATTATATTACGGTATGTGTTCTGCAGCAGGATCTTATTGTATTATATTACTGTATGTGTTCTGCAGCAGGATCTTATTGTATTATATTACTGTATGTGTTCTGCAGCAGGATCTTATTGTATTATATTACTGTATGTGTTCTGCAGCAGGATCTTATTGTATTATATTACTGTATGAGTTCTGCAGCAGGATCTTATTGTATTATATTACTGTATGTGTTCTGCAGCAGGATCTTATTGTATTATATTACTGTATGTGTTCTGCAGCAGGATCTTATTGTATTTTATTACGGTATGTGTTCTGCAGCAGGATCTTATTGTATTATATTACGGTATGTGTTATGCAGCAGGATCTTATTGTATTATATTACTGTATGTGTTCTGCAGCAGGATCTTATTGTATTATATTACTGTATGTGTTCTGCAGCAGGATCTTATTGTATTATATTACTGTATGTGTTCTGCTGCAGGATCTTATTGTATTATATTACTGTATGTGTTCTGCAGCAGGATCTTATTGTATTATATTACTGTATGTGTTCTGCAGCAGGATCTTATTGTATTATATTACTGTATGTGTTCTGCAGCAGGATCTTATTGTATTATATTACTGTATGTGTTCTGCAGCAGGATCTTATTGTATTATATTACGGTATGTGTTCTGCAGCAGGATCTTATTGTATTATATTACGGTATGTGTTATGCAGCAGGATCTTATTGTATTATATTACTGTATGTGTTCTGCAGCAGGATCTTATTGTATTATATTACTGTATGTGTTCTGCAGCAGGATCTTATTGTATTATATTACTGTATGTGTTCTGCAGCAGGATCTTATTGTATTATATTACTGTATGTGTTCTGCAGCAGGATCTTATTGTATTATATTACTGTATGTGTTCTGCAGCAGGATCTTATTGTATTATATTACGGTATGTGTTCTGCAGCAGGATCTTATTGTATTATATTACTGTATGTGTTCTGCAGCAGGATCTTTTTGTATTATATTACTGTATGTGTTCTGCAGCAGGATCTTATTGTATTATATTACTGTATGTGTTCTGCAGCAGGATCTTATTGTATTATATTACTGTATGTGTTCTGCAGCAGGACCTTATTGTATTATATTACTGTATGTGTTCTGCAGCAGGATCTTATTGTATTATATTACTATATGTGTTCTGCAGCAGGATCTTATTGTATTATATTACGGTATGTGATCTGCAGCAGGAACTTATTGTATTATATTACGGTATGTTTTCTGCAGCATGATCTTATTGTATTATATTACGGTATGTGATCTGCAGCAGGATCTTATTGTATTATATTACGGTATGTGTTCTGCAGCATGATCTTATTGTATTATATTACTGTATGTGTTCTGCAGCAGGATCTTATTGTATTATATTACTGTATGTGTTCTGCTGCAGGATCTTATTGTATTATATTACTGTATGTGTTCTGCAGCAGGATCTTATTGTATTATATTACGGTATGTGTTCTGCAGCAGGATCTTATTGTATTATATTACTGTATGTGTTCTGCAGCAGGATCTTATTGTATTATATTACTGTATGTGTTCTGCAGCTGGACCTTATTGTATTGTATTACTGTATGTGATCTGCAGCAGGATCTTATTGTATTATATTACTGTATGTGTTCTGCAGCAGGATCTTATTGTATTATATTACTGTATGTGTTCTGCAGCAGGATCTTATTGTATTATATTACTGTATGTGTTCTGCAGCAGGATCTTATTGTATTATATTACTGTATGTGTTCTGCAGCAGGATCTTATTGTATTATATTACTGCATGTGTTCTGCAGCAGGATCTTATTGTATTATATTACGGTATGTGTTCTGCAGCAGGATCTTATTGTATTATATTACTGTATGTGTTCTGCAGCAGGATCTTATTGTATTATATTACTGTATGTGTTCTGCAGCAGGATCTTATTGTATTATATTACTGTATGTGTTCTGCAGCAGGATCTTATTGTATTATATTACTGTATGAGTTCTGCAGCAGGATCTTATTGTATTATATTACTGTATATGTTCTGCAGCAGGATCTTATTGTATTATATTACTGTATGTGATCTGCAGCAGGATCTTATTGTATTATATTACTGTATGTGTTCTGCAGCAGGATCTTATTGTATTATATTTCGGTATGTGTTCTGCAGCAGGATCTTATTGTATTATATTACTGTATGTGTTCTGCAGCAGGATCTTATTGTATAATATTACTGTATGTGTTCTGCAGCAGGATCTTATTGTATTATATTACTGTATGTGTTCTGCAGCAGGATCTTATTGTATTATATTACTGTATGTGTTCTGCAGCAGGATCTTATTGTATTATATTACTGTATGTGTTCTGCAGCAGGATCTTATTGTATTATATTACTGTATGTGTTCTGCAGCAGGATCTTATTGTATTATATTACTGTATGTGTTCTGCAGCAGGATCTTATTGTATTATATTACGGTATGTGTTCTGCAGCAGGATCTTATTGTATTATATTACTGTATGTGTTCTGCAGCAGGATCTTTTTGTATTATATTACTGTATGTGTTCTGCAGCAGGATCTTATTGTATTATATTACTGTATGTGTTCTGCAGCAGGATCTTATTGTATTATATTACTGTATGTGTTCTGCAGCAGGACCTTATTGTATTATATTACTGTATGTGTTCTGCAGCAGGATCTTATTGTATTATATTACTATATGTGTTCTGCAGCAGGATCTTATTGTATTATATTACGGTATGTGATCTGCAGCAGGATCTTATTGTATTATATTACGGTATGTTTTCTGCAGCATGATCTTATTGTATTATATTACGGTATGTGATCTGCAGCAGGATCTTATTGTATTATATTACGGTATGTGTTCTGCAGCATGATCTTATTGTATTATATTACTGTATGTGTTCTGCAGCAGGATCTTATTGTATTATATTACTGTATGTGTTCTGCAGCAGGATCTTATTGTATTATATTACTGTATGTGTTCTGCAGCAGGATCTTATTGTATTATATTACGGTATGTGTTCTGCAGCAGGATCTTATTGTATTATATTACTGTATGTGTTCTGCAGCAGGATCTTATTGTATTATATTACTGTATGTGTTCTGCAGCTGGACCTTATTGTATTGTATTACTGTATGTGATCTGCAGCAGGATCTTATTGTATTATATTACTGTATGTGTTCTGCAGCAGGATCTTATAGTATTATATTACTGTATGTGTTCTGCAGCAGGATCTTATTGTATTATATTACTGTATGTGTTCTGCAGCAGGATCTTATTGTATTATATTACTGTATGTGTTCTGCAGCAGGATCTTATTGTATTATATTACTGCATGTGTTCTGCAGCAGGATCTTATTGTATTATATTACGGTATGTGTTCTGCAGCAGGATCTTATTGTATTATATTACTGTATGTGTTCTGCAGCAGGATCTTATTGTATTATATTACTGTATGTGTTCTGCAGCAGGATCTTATTGTATTATATTACTGTATGTGTTCTGCAGCTGGACCTTATTGTATTGTATTACTGTATGTGATCTGCAGCAGGATCTTATTGTATTATATTACTGTATGTGTTCTGCAGCAGGATCTTATTGTATTATATTACTGTATGTGTTCTGCAGCAGGATCTTATTGTATTATATTACTGTATGTGTTCTGCAGCAGGATCTTATTGTATTATATTACTGTATGTGTTCTGCAGCAGGATCTTATTGTATTATATTACTGCATGTGTTCTGCAGCAGGATCCTTATTGTATTATATTACGGTATGTGTTCTGCAGCAGGATCTTATTGTATTATATTACTGTATGTGTTCTGCAGCAGGATCTTATTGTATTATATTACTGTATGTGTTCTGCAGCAGGATCTTATTGTATTATATTACTGTATGTGTTCTGCAGCAGGATCTTATTGTATTATATTACTGTATGAGTTCTGCAGCAGGATCTTATTGTATTATATTACTGTATGTGTTCTAAAGCAGGATCTTATTGTATTATATTACTGTATGTGTTCTGCTGCAGGATCTTATTTTATTATATTACTGTATATGTTCTGCAGCAGGATCTTATTTTATTATATTACTGTATGTGATCTGCAGCAGGATCTTATTGTATTATATTACTGTATGTGTTCTGCAGCAGGATCTTATTGTATTATATTACTGTATGTGTTCTGCAGCAGGATCTTATTGTATTATATTACTGTATGTGTTCTGCAGCAGGATCTTATTGTATTATATTACTGTATGTGTTCTGCAGCAGGATCTTATTGTATTATATTACTGTATGTGTTCTGCAGCAGGATCTTATTGTATTATATTACTGTATGTGTTCTAAAGCAGGATCTTATTGTATTATATTACTGTATGTGTTCTGCTGCAGGATCTTATTGTATTATATTACTGTATGTGTTCTGCAGCAGGATCTTATTGTATTATATTACTGTATGTGTTCTGCAGCAGGATCTTATTGTATTATATTACGGTATGTGTTCTGCAGCAGGATCTTATTGTATTATATTACGGTATGTGTTCTGCAGCAGGATCTTATTGTATTATATTACGGTATGTGTTATGCAGCAGGATCTTATTGTATTATATTACTGTATGTGTTCTGCAGCAGGATCTTATTGTATTATATTACTGTATGTGTTCTGCTGCAGGATCTTATTGTATTATATTACTGTATGTGTTCTGCAGCAGGATCTTATTGTATTATATTACTGTATGTGTTCTGCAGCAGGATCTTATTGTATTATATTACTGTATGTGTTCTGCAGCAGGATCTTATTGTATTATATTACTGTATGTGTTCTGCAGCAGGATCTTATTGTATTATATTACGGTATGTGTTCTGCAGCAGGATCTTATTGTATTATATTATGGTATGTGTTATGCAGCAGGATCTTATTGTATTATATTACTGTATGTGTTCTGCAGCAGGATCTTATTGTATTATATTACTGTATGTGTTCTGCAGCAGGATCTTATTGTATTATATTACTGTATGTGTTCTGCAGCAGGATCTTATTGTATTATATTACTGTATGTGTTCTGCAGCAGGATCTTATTGTATTATATTACTGTATGTGTTCTGCAGCAGGATCTTATTGTATTATATTACTGTATGTGTTCTGCAGCAGGATCTTATTGTATTATATTACGGTATGTGTTCTGCAACAGGATCTTATTGTATTATATTACTGTATGTGTTCTGCAGCAGGATCTTATTGTATTATATTACTGTATGTGTTCTGCAGCAGGATCTTATTGTATTATATTACTGTATGTGTTCTGCAGCAGGATCTTATTGTATTATATTACGGTATGTGTTCTGCAGCAGGATCTTATTGTATTATATTACTGCATTGTGTTCTGCAGCAGGATCTTATTTGTATTATATTACTGTATGTGTTCTGCAGCAGGATCTTATTGTATTATATTACTGTATGTGTTCTGCAGCAGGATCTTATTGTATTATATTACTGTATGTGTTCTGCAGCAGGATCTTATTGTATTATATTACTGTATGTGTTCTGCAGCAGGATCTTATTGTATTATATTACTGTTTGTGTTCTGCAGCAGGATCTTATTGTATTATATTACGGTATGTGTTCTGCAGCAGGATCTTATTGTATTATATTACTGTATGTGTTCTGCAGCAGGATCTTATTGTATTATATTACTGTATGTGTTCTGCAGCAGGATCTTATTGTATTATATTACTGTATGAGGTCTGCAGCAGGATCTTATTGTATTATATTACTGTATATGTTCTGCAGCAGGATCTTATTGTATTATATTACTGTATGTGTTCTACAGCAGGATCTTATTGTATTATATTACTGTATGTGTTCTGCTGCAGGATCTTATTGTATTATATTACTGTATGTGTTCTGCAGCAGGATCTTATTGTATTATATTACTGTATGTGTACTGCAGCAGGATCTTATTGTATTATATTACTGTATGTGTCCTGCAGCAGGATCTTATTGTATTATATTACTGTATGTGTTCTGCAGCAGGATCTTATTGTATTATATTACGGTATGTGTTCTGCAGCAGGATCTTATTGTATTATATTACGGTATGTGTTCTGCAGCAGGATCTTATTGTATTATATTACTGTATGTGTTCTGCAGCAGGATCTTATTGTATTATATTACTGTATGTGTTCTGCAGCAGGATCTTATTGTATTATATTACTGTATGTGTTCTGCAGCAGGATCTTATTGTATTATATTACTGTATGTGTTCTGCAGCAGGATCTTATTGTATTATATTACTGTATGTGTTCTGCAGCAGGATCTTATTGTATTATATTACTGTATGTGTTCTGCAGCAGGATCTTATTGTATTATATTACTGTATGTGTTCTGCAGCAAGATCTTATTGTATTATATTACTGTATGTGTTCTGCAGCAGGATCTTATTGTATTATATTACTGTATGTGTTCTGCAGCAGGATCTTATTGTATTATATTACTGCATGTGTTCTGCAGCAGGATCTTATTGTATTATATTACTGCATGAGTTCTGCAGCAGGATCTTATTGTATTATATTACTGTATGTGTTCTGCAGCAGGATCTTATTGTATTATATTACTGTATGTGTTCTGCAGCAGGATCTTATTGTATTATATTACTGTATGTGTTCAGCAGCAGGATCTTATTGTATTATATTACTGTATGTGATCTGCAGCAGGATCTTATTGTATTATATTACTGTATGTGTTCTGCAGCAGGATCTTAATGTATTATATTACTGTATGTGTTCTGCAGCAGGATCTTAATGTATTATATTACTGTATGTGTTCTGCAGCAGGATCTTATTGTATTATATTACTGTATGTGTTCTGCAGCAGGATCTTATTGTTTTATATTACTGTATGTGTTCTGCAGGAGGATCTTATTGTATTATATTACTATATGTGTTCTGCAGCAGGATCTCATTGTATTATATTACTGTATGTGTTCTGCAGCAGGATCTTATTGTATTATATTACTGTATGAGTTCTGCAGCAGGATCTTATTGTATTATATTACGGTATGTGTTCTGCAGCAGGATCTTATTGTAATATATTACGGTATGTGTTCTGCAGCAGGATCTTATTGTATTATATTACTATATGTGTTCTGCAGCAGGATCTTATTGTATTATATTACTGTATGTGTTCTGCAGCAGGATCTTATTGTATTATATTACGGTAAGTGTTCTGCAGCAGGATCTTATTGTATTATATTACTGTATGTGTTCTGCAGCAGGATCTTATTGTATTATATTACTGTATGTGTTCTGCAGCAGGATCTTATTGTATTATATTACTGTATGTGTTCTGCAGCAGGATCTTATTGTATGATATTACTGTATGTGTTCTGCAGCAGGATCTTATTGTATTATATTACGGTATGTGTTCTGCAGCAGGATCTTATTGTATTATATTACTGTATGTGTTCTGCAGCAGGATCTTATTGTATTATATTACTGTATGTGTTCTGCAGCAGGATCTTATTGTATTATATTACTGTATGTGTTCTGCAGCAGGATCTTATTGTATTATATTACGGTATGTGTTCTGCAGCAGGATCTTATTGTATTATATTACTGAATGGGTTCTGCAGCAGGATCTTATTGTATTATATTACGGTATGTGTTCTGCAGCATGATCTTATTGTATTATATTACTGTATGTGTTCTGCAGCAGGATCTTATTGTATCATATTACTGTATGTGTTCTGCAGCAGGATCTTATTGTATTATATTACTGTATGTGATCGGCAGCAGGATCTTATTGTATTATATTACTGTATGTGTTCTGCAGCAGGATCTTATTGAATTATATTACTGTATGAGTTCTGCAGCAGGATCTTATTGTATTATATTACTGTATGTGTTCTGCAGCAGGATCTTATTGTCTTATATTACTGTATGTGATCTGTAGCAGTATCTTATTGTATTATATTACTGTATGTGTTCTGCAGCAGGATCTTATTGTATTATATTAATGTATGTGTTCTGCAGCAGGATCTTATTGTATTATATTACTGTATGTGTTCTGCAGCAGGATCTTATTGTATTCTATTACTGTATGTGTTCTGCAGCAGGATCTTATTGTATTATATTACTGTATGTGTTCTGCAGCAGGATCTTATTGTATTATATTACTGTATGTGTTCTGCAGCAGGATCTTATTGTATTATATTACTGTATGTGTTCTGCAGCAGGATCTTATTGTATTATATTACGGTATGTGTTCTGCAGCAGGATCTTATTGTATTATATTACTGTATGTGTTCTGCAGCGGGATCTTATTGTATTATATTACTGTATGTGTTCTGCAGCAGGATCTTATTGTATTATATTACTGTATGTGTTCTGCAGCAGGATCTTATTGTATTATATTACTGTATGTGTTCTGCAGCAGGATCTTATTGTATTATATTACTATATGTGTTCTGCAGGAGGATCTTGTATTATATTACGGTATGTGATCTGCAGCTGGATCTTATTGTATTATATTACGGTATGTGTTCTGCAGCAGGATCCTATTGTATTATATTACTGTATGTGTTCTGCAGCAGGATCTTATTGTATTATATTACTGAATGTGTTCTGCAGCAGGATCTTATTGTATTATATTACTGTATGTGTTCTGCAGCAGGATCTTATTGTATTATATTGCTGTATGTGATCTGCAGCAGGATCTTATTGTATTATATTACGGTATGTGTTCTGCAGCAGGATCTTATTGTAATATACTACTGTATGTGTTCTGCAGCAGGATCTTATTGTATTATATTACTGTATGTGTTCTGCAGCAGTATCTTATTGTATTATATTACTGTATGTGTTCTGCAGCAGGATCTTATTGTATTATATTACTGTATGTGTTCTGCAGCAGGATCTTATTGTATTATATTACTGTATGTGTTCTGCAGCAGGATCTTATTGTATTATATTACTGTATGTGTTCTGCAGCAGGATCTTATTGTATTATATTTATATATGTGTTCTGCAGCAGGATCTTATTGTATTATATTACGGTATGTGATCTGCAGCAGGATCTTATTGTATTATATTACGGTATGTTTTCTGCAGCAGGATCTTATTGTATTATATTACTGTATGTGTCTGCAGAAGGATCTTATTGTATTATATTACTGTATGTGTTCTGCAGCAGGATCTTATTGTATTATATTACTGTATGTGATCTGCAGCAGGATCTTATTGTATTATATTACTGTATGTGATCTGCAGCAGGATCTTATTGTATTATATTACTGTATGTGTTCTGCAGCAGGATCTTAATGTATTATATTACTGTATGTGTTCTGCAGCAGGATCTTAATGTATTATATTACTGTATGTGTTCTGCAGCAGGATCTTATTGTATTATATTACTGTATGTGTTCTGCAGCAGGATCTTATTGTTTTATATTACTGTATGTGTTCTGCAGCAGGATCTTATTGTATTATATTACTGTATGAGTTCTGCAGCAGGATCTTATTGTATTATATTACGGTATGTGTTCTGCAGCAGGATCTTATTGTAATATATTACGGTATGTGTTCTGCAGCAGGATCTTATTGTATTATATTACTATATGTGTTCTGCAGCAGGATCTTATTGTATTATATTACTGTATGTGTTCTGCAGCAGGATCTTATTGTATTATATTACGGTAAGTGTTCTGCAGCAGGATCTTAATGTATTATATTACTGTATGTGTTCTGCAGCAGGATCTTATTGTATTATATTACTGTATGTGTTCTGCAGCAGGATCTTATTGTATTATATTACTGTATGTGTTCTGCAGCAGGATCTTATTGTATTATATTACTATATGTGTTCTGCAGCAGGATCTTATTGCATATTATTACTGTATGTGTTCTGCAGCAGGATCTTATTGTATTATATTACTGTATGTGTTCTGCAGCAGGATCTTATTGTATTATATTACGGTATGTGTTCTGCAGCAGGATCTTATTGTATTATATTACTGTATGTGTTCTGCAGCAGGATCTTATTGTATTATATTACTGTATGTGTTCTGCAGCAGGATCTTATTGTATTATATTACTGTATGTGTTCTGCAGCAGGATCTTATTGTATGATATTACTGTATGTGTTCTGCAGCAGGATCTTATTGTATTATATTACGGTATGTGTTCTGCAGCAGGATCTTATTGTATTATATTACTGTATGTGTTCTGCAGCAGGATCTTATTGTATTATATTACTGTATGTGTTCTGCAGCAGGATCTTATTGTATTATATTACTGTATGTGTTCTGCAGCAGGATCTTATTGTATTATATTACGGTATGTGTTCTGCAGCAGGATCTTATTGTATTATATTACTGAATGGGTTCTGCAGCAGGATCTTATTGTATTATATTACGGTATGTGTTCTGCAGCATGATCTTATTGTATTATATTACTGTATGTGTTCTGCAGCAGGATCTTATTGTATCATATTACTGTATGTGTTCTGCAGCAGGATCTTATTGTATTATATTACTGTATGTGATCTGCAGCAGGATCTTATTGTATTATATTACTGTATGTGTTCTGCAGCAGGATCTTATTGAATTATATTACTGTATGAGTTCTGCAGCAGGATCTTATTGTATTATATTACTGTATGTGTTCTGCAGCAGGATCTTATTGTCTTATATTACTGTATGTGATCTGTAGCAGTATCTTATTGTATTATATTACTGTATGTGTTCTGCAGCAGGATCTTATTGTATTATATTAATGTATGTGTTCTGCAGCAGGATCTTATTGTATTATATTACTGTATGTGTTCTGCAGCAGGATCTTATTGTATTCTATTACTGTATGTGTACTGCAGCAGGATCTTATTGTATTATATTACTGTATGTGTTCTGCAGCAGGATCTTATTGTATTATATTACTGTATGTGTTCTGCAGCAGGATCTTATTGTATTATATTACTGTATGTGTTCTGCAGCAGGATCTTATTGTATTATATTACGGTATGTGTTCTGCAGCAGGATCTTATTGTATTATATTACTGTATGTGTTCTGCAGCGGGATCTTATTGTATTATATTACTGTATGTGTTCTGCAGCAGGATCTTATTGTATTATATTACTGTATGTGTTCTGCAGCAGGATCTTATTGTATTATATTACTGTATGTGTTCTGCAGCAGGATCCTATTGTATTATATTACTATATGTGTTCTGCAGGAGGATCTTGTATTATATTACGGTATGTGATCTGCAGCTGGATCTTATTGTATTATATTACGGTATGTGTTCTGCAGCAGGATCCTATTGTATTATATTACTGTATGTGTTCTGCAGCAGGATCTTATTGTATTATATTACTGTATGTGTTCTGCAGCAGGATCTTATTGTATTATATTACTGTATGTGTTCTGCAGTAGGATCTTATTGTATTATATTGCTGTATGTGATCTGCAGCAGGATCTTATTGTATTATATTACGGTATGTGTTCTGCAGCAGGATCTTATTGTAATATACTACTGTATGTGTTCTGCAGCAGGATCTTATTGTATTATATTACTGTATGTGTTCTGCAGCAGGATCTTATTGTATTATATTACTGTATGTGTTCTGCAGCAGGATCTTATTGTATTATATTACTGTATGTGTTCTGCAGCAGGATCTTATTGTATTATATTACTGTATGTGTTCTGCAGCAGGATCTTTATGTATTATATTACTGTATGTGTTCTGCAGCAGGATCTTATTGTATTATATTTATATATGTGTTCTGCAGCAGGATCTTATTGTATTATATTACGGTATGTGATCTGCAGCAGGATCTTATTGTATTATATTACGGTATGTTTTCTGCAGCAGGATCTTATTGTATTATATTACTGTATGTGTCTGCAGAAGGATCTTATTGTATTATATTACTGTATGTGTTCTGCAGCAGGATCTTATTGTATTATATTACTGTATGTGATCTGCAGCAGGATCTTATTGTATTATATTACTGTATGTGCTCTGCAGCAGGATCTTATTGTATTATATTGCGGTATGTGTTCTGCAGCAGGATCTTATTGAATTATATTACTGTATGTGTTCTGCTGCAGGATTTTTTTGTATTATATTACTGTATGTGTTCTGCAGCAGGATCTTATTGTATTATATTACGGTATGTGTTCTGCAGCAGGATCTTATTGTATTCTATTACTGTATGTGTTCTGCAGCAGGATCTTATTGTATTATATTACTGTATGTGTTCTGCAGCAGGATCTTATTATATTATATTAGTGTATGTGTTCTGCAGCAGGATCTTATTGTATTATATTACGGTATGTGTTCTGCAGCAGGATCTTATTGTATTATATTACTGTATGTGTTCTGCAGCAGGATCTTATTGTATTATATTACTGTATGTGTTCTGCAGCAGGATCTTATTGTATTATATTACTGTATGTGTTGTGCAGCAGGATCTTATTGTATTATATTACTGTATGTGTTCTGCAGCAGGATCTTATTGTATTATATTACGGTATGTGTTCTGCAGCAGGATCTTATTGTATTATATTACTGAATGGGTTCTGCAGCAGGAGCTTATTGTATTATATTACGGTATGTGTTCTGCAGCATTATCTTATTGTATTATATTACTGTATGTGTTCTGCAGCAGGATCTTATTGTATCATATTACTGTATGTGTTCTGCAGCAGGATCTTATTGTATCATATTACTGTATGTGTTCTGCAGCAGGATCTTATTGTATTATATTACTGTATGTGATCTGCAGCAGGATCTTATTGTATTATATTACTGTATGTGTTCTGCAGCAGGATCTTATTGAATTATATTACTGTATGAGTTCTGCTGCAGGATCTTATTGTATTATATTACTGTATGTGTTCTGCAGCAGGATCTTATTGTCTTATATTACTGTATGTGGTCTGTAGCAGTATCTTATTGTATTATATTACTGTATGTGTTCTGCAGCAGGATCTTATTGTATTATATTACTGTATGTGTTCTGCAGCAGGATCTTATTGTATTATATTACTGTATGTGTTCTGCAGCAGGATCTTATTGTATTCTATTACTGTATGTGTTCTGCAGCAGGATCTTATTGTATTCTATTACTGTATGTGTTCTGCAGCAGGATCTTATTGTATTATATTACTGTATGTGTTCTGCAGCAGGATCTTATTGTATTATATTAATGTATGTGTTCTGCAGCAGGATCTTATTGTATTATATTACTGTATGTGTTCTGCAGCAGGATCTTATTGTATTATATTACTGTATGTGTTCTGCAGCAGGATGTTATTGTATTATATTACGGTATGTGTTCTGCAGCAGGATCTTATTGTATTATATTACTGTATGTGTTCTGCAGCGTAATCTTATTGTATTATATTACTGTATGTGTTCTGCAGCAGGATCTTATTGTATTATATTACTGTATGTGTTCTGCAGCATGATCTTATTGTATTATATTTCTGTATGTGTTCTGCAGCAGGATCTTATTGTATTATATTACTATATGTGTTCTGCAGGAGGATCTTATTGTATTATATTACGGTATGTGTTCTGCAGCAGGATCTTATTGTATTATATTACTATATGTGTTCTGCAGCAGGATCTTATTGTATTATATTACTGTATGTGTTCTGCAGCAGGATCTTATTGTATTATATTACGGTAAGTGTTCTGCAGCAGGAACTTAATGTATTATATTACTGTATGTGTTCTGCAGCAGGATCTTATTGTATTATATTACTGTATGTGTTCTGCAGCAGGATCTTATTGTATTATATTACTGTATGTGTTCTGCAGCAGGATCTTATTGTATTATATTACTATATGTGTTCTGCAGCAGGATCTTATTGCATTATATTACTGTATGTGTTCTGCAGCAGGATCTTATTGTATTATATTACTGTATGTGTTCTGCAGCAGGATCTTATTGTATTATATTACTGTATGTGTTCTGCAGCAGGATCTTATTGTATTATATTACGGTATGTGTTCTGCAGCAGGATCTTATTGTATTATATTACTGTATGTGTTCTGCAGCAGGATCTTATTGTATTATATTACTGTATGTGTTCTGCAGCAGGATCTTATTGTATTATATTACTGTATGTGTTCTGCAGCAGGATCTTATTGTATGATATTACTGTATGTGTTCTGCAGCAGGATCTTATTGTATTATATTACGGTATGTGTTCTGCAGCAGGATCTTATTGTATTATATTACTGTATGTGTTCTGCAGCAGGATCTTATTGTATTATATTACTGTATGTGTTCTGCAGCAGGATCTTATTGTATTATATTACTGTATGTGTTCTGCAGCAGGATCTTATTGTATTATATTACGGTATGTGTTCTGCAGCAGGATCTTATTGTATCATATTACTGTATGTGTTCTGCAGCAGGATCTTATTGTATTATATTACTGTATGTGATCGGCAGCAGGATCTTATTGTATTATATTACTGTATGTGTTCTGCAGCAGGATCTTATTGAATTATATTACTGTATGAGTTCTGCAGCAGGATCTTATTGTATTATATTACTGTATGTGTTCTGCAGCAGGATCTTATTGTATTATATTACTGTATGTGTTCTGCAGCAGGATCTTATTGTATTATATTACTGTATGAGTTCTGCAGCAGGATCTTATTGTATTATATTACGGTATGTGTTCTGCAGCAGGATCTTATTGTAATATATTACGGTATGTGTTCTGCAGCAGGATCTTATTGTATTATATTACTATATGTGTTCTGCAGCAGGATCTTATTGTATTATATTACTGTATGTGTTCTGCAGCAGGATCTTATTGTATTATATTACGGTAAGTGTTCTGCAGCAGGATCTTAATGTATTATATTACTGTATGTGTTCTGCAGCAGGATCTTATTGTATTATATTACTGTATGTGTTCTGCAGCAGGATCTTATTGTATTATATTACTGTATGTGTTCTGCAGCAGGATCTTATTGTATTATATTACTATATGTGTTCTGCAGCAGGATCTTATTGCATATTATTACTGTATGTGTTCTGCAGCAGGATCTTATTGTATTATATTACTGTATGTGTTCTGCAGCAGGATCTTATTGTATTATATTACGGTATGTGTTCTGCAGCAGGATCTTATTGTATTATATTACTGTATGTGTTCTGCAGCAGGATCTTATTGTATTATATTACTGTATGTGTTCTGCAGCAGGATCTTATTGTATTATATTACTGTATGTGTTCTGCAGCAGGATCTTATTGTATGATATTACTGTATGTGTTCTGCAGCAGGATCTTATTGTATTATATTACGGTATGTGTTCTGCAGCAGGATCTTATTGTATTATATTACTGTATGTGTTCTGCAGCAGGATCTTATTGTATTATATTACTGTATGTGTTCTGCAGCAGGATCTTATTGTATTATATTACTGTATGTGTTCTGCAGCAGGATCTTATTGTATTATATTACGGTATGTGTTCTGCAGCAGGATCTTATTGTATTATATTACTGAATGGGTTCTGCAGCAGGATCTTATTGTATTATATTACGGTATGTGTTCTGCAGCATGATCTTATTGTATTATATTACTGTATGTGTTCTGCAGCAGGATCTTATTGTATCATATTACTGTATGTGTTCTGCAGCAGGATCTTATTGTATTATATTACTGTATGTGATCTGCAGCAGGATCTTATTGTATTATATTACTGTATGTGTTCTGCAGCAGGATCTTATTGAATTATATTACTGTATGAGTTCTGCAGCAGGATCTTATTGTATTATATTACTGTATGTGTTCTGCAGCAGGATCTTATTGTCTTATATTACTGTATGTGATCTGTAGCAGTATCTTATTGTATTATATTACTGTATGTGTTCTGCAGCAGGATCTTATTGTATTATATTAATGTATGTGTTCTGCAGCAGGATCTTATTGTATTATATTACTGTATGTGTTCTGCAGCAGGATCTTATTGTATTCTATTACTGTATGTGTACTGCAGCAGGATCTTATTGTATTATATTACTGTATGTGTTCTGCAGCAGGATCTTATTGTATTATATTACTGTATGTGTTCTGCAGCAGGATCTTATTGTATTATATTACTGTATGTGTTCTGCAGCAGGATCTTATTGTATTATATTACGGTATGTGTTCTGCAGCAGGATCTTATTGTATTATATTACTGTATGTGTTCTGCAGCGGGATCTTATTGTATTATATTACTGTATGTGTTCTGCAGCAGGATCTTATTGTATTATATTACTGTATGTGTTCTGCAGCAGGATCTTATTGTATTATATTACTGTATGTGTTCTGCAGCAGGATCCTATTGTATTATATTACTATATGTGTTCTGCAGGAGGATCTTGTATTATATTACGGTATGTGATCTGCAGCTGGATCTTATTGTATTATATTACGGTATGTGTTCTGCAGCAGGATCCTATTGTATTATATTACTGTATGTGTTCTGCAGCAGGATCTTATTGTATTATATTACTGTATGTGTTCTGCAGCAGGATCTTATTGTATTATATTACTGTATGTGTTCTGCAGTAGGATCTTATTGTATTATATTGCTGTATGTGATCTGCAGCAGGATCTTATTGTATTATATTACGGTATGTGTTCTGCAGCAGGATCTTATTGTAATATACTACTGTATGTGTTCTGCAGCAGGATCTTATTGTATTATATTACTGTATGTGTTCTGCAGCAGGATCTTATTGTATTATATTACTGTATGTGTTCTGCAGCAGGATCTTATTGTATTATATTACTGTATGTGTTCTGCAGCAGGATCTTATTGTATTATATTACTGTATGTGTTCTGCAGCAGGATCTTTATGTATTATATTACTGTATGTGTTCTGCAGCAGGATCTTATTGTATTATATTTATATATGTGTTCTGCAGCAGGATCTTATTGTATTATATTACGGTATGTGATCTGCAGCAGGATCTTATTGTATTATATTACGGTATGTTTTCTGCAGCAGGATCTTATTGTATTATATTACTGTATGTGTCTGCAGAAGGATCTTATTGTATTATATTACTGTATGTGTTCTGCAGCAGGATCTTATTGTATTATATTACTGTATGTGATCTGCAGCAGGATCTTATTGTATTATATTACTGTATGTGCTCTGCAGCAGGATCTTATTGTATTATATTGCGGTATGTGTTCTGCAGCAGGATCTTATTGAATTATATTACTGTATGTGTTCTGCTGCAGGATTTTTTTGTATTATATTACTGTATGTGTTCTGCAGCAGGATCTTATTGTATTATATTACGGTATGTGTTCTGCAGCAGGATCTTATTGTATTCTATTACTGTATGTGTTCTGCAGCAGGATCTTATTGTATTATATTACTGTATGTGTTCTGCAGCAGGATCTTATTATATTATATTAGTGTATGTGTTCTGCAGCAGGATCTTATTGTATTATATTACGGTATGTGTTCTGCAGCAGGATCTTATTGTATTATATTACTGTATGTGTTCTGCAGCAGGATCTTATTGTATTATATTACTGTATGTGTTCTGCAGCAGGATCTTATTGTATTATATTACTGTATGTGTTGTGCAGCAGGATCTTATTGTATTATATTACTGTATGTGTTCTGCAGCAGGATCTTATTGTATTATATTACGGTATGTGTTCTGCAGCAGGATCTTATTGTATTATATTACTGAATGGGTTCTGCAGCAGGAGCTTATTGTATTATATTACGGTATGTGTTCTGCAGCATTATCTTATTGTATTATATTACTGTATGTGTTCTGCAGCAGGATCTTATTGTATCATATTACTGTATGTGTTCTGCAGCAGGATCTTATTGTATCATATTACTGTATGTGTTCTGCAGCAGGATCTTATTGTATTATATTACTGTATGTGATCTGCAGCAGGATCTTATTGTATTATATTACTGTATGTGTTCTGCAGCAGGATCTTATTGAATTATATTACTGTATGAGTTCTGCTGCAGGATCTTATTGTATTATATTACTGTATGTGTTCTGCAGCAGGATCTTATTGTCTTATATTACTGTATGTGGTCTGTAGCAGTATCTTATTGTATTATATTACTGTATGTGTTCTGCAGCAGGATCTTATTGTATTATATTACTGTATGTGTTCTGCAGCAGGATCTTATTGTATTATATTACTGTATGTGTTCTGCAGCAGGATCTTATTGTATTCTATTACTGTATGTGTTCTGCAGCAGGATCTTATTGTATTCTATTACTGTATGTGTTCTGCAGCAGGATCTTATTGTATTATATTACTGTATGTGTTCTGCAGCAGGATCTTATTGTATTATATTAATGTATGTGTTCTGCAGCAGGATCTTATTGTATTATATTACTGTATGTGTTCTGCAGCAGGATCTTATTGTATTATATTACTGTATGTGTTCTGCAGCAGGATGTTATTGTATTATATTACGGTATGTGTTCTGCAGCAGGATCTTATTGTATTATATTACTGTATGTGTTCTGCAGCGTAATCTTATTGTATTATATTACTGTATGTGTTCTGCAGCAGGATCTTATTGTATTATATTACTGTATGTGTTCTGCAGCATGATCTTATTGTATTATATTTCTGTATGTGTTCTGCAGCAGGATCTTATTGTATTATATTACTATATGTGTTCTGCAGGAGGATCTTATTGTATTATATTACGGTATGTGTTCTGCAGCAGGATCTTATTGTATTATATTACTATATGTGTTCTGCAGCAGGATCTTATTGTATTATATTACTGTATGTGTTCTGCAGCAGGATCTTATTGTATTATATTACGGTAAGTGTTCTGCAGCAGGAACTTAATGTATTATATTACTGTATGTGTTCTGCAGCAGGATCTTATTGTATTATATTACTGTATGTGTTCTGCAGCAGGATCTTATTGTATTATATTACTGTATGTGTTCTGCAGCAGGATCTTATTGTATTATATTACTATATGTGTTCTGCAGCAGGATCTTATTGCATTATATTACTGTATGTGTTCTGCAGCAGGATCTTATTGTATTATATTACTGTATGTGTTCTGCAGCAGGATCTTATTGTATTATATTACTGTATGTGTTCTGCAGCAGGATCTTATTGTATTATATTACGGTATGTGTTCTGCAGCAGGATCTTATTGTATTATATTACTGTATGTGTTCTGCAGCAGGATCTTATTGTATTATATTACTGTATGTGTTCTGCAGCAGGATCTTATTGTATTATATTACTGTATGTGTTCTGCAGCAGGATCTTATTGTATGATATTACTGTATGTGTTCTGCAGCAGGATCTTATTGTATTATATTACGGTATGTGTTCTGCAGCAGGATCTTATTGTATTATATTACTGTATGTGTTCTGCAGCAGGATCTTATTGTATTATATTACTGTATGTGTTCTGCAGCAGGATCTTATTGTATTATATTACTGTATGTGTTCTGCAGCAGGATCTTATTGTATTATATTACGGTATGTGTTCTGCAGCAGGATCTTATTGTATCATATTACTGTATGTGTTCTGCAGCAGGATCTTATTGTATTATATTACTGTATGTGATCGGCAGCAGGATCTTATTGTATTATATTACTGTATGTGTTCTGCAGCAGGATCTTATTGAATTATATTACTGTATGAGTTCTGCAGCAGGATCTTATTGTATTATATTACTGTATGTGTTCTGCAGCAGGATCTTATTGTATTATATTACTGTATGTGTTCTGCAGCAGGATCTTATTGTATTATATTACGGTATGTGTTCTGCAGCAGGATCTTATTGTATTATATTACTGTATGTGTTCTGCAGCGTAATCTTATTGTATTATATTACTGTATGTGTTCTGCAGCAGGATCTTATTGTATTATATTACTGTATGTGTTCTGCAGCAGGATCTTATTGTATTATATTTCTGTATGTGTTCTGCAGCAGGATCTTATTGTATTATATTACTATATGTGTTCTGCAGGAGGATCTTATTGTATTATATTACGGTATGTGTTCTGCAGCAGGATCTTATTGTATTATATTACTATATGTGTTCTGCAGCAGGATCTTATTGTATTATATTACTGTATGTGTTCTGCAGCAGGATCTTATTGTATTATATTACGGTAAGTGTTCTGCAGCAGGATCTTAATGTATTATATTACTGTATGTGTTCTGCAGCAGGATCTTATTGTATTATATTACAGTATGTGTTCTGCAGCAGGATCTTATTGTATTATATTACTTTATGTGTTCTGCAGCAGTATCTTATTGTATTATATTACTATATGTGTTCTGCAACAGGATCTTATTGCATTATATTACTGTATGTGTTCTGCAGCAGGATCTTATTGTATTATATTACTGTATGTGTTCTGCAGCAGGATCTTATTGTATTATATTACGGTATGTGTTCTGCAGCAGGATCTTATTGTATTATATTACTATATGTGTTCTGCAGCAGGATCTTATTGTATTATATTACTGTATGTGTTCTGCAGCAGGATCTTATTGTATTATATTACTGTATGTGTTCTGCAGCAGGATCTTATTGTATGATATTACTGTATGTGTTCTGCAGCAGGATCTTATTGTATTATATTATGGTATGTGTTCTGCAGCAGGATCTTATTGTATTATATTACTGTATGTGTTCTGCAGCAGGATCTTATTGTATTATATTACTGTATGTGTTCTGCAGCAGGATCTTATTGTATTATATTACTGTATGTGTTCTGCAGCAGGATCTTATTGTATTATATTACGGTATGTGTTCTGCAGCAGGATCTTATTGTATTATATTACTGAATGGGTTCTGCAGCAGGATCTTATTGTATTATATTACGGTATGTGTTCTGCAGCATGATCTTATTGTATTATATTACTGTATGTGTTCTGCAGCAGGATCTTATTGTATCATATTACTGTATGTGTTCTGCAGCAGGATCTTATTGTATTATATTACTGTATGTGATCGGCAGCAGGATCTTATTGTATTATATTACTGTATGTGTTCTGCAGCAGGATCTTATTGAATTATATTACTGTATGAGTTCTGCAGCAGGATCTTATTGTATTATATTACTGTATGTGTTCTGCAGCAGGATCTTATTGTCTTATATTACTGTATGTGATCTGTAGCAGTATCTTATTGTATTATATTACTGTATGTGTTCTGCAGCAGGATCTTATTGTATTATATTACTGTATGTGTTCTGCAGCAGGATCTTATTGTATTATATTACTGTATGTGTTCTGCAGCAGGATCTTATTGTATTCTATTACTGTATGTGTTCTGCAGCAGGATCTTATTGTATTATATTACTGTATGTGTTCTGCAGCAGGATCTTATTGTATTATAAAACTGTATGTGTTCTGCAGCAGGATCTTATTGTATTATATTACTGTATGTGTTCTGCAGCAGGATCTTATTGTATTATATTACGGTATGTGTTCTGCAGCAGGATCTTATTGTATTATATTACTGTATGTGTTCTGCAGCGGGATCTTATTGTATTATATTACTGTATGTGTTCTGCAGCAGGATCTTATTGTATTATCTTACTGTATGTGTTCTGCAGCAGGATCTTATTGTATTATCTTACTGTATGTGTTCTGCAGCAGGATCTTATTGTATTATATTACTATATGTGTTCTGCAGGAGGATCTTATTGTATTATATTACGGTATGTGATCTGCAGCAGGATCTTATTGTATTATATTACGGTATGTGTTCTGCAGCAGGATCCTATTGTATTATATTACTGTATGTGTTCTGCAGCAGGATCTTATTGTATTATATTACTGTATGTGTTCTGCAGTAGGATCTTATTGTATTATATTACTGTATGTGTTCTGCAGCAGGATCTTATTGTATTATATTGCTGTATGTGATCTGCAGCAGGAGCTTATTGTATTATATTACGGTATGTGTTCTGCAGCAGGATCTTATTGTATTATATTACAGTATGTGTTCTGCAGCAGGATCTTATTGTATTATATTACTGTATGTGTTCTGCAGCAGGATCTTATTGTATTATATTACTGTATGTGTTCTGCAGCAGGATCTTATTGTAATATACTACTGTATGTGTTCTGCAGCAGGATCTTATTGTATTATATTACTGTATGTGTTCTGCAGCAGGATCTTATTGTATTATATTACTGTATGTGTTCTGCAGCAGGATCTTATTGTATTATATTACTGTATGTGTTCTGCAGCAGGATCTTATTGTATTATATAACTGTATGTGTTCTGCAGCAGTATCTTATTGTATTATATTACTGTATGTGTTCTGCAGCAGGATCTTATTGTATTATATTACTATATGTGTTCTGCAGCAGGATCTTATTGTATTATATTACGGTATGTGATCTGCAGCAGGATCTTATTGTATTATATTACTGTATGTGTTCTGCAGCAGGATCTTATTGTATTCTATTACTGTATGTGTTCTGCAGCAGGATCTTATTGTATTACATTACTGTATGTGTTCTGCAGCAGGATCTTATTGTATTACTTTACTGTATGTGTTCTGCAGCAGGATCTTATTGTATTAAATTACTGTATGTGTTCTGCAGCAGGATCTTATTGTATTATATTACTGTATGTGTTCTGCAGCAGGATCTTATTGTATTATATTACTGTATGTGTTCTGCAGCAGGATCTTATTGTATTATATTACTGTATGTGTTCTGCAGCAGGATCTTATTGTAATATATTACGGTATGTGTTCTGCAGCAGGATCTTATTGTATTATATTACTGTATGTGTTCTGCAGTGGGATCTTATTGTATTATATTACTGTATGTGTTCTGCAGCAGGATCTTATTGTATTATATTACTGTATGTGTTCTGCAGCAGGATCTTATTGTATTATATTACTGTATGTGTTCTGCAGCAGGATCTTATTGTAATATACTACTGTATGTGTTCTGCAGCAGGATCTTATTGTATTATATTACTGTATGTGTTCTGCAGCAGGATCTTATTGTATTATATTACTGTATGTGTTCTGCAGCAGGATCT
The DNA here is from genome assembly GCA_031769625.1 of Taudactylus pleione. Lineage (NCBI taxonomy): Eukaryota > Metazoa > Chordata > Amphibia > Anura > Myobatrachidae > Taudactylus > Taudactylus pleione. The sequence continues at coordinate 974,856 of JAUIMM010000875.1, forward strand.
TATTGTATTATATTACTGTATGTGTTCTGCAGCAGGATCTTATTGTATTATATTACTGTATGTGTTCTGCAGCAGGATCTTATTGTATTATATTACTGTATGTGTTCTGCAGCAGGATCTTATTGTATTATATTACTATATGTGTTCTGCAGCAGGATCTTATTGTATTATATTACGGTATGTGATCTGCAGCAGGATCTTATTGTATTATATTACGGTATGTGTTCTGCAGCAGGAACTTATTGTATTATATTACTGTATGTGTCTGCAGAAGGATCTTATTGTATTATATTACTGTATGTGTTCTGCAGCAGGATCTTATTGTATTATATTACTGTATGTGATCTGCAGCAGGATCTTATTGTATTATATTACTGTATGTGCTCTGCAGCAGGATCTTATTGTATTATATTGCGGTATGTGTTCTGCAGCAGGATCTTATTGAATTATATTACTGTATGTGTTCTGCTGCAGGATTTTATTGTATTATATTACTGTATGTGTTCTGCAGCAGGATCTTATTGTATTATATTACTGTATGTGTTCTGCAGCAGGATCTTATTGTATTCTATTACTGTATGTGTTCTGCAGCAAGATCTTATTGTATTATATTACTGTATGTGTTCTGCAGCAGGATCTTATTGTATTATATTACTGTATGTGTTCTGCAGCAGGATCTTATTGTATTATATTACGGTATGTGTTCTGCAGCAGGATCTTATTGTATTATATTACTGTATGTGTTCTGCAGCAGGATCTTATTGTATTATATTACTGTATGTGTTCTGCAGCAGGATCTTATTGTATTATATTACTGTATGTGTTCTGCAGCAGGATCTTATTGTATTATATTACTGTATGTGTTCTGCAGCAGGATCTTATTGTATTATATTACGTTATGTGTTCTGCAGCAGGATCTTATTGTATTATATTACTGAATGGGTTCTGCAGCAGGATCTTATTGTATTATATTACGGTATGTGTTCTGCAGCAGGATCTTATTGTATTATATTACTGTATGTGTTCTGCAGCAGGATCTTATTGTATTATATTACTGTATGTGTTCTGCAGCAGGATCTTATTGTATTATATTACTGTATGTGTTGTGCAGCAGGATCTTATTGTATTATATTACTGTATGTGTTCTGCAGCAGGATCTTATTGTATTATATTACGGTATGTGTTCTGCAGCAGGATCTTATTGTATTATATTACTGAATGGGTTCTGCAGCAGGAGCTTATTGTATTATATTACGGTATGTGTTCTGCAGCATTATCTTCTTGTATTATATTACTGTATGTGTTCTGCAGCAGGATCTTATTGTATCGTATTACTGTATGTGTTCTGCAGCAGGATCTTATTGTATTATATTACTGTATGTGATCTGCAGCAGGATCTTATTGTATTATATTACTGTATGTGTTCTGCAGCAGGATCTTATTGAATTATATTACTGTATGAGTTCTGCAGCAGGATCTTATTGTATTATATTACTGTATGTGTTCTGCAGCAGGATCTTATTGTCTTATATTACTGTATGTGATCTGTAGCAGTATCTTATTGTATTATATTACTGTATGTGTTCTGCAGCAGGATCTTATTGTATTATATTACTGTATGTGTTCTGCAGCAGGATCTTATTGTATTATATTACTGTATGTGTTCTGCAGCAGGATCTTATTGTATTCTATTACTGTATGTGTTCTGCAGCAGGATCTTATTGTATTCTATTACTGTATGTGTTCTGCAGCAGGATCTTATTGTATTATATTACTGTATGTGTTCTGCAGCAGGATCTTATTGTATTATATTACTGTATGTGTTCTGCAGCAGGATCTTATTGTATTATATTACTGTATGTGTTCTGCAGCAGGATCTTATTGTATTATATTACTGTATGTGTTCTGCAGCAGGATGTTATTGTATTATATTACGGTATGTGTTCTGCAGCAGGATCTTATTGTATTATATTACTGTATGTGTTCTGCAGCGTAATCTTATTGTATTATATTACTGTATGTGTTCTGCAGCAGGATCTTATTGTATTATATTACTGTATGTGTTCTGCAGCATGATCTTATTGTATTATATTTCTGTATGTGTTCTGCAGCAGGATCTTATTGTATTATATTACTATATGTGTTCTGCAGGAGGATCTTATTGTATTATATTACGGTATGTGTTCTGCAGCAGGATCTTATTGTATTATATTACTATATGTGTTCTGCAGAAGGATCTTATTGTATTATATTACTGTATGTGTTCTGCAGCAGGATCTTATTGTATTATATTACTGTATGTGTTCTGCAGCAGGATCTTAATGTATTATATTACTGTATGTGTTCTGCAGCGGGATCTTATTGTATTATATTACTGTATGTGTTCTGCAGCAGGATCTTATTGTATTATATTACTGTATGTGTTCTGCAGCAGGATCTTATTGTATTATATTACGGTATGTGTTCTGCAGCAGGATCTTATTGTATTATATTACTGTATGTGTTCTGCAGCGTAATCTTATTGTATTATATTACTGTATGTGTTCTGCAGCAGGATCTTATTGTATTATATTACTGTATGTGTTCTGCAGCAGGATCTTATTGTATTATATTTCTGTATGTGTTCTGCAGCAGGATCTTATTGTATTATATTACTATATGTGTTCTGCAGGAGGATCTTATTGTATTATATTACGGTATGTGTTCTGCAGCAGGATCTTATTGTATTATATTACTATATGTGTTCTGCAGCAGGATCTTATTGTATTATATTACTGTATGTGTTCTGCAGCAGGATCTTATTGTATTATATTACGGTAAGTGTTCTGCAGCAGGATCTTAATGTATTATATTACTGTATGTGTTCTGCAGCAGGATCTTATTGTATTATATTACTGTATGTGTTCTGCAGCAGGATCTTATTGTATTATATTACTTTATGTGTTCTGCAGCAGGATCTTATTGTATTATATTACTATATGTGTTCTGCAGCAGGATCTTATTGCATTATATTACTGTATGTGTTCTGCAGCAGGATCTTATTGTATTATATTACTGTATGTGTTCTGCAGCAGGATCTTATTGTATTATATTACGGTATGTGTTCTGCAGCAGGATCTTATTGTATTATATTACTGTATGTGTTCTGCAGCAGGATCTTATTGTATTATATTACTGTATGTGTTCTGCAGCAGGATCTTATTGTATTATATTACTGTATGTGTTCTGCAGCAGGATCTTATTGTATGATATTACTGTATGTGTTCTGCAGCAGGATCTTATTGTATTATATTACGGTATGTGTTCTGCAGCAGGATCTTATTGTATTATATTACTGTATGTGTTCTGCAGCAGGATCTTATTGTATTATATTACTGTATGTGTTCTGCAGCAGGATCTTATTGTATTATATTACTGTATGTGTTCTGCAGCAGGATCTTATTGTATTATATTACGGTATGTGTTCTGCAGCAGGATCTTATTGTATTATATTACTGAATGGGTTCTGCAGCAGGATCTTATTGTATTATATTACGGTATGTGTTCTGCAGCATGATCTTATTGTATTATATTACTGTATGTGTTCTGCAGCAGGATCTTATTGTATCATATTACTGTATGTGTTCTGCAGCAGGATCTTATTGTATTATATTACTGTATGTGATCGGCAGCAGGATCTTATTGTATTATATTACTGTATGTGTTCTGCAGCAGGATCTTATTGAATTATATTACTGTATGAGTTCTGCAGCAGGATCTTATTGTATTATATTACTGTATGTGTTCTGCAGCAGGATCTTATTGTCTTATATTACTGTATGTGATCTGTAGCAGTATCTTATTTTTTTATATTACTGTATGTGTTCTGCAGCAGGATCTTATTGTATTATATTACTGTATGTGTTCTGCAGCAGGATCTTATTGTATTATATTACTGTATGTGTTCTGCAGCAGGATCTTATTGTATTCTATTACTGTATGTGTTCTGCAGCAGGATCTTATTGTATTATATTACTGTATGTGTTCTGCAGCAGGATCTTATTGTATTATATTACTGTATGTGTTCTGCAGCAGGATCTTATTGTATTATATTACTGTATGTGTTCTGCAGCAGGATCTTATTGTATTATATTACGGTATGTGTTCTGCAGCAGGATCTTATTGTATTATATTACTGTATGTGTTCTGCAGCGGGATCTTATTGTATTATATTACTGTATGTGTTCTGCAGCAGGATCTTATTGTATTATCTTACTGTATGTGTTCTGCAGCAGGATCTTATTGTATTATATTACTGTATGTGTTCTGCAGCAGGATCTTATTGTATTATATTACTATATGTGTTCTGCAGGAGGATCTTATTGTATTATATTACGGTATGTGATCTGCAGCAGGATCTTATTGTATTATATTACGGTATGTGTTCTGCAGCAGGATCCTATTGTATTATATTACTGTATGTGTTCTGCAGCAGGATCTTATTGTATTATATTACTGTATGTGTTCTGCAGTAGGATCTTATTGTATTATATTACTGTATGTGTTCTGCAGCAGGATCTTATTGTATTATATTGCTGTATGTGATCTGCAGCAGGATCTTATTGTATTATATTACGGTATGTGTTCTGCAGCAGGATCTTATTGTATTATATTACTGTATGTGTTCTGCAGCAGGATCTTATTGTATTATTTTACTGTATGTGTTCTGCAGCAGGATCTTATTGTAATATACTACTGTATTTGTTCTGCAGCAGGATCTTATTGTATTATATTACTGTATGTGTTCTGCTGCAGGATCTTATTGTATTATATTACTGTATGTGTTCTGCAGCAGGATCTTATTGTATTATATAACTGTATGTGTTCTGCAGCAGGATCTTATTGTATTATATTACTGTATGTGTTCTGCAGCAGGATCTTATTGTATTATATTATGGTATGTGTTCTGCAGCAGGATCTTATTGTATTATATTACAGTATGTGTTCTGCAGCAGGATCTTATTGTATTATATTACTGTATGTGTTCTGCAGCAGGATCTTATTGTATTATATTACTGTATGTGTTCTGCAGCAGGATCTTATTGTAATATACTACTGTATGTGTTCTGCAGCAGGATCTTATTGTATTATATTACTGTATGTGTTCTGCAGCAGGATCTTATTGTACTATATTACTGTATGTGTTCTGCAGCAGGATCTTATTGTATTATATTACTGTATGTGTTCTGCAGCAGGATCTTATTGTATTATATTACTGTATGTGTTCTGCAGCAGGATCTTATTGTATTATATTACTGTATGTGTTCTGCAGCAGGATCTTATTGTATTATATTACTATATGTGTTCTGCAGCAGGATCTTATTGTATTATATTACGGTATGTGATCTGCAGCAGGATCTTATTGTATTGTATTACGGTATGTGTTCTGCAGCAGGATCTTATTGTATTATATTACTGTATGTGTTCTGCAGCAGGATCTTATTGTATTATATTACTGTATGTGTTCTGCAGCAGGATCTTATTGTATTATATTACTGTATGTGATCTGCAGCAGGATCTTATTGTATTATATTACTGTATGTGCTCTGCAGCAGGATCTTATTGTATTATATTGCGGTATGTGTTCTGCAGCAGGATCTTATTGAATTATATTAATGTATGTGTTCTGCTGCAGGATCTTATTGTATTATATTACTGTATGTGTTCTGCAGCAGGATCTTATTGTATTATATTACTGTATGTGTTCTGCAGCAGGATCTTATTGTATTCTATTATGGTATGTGTTCTGCAGCAGGATTTTATTGTATTATATTACTGTATGTGTTCTGCAGCAGGATCTTATTGTATTATATTACTGTATGTGTTCTGCAGCAAAATCTTATTGTATTATATTACTGTATGTGTTCTGCAGCAGGATCTTATTGTATTATATTACGGTATGTGTTCTGCAGCAGGATCTTATTGTATTATATTACTGTATGTGTTCTGCAGCAGGATCTTATTGTATTATATTACTGTATGTGTTCTGCAGCAGGATCTTATTGTATTATATTACTATATGTGTTCTGCAGCAGGATCTTATTGTATTATATTACGGTATGTGATCTGCAGCAGGATCTTATTGTATTATATTACGGTATGTGTTCTGCAGCAGGATCTTATTGTATTATATTACTGTATGTGTTCTGCAGCAGGATCTTATTGTATTATATTACTGTATGTGTTCTGCAGCAGGATCTTATTGTATTATATTACTGTATGTGATCTGCAGCAGGATCTTATTGTATTATATTACTGTATGTGCTCTGCAGCAGGATCTTATTGTATTATATTGCGGTATGTGTTCTGCAGCAGGATCTTATTGAATTATATTAATGTATGTGTTCTGCTGCAGGATCTTATTGTATTATATTACTGTATGTGTTCTGCAGCAGGATCTTATTGTATTATATTACTGTATGTGTTCTGCAGCAGGATCTTATTGTATTCTATTATGGTATGTGTTCTGCAGCAGGATCTTATTGTATTATATTACTGTATGTGTTCTGCAGCAGGATCTTATTGTATTATATTACTGTATGTGTTCTGCAGCAGGATCTTATTGTATTATATTACTGTATGTGTTCTGCAGCAGGATCTTATTGTATTATATTACTGTATGTGTTCTGCAGCAGGATCTTATTGTATTATATTACTATATGTGTTCTGCAGCAGGATCTTATTGTATTATATTACGGTATGTGATCTGCAGCAGGATCTTATTGTATTATATTACGGTATGTGTTCTGCAGCAGGATCTTATTGTATTATATTACTGTATGTGTTCTGCAGCAGGATCTTATTGTATTATATTACTGTATGTGTTCTGCAGCAGGATCTTATTGTATTATATTACTGTATGTGATCTGCAGCAGGATCTTATTGTATTATATTACTGTATGTGCTCTGCAGCAGGATCTTATTGTATTATATTGCGGTATGTGTTCTGCAGCAGGATCTTATTGAATTATATTAATGTATGTGTTCTGCTGCAGGATCTTATTGTATTATATTACTGTATGTGTTCTGCAGCAGGATCTTATTGTATTATATTACTGTATGTGTTCTGCAGCAGGATCTTATTGTATTCTATTATGGTATGTGTTCTGCAGCAGGATCTTATTGTATTATATTACTGTATGTGTTCTGCAGCAGGATCTTATTGTATTATATTACTGTATGTGTTCTGCAGCAAAATCTTATTGTATTATATTACTGTATGTGTTCTGCAGCAGGATCTTATTGTATTATATTACTGTATGTGTTCTGCAGCAGGATCTTATTGTATTATATTACTGTATGTGTTCTGCAGCAGGATCTTATTGTATTCTATTACTGTATGTGTTCTGCAGCAGGATCTTATTGTATTATATTACTGTATGTGTTCTGCAGCAGGATCTTATTGTATTATATTACTGTATGTGTTCTGCAGCAGGATCTTATTGTATTATATTACTGTATGTGTTCTGCAGCAGGATCTTATTGTATTATATTACGGTATGTGTTCTGCAGCAGGATCTTATTGTATTATATTACTGTATGTGTTCTGCAGCGGGATCTTATTGTATTATATTACTGTATGTGTTCTGCAGCAGGATCTTATTGTATTATCTTACTGTATGTGTTCTGCAGCAGGATCTTATTGTATTATATTACTGTATGTGTTCTGCAGCAGGATCTTATTGTATTATATTACTATATGTGTTCTGCAGGAGGATCTTATTGTATTATATTACGGTATGTGATCTGCAGCAGGATCTTATTGTATTATATTACGGTATGTGTTCTGCAGCAGGATCCTATTGTATTATATTACTGTATGTGTTCTGCAGCAGGATCTTATTGTATTATATTACTGTATGTGTTCTGCAGTAGGATCTTATTGTATTATATTACTGTATGTGTTCTGCAGCAGGATCTTATTGTATTATATTGCTGTATGTGATCTGCAGCAGGATCTTATTGTATTATATTACGGTATGTGTTCTGCAGCAGGATCTTATTGTATTATATTACTGTATGTGTTCTGCAGCAGGATCTTATTGTATTATATTACTGTATGTGTTCTGCAGCAGGATCTTATTGTAATATACTACTGTATTTGTTCTGCAGCAGGATCTTATTGTATTATATTACTGTATGTGTTCTGCTGCAGGATCTTATTGTATTATATTACTGTATGTGTTCTGCAGCAGGATCTTATTGTATTATATAACTGTATGTGTTCTGCAGCAGGATCTTATTGTATTATATTACTGTATGTGTTCTGCAGCAGGATCTTATTGTATTATATTACTATATGTGTTCTGCAGCAGGATCTTATTGTATTATATTACTGTATGTGTTCTGCAGCAGGATCTTATTGTATTATATTACTGTATGTGTTCTGCAGCAGGATCTTATTGTATTATATTACTGTATGTGTTCTGCAGCAGGATCTTATTGTATTATATTACGGTATGTGTTCTGCAGCAGGATCTTATTGTATTATATTACAGTATGTGTTCTGCAGCAGGATCTTATTGTATTATATTACTGTATGTGTTCTGCAGCAGGATCTTATTGTATTATATTACTGTATGTGTTCTGCAGCAGGATCTTATTGTAATATACTACTGTATGTGTTCTGCAGCAGGATCTTATTGTATTATATTACTGTATGTGTTCTGCAGCAGGATCTTATTGTACTATATTACTGTATGTGTTCTGCAGCAGGATCTTATTGTATTATATTACTGTATGTGTTCTGCAGCAGGATCTTATTGTATTATATTACTGTATGTGTTCTGCAGCAGGATCTTATTGTATTATATTACTGTATGTGTTCTGCAGCAGGATCTTATTGTATTATATTACTATATGTGTTCTGCAGCAGGATCTTATTGTATTATATTACGGTATGTGATCTGCAGCAGGATCTTATTGTATTGTATTACGGTATGTGTTCTGCAGCAGGATCTTATTGTATTATATTACTGTATGTGTTCTGCAGCAGGATCTTATTGTATTATATTACTGTATGTGTTCTGCAGCAGGATCTTATTGTATTATATTACTGTATGTGATCTGCAGCAGGATCTTATTGTATTATATTACTGTATGTGCTCTGCAGCAGGATCTTATTGTATTATATTGCGGTATGTGTTCTGCAGCAGGATCTTATTGAATTATATTAATGTATGTGTTCTGCTGCAGGATCTTATTGTATTATATTACTGTATGTGTTCTGCAGCAGGATCTTATTGTATTATATTACTGTATGTGTTCTGCAGCAGGATCTTATTGTATTCTATTATGGTATGTGTTC